>JAXDDW010000168.1:165000-485000 GCA_034670385.1 Hoplostethus mediterraneus
GTGTACGTGTGATGAACAGTGCCAACGGGCTTGTGTTGTGCATTCTGCCAGCACACTTAGTCTAAATTGAAGACAAACCTTATCCCTTGACAAATGTGGCATTGTCGAGGTGTGTGTGTGTGTGTGTGTGTGTGTGTGTGTGTGTGTGTGTGTGTGTGCGTGTGCGTGTGTAGCCAACCCCAGCAGGTTTGATAAAACTTCCTTTGCCAGAGGTGATTGTGTGTGTGTTTGCACGCTAGTGGATGGTTTTCCTTTTCTTGTGGTTTACCACTGTGGTTTCTGTATGAAGCAACCCTACTAACCCTGTGAAGCACGTGTTGTTTACTAGGCAATACAAGCTGGCTGTGCATCATCTCAGCACTAAACATAAAGAGGTGGTGCTGTGTTCTCGCCATGCAATTGCAAATTGATAAAACAGCTTAATTGCCAAAAAGTCAGTGTCTTCTCTAAATGTAAATTCAGAACGACAGCTTTGAGTACTCAGACGGTTCTTGGCACAACACACACACATGACAGGATGAGCCAGCTGTTGTATCTGAAAAGCCTTCAACCAATTTCACTGCTTCAATCATCCTCTCATTTTTCTCTGAGGTCACTTTCACAAATCTCTTTTCCATGTCTCAGGTGATCCTCTCGCTTCCTTCCATCACCCCAATTGCAAGCTACAGCATCTACATAGATCTGATCTTGGTCTTTCATTATATGTTCAAATTTGAAAAAAATATATACTCAAATACATCAATAAATGCTGATTGGCTGTGATGTGTCACATACAGTATGAGGATAGGCTTCAACCAATCCCACAGTCATCGTCCTGTTCTCCAGCCACATCCATTCATTATTTACGAAACAGAAGGAAAAGATAGTATAGAACCAATTAATTGCACACACACACACACACACACACACACACACACACACACACACACACACACACACACACACACACACACACACACACACACACACACACACACACACACACACACACACACACAACTCATTTCACCTCAGAGCACTTTCTGTGGACTACTTGACAACTGAAACCACAATCCTCTCATTGTCCCTCCAAGAAACCAGGTAAAAACCAGGAATAGTGACAGTGTGATTATAGTGCTCAAGATGAACAATTAGTCTCCGTGAATGTAGGGATGCTGAGGAGAGCCATTAACCCTGTGTCGAAGTAAAATACATGTTGATGACAGCGCGACCGTGCATCCAGACTGTTTTGACTCCAACACCACTTATCACATTGATTATCAGGGTGACATCCCAGCAGTTTCCACTTTAAAGTACTCCTCCTTGCAAAGTTGCACCATTCTCTGATACTTTTATCGCGGTGATCAGATTTGTATGATGCAATGCGGTGACATGTTACAGAGGGCTGCAAAAAAAAAAAAAAAAAAATGTGTCTCACAAAAGATACCTGAACTATTACAGCTCAGGATGCAAAGTGAATACATTTAGCCGGAGATATGCAGCCGTTGTCATGTGGGGACCCAAAAGAAACGAGCCGGCAGCCCATTGTGGATCCTGCACCCATGATGTAATGGTGTTTTCAGGGGGGGACCTGGTGGCTCAGACGTCCGGGACCTTCGTCGCATGTCATCGCTCCTCTCTCTACTGCCTGACTGTCAAATAAAGGCAAAATGCCCGCCACCCAAAACAAATGAATGCTTTTCTAACTTGAATCTCTGCCAACGGTGTTAATGTGTAGGCTTTATTTTCACGGTGGCAACACATCAGGATTTTTCTGCACCTGCTGTTGACAAGTTTGTATTATTAGCATATTTTATCATAGGAATTAGCATACAAGGCGCAACACTATCAAACTGTTTCAAATTCAATGAAGTCTGATTCAACAGACAATACCCCCCCCTCACTCAGATTCCTATTCAAAGCACTTTTTTTTAAAATATCTGTGAATCAAAAATAAACATATGTTGCATTTTTGTTTGCCTGTCATAATTTTGGATAATTTAACATTTTATAGATTCCACTTCACAGACTGTAAAATGGTAATGCAGAAACGTAGTTAACAGGCATCAAGAAAGACTGGTACCGACGGTAGAGAGGAGGGAAGTCAGAATGCATCCAGACGAGGAACAGGAAGCAGCTCAGTCACAACTGGAGCTCATATTCCAAAACACGTTTTCAAAATTAAAAACACATCTTTGCTATAATGACATATGGGTGCAGAATCGTTTAAGTATTTGTACTTGCATGAGCCAGATTGGGAAGATTTAGTGTCGAGGCCTGAAATCACTAAAAGCGTCAGCAGCCCTGGCACCTGCATCTCACCAGTATGATAGGCAACATTTCTATATCATACTAAACAGTGTTCATATATTCACATATAGTTATGCCTTCACCCTGTGTATGAATATGAATTTATACGTTTACCACTGCAAAAGTGTAAGACTCTTTGCTAGCTCTGAGACCGCTGCATGTGTGAGTAACATTTATCTATGGCTCAAGGGAATGGAGGAAGAAAACTCCTAATTACAGAGAGCATAATAAAACAATTTGAGGCTATTAAAGTACATGAATCATTTTCATTTCTACTTATATACTCTGTTGCCCGCGGTCCCCAAGCTCCACCCTGGAAACTTCAGCCACAAAATGACACTGAATCAATTCTGATACTGCATTTGTTTCCATTTCAGTTCAGTTAGGTTCAAGCCAGGGCACGCACGCACACACACACACACACACACACACACACACGCACACACACACACACAAACTCACTGTCTTCTTACAGTGGTTTTGTGTGTGTGTGCGAGAGAGAAAGAGCATGTGTGTGTGTTCAAGGAATGGAAGAGGAACCAGCGAAGTGTAAAGAGCTAAAGGCACTGACACAGCACAGATCTTCTCCTGATTAGCCTGGTTATCACTGCTATGAGAGAGAGAGAGAGAGAGAGAGAAAGAGAGAGAGAGAGAGAGAAATGCTTCATAGACAGAGAGCAGCCTGGAGAGGGAGAGGGAGCAGCGAGGGTGCCTTCAAAACAACTACACAGATAATTGCTTTAAATTAAAAATACTACTAATAGTAGTAATTACACAGTCACCTGCCAAGCTGCAGTCAGTGGTCCTTAACAAACACCTTCCTGCTTTCTCTCATTGCTTATGTCTTCTCTGGTTGTGTGTGTGTGTGTGTGTGTGTGTGTTCATCCTCCCATGTTTTCCTCCCATGCCTGCCTTTCTGCGTTTTTTGCCAATAAAGCTCAAGTCATTAACTAGCTACTTAATTGAGGAGAGGCAGAGAGAAGGAAACGGGAGGAGAAAGTCTTTTTTTCTTCTCAAGAGCTCCTCTCTTCCTTTTTCTTCCCCGGCAACTTAATGGAGCTTAACGCAATTAAGTTTAACATTCACCGGTTTAATCCAACAGCGTACCACTCGTCCTCTCTCTGTCTCTCTCTTTGTTCTCTCTCTCTCTCTCCCACACTTCTCATTTCTCTCCCTCTCCTTTTCTCTCTCTGCCTCTCCTCCGCTGACTTACTCTGAATTTCTGTCTGTCCTTTCTGTTCTTTTCACCCTCTCCTCCTTTATCAGTTTCTCTCCTCTCTGTCTCCCTCCACATCTCTAGTTTTTTCTCACTTTTTCTTCTTTTGTCTTGATCTCTTTCACCGACTCTCCTGCCCATTTCCCCCTTCCTTCCTTTCTCCCTCCATCCTTCCCGAATCCCTCTCTTTTTTTCTGCTTTTCTCTTTTTTTTTTTTACTCACTCGTCTCTCTGTCTGCCTCTTTCTCTCTCAGGCGTCCTGCTCTGAGAAGTGGACAAAGATTTTAAAATCCCGGCTAGTTGCTCAGGAAGGATTTAACTTTTGTTCCTTCCATCGAGTACAATTCTGCTCCAGACAATGAGACTTAAGTGTACACCCTTCAAAGTTCATATTACTTTTCTGGAAAAAAAAAAAAAAAAAAGGTTCTTTGTTGCTTTTACAAAATGGTTTCATAATGTTTTTCATCTCCTCAAATGTCACCCCTCCAAATTTTACTACTTTATTAAACAGTTATCATGATTTTGTCCAAAAAAAACCAACAAAAACATCTGAAACTAATCCTAAACTGCTCATTAGAGCTCATTTGGAATAAACCTGAAATTGATTGTTTGGAGGACAGAAGCTGTTGCTCATATCCTAAACCCCTCAGGCTGAAGAAGAATATCATATTGGGAGTGAGACTGGTAATTTGCTGCACGTCATCCACCTCAATCAAGAGCTTATAGGCTTAAAGACTGTAATCATAATAAAAGTAAATACACGGCGGAGCGCTGTCAATCATTGTCTGATTAGAGCATTCACAACAAGGTTAGAAGGGGGTGGGGTAGCTCGTACGTGTGTGCACATGTGTACAATGTGTTTTTGCGTGTGTGCAGGTATGTGTGCATGTGTGAGCGTGCGTCATGTCCTCTGAAAAATTACAGGTGGAAATGAAGTTGAAGTTTGTGTGTGGAGGATGTGACTCACGTGTGAGTCATACAGCATTAAGACAAAGAAATTGAAACAAACAGCAAGAAATGGCAGGTTGGTCACATTATAAAATAGCTAGTAGTCTTTTTTTTAAATTGTTTTGTTTTTTTTGGTTGAAAAGCCATCGCATTTTTCACTGGCTGATACTTCACATTACAAAAAAAAAAAAAAGCTTTAGTTTTTGCCATTGTTAAGCTGTGATGAGTTTGCAGAGATAGCCTCAGTCCTTTTTGAGTGACTGCTGCTCGACAGCTCTACAGTAAAAATAAACTTCAGCCATGTGACAGAAATCACCTTAAAAATGGCAATTGCAAAACTCTGGATTAACTGTCCATCAAAATTTCCACATCTTTAGTATTGTGCAAGAATCTAGTTTTGTTAGCAATGGGAACTGGCCAAATGTTTCAGGGCTCTAAAAAATAAACGTGGGGATGGGAGAGAGAGAGAGGATGGGAACATGGGAGAGAGAGGAAGAGAAGGAGGGAGGGAAAGTATGAGGGAGAAATAGAGTGAAAATGAGAAAAAATATGGATGGTGGGAGGGAGAACGAGAAAATATTTCCAATTCTGCCATTTAAATGTGACTGACAGCCTCCCCCATCTGTAGGAAAACGTCCTTATTAAAACAGATAGCTGCAGTCCTCGGTTCTGATTGGCTGTGGTGTATTCAAGGCTTTTTGAAAATAAAAGCACACGTGTGACTGAGGCTACGTCCACACTAAGCCGGGTAAATTTGAAAACGCATCTCTCTGTTTTGGACTCCCGTCCACACTAGGGCGGCATTTTGAAAACATTTGAAAACGCCGCACCCCCGTTGTAGTGTGGAGGGCAAAAACTGAGACTTCCGAAAACGATGACGTTTCACTGCTTGACTGTCACTTGATCCAGCTGTGAGCGAGCCGGTGGGTGGTCTGTGCATGCCCATGGAAGGAGGTATATGTTTTTTGGTGGTCTATTGTGGACTGCGAGCCTTTTGAAAACGCTAGACGCGAGAACGTCATTTCCAAATGTACCCAGCTCAGTGTGGACGTACTCTGAATAACTGCTATTTTATCGCTGCTCATACCAGTTCCTATGTGGCATTTATCAACCGCTTTGTTTAGCTACTATCCAAGAACTGTATTGCTGAACTGAAGAATACAATGCAGTTATTATGACAGCTAGCTTTGCTTACAGTACAGTGATTACCACGAGTCACAACAATGTGTACATGATCATACTCTGAACTGAGTCTAGTTACGTGCTGCTCTCCTGCCGAACTCCATTACAAAATTTGGCCATTTATTGTAGTCTGACTTATCAGCAAAAGCACATATTGAGTCTGTGTATATGCATTGTGTTTTTTTGAAGATTTGTTTTGGGCATTTTTGCCTTTATTGGACAGTTGAGGGTAGGGGTGGGTGATTATCGTGTTTATAATCGTAATCGCGATTTAATTATGTAATCGTGGCAAATTTTCAAAATCATTCATTTCGATTGTTATTTAGGCTACAAGAACGAGGAACGTCTAGAAGCGCCAGTTAGCAAAGCAACCAGTGTGAGTGTGTGTGTGTGTGTGTGTGTGTGTGTGTGCGTGTGTGTGCGCACCCATCAGACGTAACATCACTTTACCATGAATGAACGGGCCAAATACTTTCCCCAATACTGCGTTCATGTACTGTCCCCTTAAAAAATACTACGTGGTATTCAGTCACGTCCCTCCGCCCCGTCCAGTAACATCGTGTTCAGACAGGTTTGGACCGTTGGTTTTTTGCGAGCCGCGAGCGAATGTGTCAAGCCAGGGCAGGAAGTCAGACACAGGAACGGCATAGAGCAGCCGGTCAATTTCAAAACAAAAGCAAATTTCAAAATAAAACAAAACAAATAAAATAATCGTTCATTAATCGTAATCGAGGTAAAAGTTTGAAATAATCACGATATTTTTTTGTCATATCGCCCACCCCTAGTTGAGGGAGACAGGAAAGAGAGAGAGACAAATGTCCCGGGTTGGATTTCAACCCAGGGCATGCCCTAGCTATTGTCTTCTTTAATGTTTATTCATCCAAGGAGCTTGACGCTTCACATTCATCCAGTAACACACATTCACACCTGAGAGCTGCCAATTACCCATACGTACCCAAGAGCTTGTAAATGGGAACATCAACCTTTTTTTCTCAGTTCCTGTATTGCGTGTAGATACTGTACAGGGTTTCTTTGAGGCACTGACGATAGGTAATATCTCTGAAAAATGGCAGATGTAATATTTTTGCACAAATGGCCAAATGACTCCCTTGGATCATCTAATTGCCCTACAGAGGTCCATCAGTAGCGATGAGAGTGATGATATTCACAACTCACATTACTGTGGAACAGGGCCTCTGTGACCGTGAATGGAGTCGAAATGATGACTGAAGATTTGCTTTATATTAACTTTCACTCAAGCACTGTGATTGTGTGTGTGAGAGAGAGAGAGAAAGAGAGAGAGAGAGAGAGAGAGAGAGAGAGAGAGAGAGAGAGGGAGGGAGAGTATGTGTATTCATGAGACTTTGATGTATAATTTTGTCATTAGCTTTCTTTCTGCAGTGCAGAAGGAAATTATAATGCATTTTTGGACTTTTTGTGGGAGAGATTTGTGTGTTTATGTGTGGGGGAGTAGAGAGAAAATGTGTGTGTGCATACATATGTGTGTGTGTGGGTGTGTGTGTGTGTGTGTGTGTGTGTATTGATGACACTACATTTTTTTTCCTACAGAGCAAGTGCAATGATACAACATGTTTTTGGACTTTATGTGGGAGGGATTAACGTGTGTGTGTGTGTGTGTGTGTGTGTGTGTCTATGCCTGTAATGTGAACCTGTCTCTCATACCATCAGAGCCTCTCACTCTCAGCAAACACAGTCAAGCGTGAATGAGGCTTAACAAATACATGTATTGATCAGGATATAATGGAATCTTTCTCCCTTTAGATTTACACAAACATTCATTTCCTTCTCCTCCTCTGGTTCACTCCTTCATTTCCCTTCATCTCTTTCTGTTTCTCAATTTGTCTTTTTCTCCACCAGCTTCTGACTCCTCTCCCTCTCTCCCCCCCACTCTCATTTTCTCCCCTCTGAAATCCCCACTCTTCCTCATCGCTCTTCACTCTCTCTCGCTCTAATTTTCTCTCTCCTCTGCAACTCTCCATCCCTCCCTTCCTCCCTCCTCCCCCATCTGTAATGGTAATGCAATGTTCTCTGTTCAGCTCATCAGCACCAGCAAGAGCAGCGCCCTCCCTGGCGCTCGTTCCCTCCTTCCCAGAGTGTTTAATTACATTAGCATAAGCACAGCCTTGACCAGACTGCGCACATGTGTGTGTGTGTGTGTAGGTGTGTCGGTGTGTGTGTGTGTAGGTGTGTGTGAGAGAGAGAGAGTAATGAGTGTAATTTTTGCAATCTGACTAATTTGAGAAAGGGGGGATTTTCTCTCTCTCTCTCTCTCTCTCTCTGACGACATAAATCAGGAGGTTTTTGGCAACAGGAACCGGCGAAGTGTTCCAAGACTGAAAGAATAAACTTTTCGATGGGAGCGTGAGAAAGAGAGGGAAAAAAGCAGAGAGTGAGAGAGAGAGAGAGAGAGTGACAGGGGGGGTGAGTATGAGGAAGAAAGATGGAGAGAGGGAGGGGGTGAATGGAGAGTGGGAGAGAGATGAATGGGAAAGACTGTTACAAACTTGTAGTGTTCATAATACTAGTCAGCACATGTTGGGACAATGAGTAGAAATAAAACAGTATTTCTCAAAAACAGAAAAACAGTATTTCTGTCATAGAAACCGTCATTCACAACTTTTAAAAATCATCGTGCTGCATTATGCTGCTACGTTTTGGTACAGCTGTCCCCCCCCTCGCACACATCTGGATGCAGTGCATTTAAAAAAATGAATCTTCTCCCCGTGGATAAAAGGGTGGTGCAAATTAAGATGGGTATTACCCACAAGATTGTGTACAAATTTGCACCTCCCTACCTATCCAACCATTTTAATCTAGTTAAAAACAACCACACCCACAACACTAGAGGCAGTCTAACAAATTGTATTCCTATGAGATTTAAAACAGGTTTTGGGAAAAACACATTTTTAAACACAGCCACATGTGAATGGAACAAGCTGCCCATCTCCCTTGAGCTAATCCCGGTTGAGAGGAGATTTAAATCAGATCTCAAGAAACGGCTGTTAAATAATTTGTAGATTTATAAATGTTTGCATGTTTTACTGCTTATTTTATTGTATTTTATTTTTTTTATGTCATTCTTGCTTGACACTTTCTTATTCAATCTGCCATCTTGTACTGCGATAGAGGACCACAATGGAAATAAACCCTCGGGATTTTTTGTGTATTTTAATCCTCGACAATTTTATAAAATCTTATATGGAGTCTGAATGATGATCAGCCTGTCATGTATGTTTTAAATTTTGTCAAATAAATCTATCTATCTATCTATTGTTCAAATAAGATTTTTTTTTACCATTTGACCTTTTTTCTCCCAGGTGTTCCTTGAGCTATCCACATCCATTCCAGTTTCTATAACCGCTAATCCACCCAGCCGCTCATTACATCCTTGGCAATGCCTGCTGTGATTCTATTTTGCTTGAAGCAGGCTGGGCTGTGGCTCGTGACGTCGGTCTCGTTCGGCTACATCGCATTATTGAAGGTAAAAAAGGGCTTAGATAAGGGGGGAAAACGACTGGAGCATCAGGCGAACATCCATCCTGCTAAGTGTTCCCGAGAAAGACACACTCCCTACCGGCCACAGGGGGCGCTCTTCCTACTGACCTTTCACTGGAAGGGGGTAAAAACATTATTTCCTTGCAGGGATCAATAAAGTATCACATTATCACATGATGAATGAAGTCCCTTTCACTGGTGAGACTAGACAACTGCAGCTGAGTGAATTCAAATCCCCTGTTTAAATCACTTCACTTCTGTGTTTGTGCAAATAACTAAACTCACAATATACTTTAAGCAGAATAGGATTAGGCTAAATAAGAGCTCAAATCAGCCCTTGCCAGGTCTCACTGTAAAATAGTCTGTAACTGATCTTTCTATTTAGAGCTCCCTGACCTTGGGAGATTTGGCTGGAGTAGCCATTAGATTAGTTTCTTAATAAATCAGAGAAATGTGTAGCTGATATCCAGCCTGGTCGAAGCACAGTGCCGCTATGTTTGCATGCAAAACCAATGTAAAAGCCCCATGTTGTCCTGCATGACAGAGCTCTGGCATGCTGAGGTAGTAGGTCTTCCAGTAAAATGGTTATGTTTGAAAACTTAAATACCACATATAAAACATATACAAAATATTTTATAACCTCATCAAATCTGCAAAATAAATTATTCCTGATAATATTTATTATTGCAAAAGGCTATGATCATAAATCCACCCAGAACCTAAGAATTTGGACACAGCAGCTCAAAATAGAGAGAGGAACGGTTTGGAAAATTCAAAATGTATTTTCATATCAGAAGATGCAAAGAACCGTTTGTTGGGAGAGGCTGATTGAGAGAAAGAAGATGCCACTATAGTCTTAGTACAGGTCAGATGTAGGATGGCTACCAGTTAAATTCACTTTACTGCATGTCATTTGACATGTTGTGGTAAGTTCTGATATATATAGATATATATTTATTAAATATATTTAGTAATCCATCAATATGGATTGCCAGAGTACTGCTGCAGTTTCACTCTAGGGCAATATGCATGTGTCAGTGTTCATCATCATTATATGCTGGCATGTGGACTAATCTCCTCCAAACCAGATGAAAAAGAAGAGAGATAAAAGAGGAAAGAAAGTGTCAGGATTTTTTAGAAGGATCTGCAAATCTAATCCCAATCCATTATCCATAATTTGCATTGATGTTGGACTAAGCTACTCAACGTGGGGTTCTTCTATCTGTCTGTCTTCCGTTACAATTTCCATTGTAAAAGTCCATACACTTCCATTGTACAAATCCTCCACCATCCGTCTCGCCTGTATTACAACAGCAGCCACAGCAGCCAATTCATTCTCAAATAACCTTGGGTTAACCTACTGTAGGTCTGTTACATATGCTCGTTTTGTAACATAAACCTGTGTGTCTCAAACGACTGATTCCCAAGTTGGTCTTTGGCAGCTGAAAGCAAAAATTGTGTTTTCTCAAACCAATTCCTCTGGGGGGAGGAGCAGCAAGCATGCAGGAAAAACTGACAGCGTCATCTGTACACTCTGTATTCTCTCTGCCTCTTCCTCTGTGTCCACACCGGCAAGAGCAAATGATGAAGTTTGGACACATTGCACTGAATGACATCAACCTAGGAGGCCATTGCATTCATGTAGTACATACCTGACCAACTCTTCCCCCCTTTTATCTTATGTTCTCCTGCATGGGTGCTGTCTGTATCTGTCTGGCTGCTTCATGAGGCCTTTTGCATTTTGTATTGTTTTTTTGCGTGGTTTTCAACATCATACCCAGGGACTACCTTCCTCTCATTCTAGCCTCTCTCTCTCTCTCTCTCTCTCTCTCACACTCTCTCTCTCTCGCCCGGCCTTCCCCATACTGCAGTGTACACAAGGACGTCTGTGTCCAAGTGATGACCATCTTTATGAATCCGATCCACTCTGCCAGTTTTGGTATGTTGTCATGTCGACTAATCCTCCTACAGCTACACAAAGTGTGTGAGTGAATGTATTGAGTGAATGTATTGATCATGCTACATTTTTTTTTTTCTTTTACCACAGAGCGAGTGTACAACCTTTATTTAAACAAGGTCAGAACCCTCTTCTACAATGATGCCCTGAGGCAAAGAAAATAACTTCATCCATATATAAAACTAAAATAGTACAAAGACAAAAAGAGAATAAAAAACAGGAGGAGGTAGAAAAGTGTGTGTGTGTGTGTGTGTGTGTGTGTGTGTGTGCGCGCCTTTATTGCCTCTTGCCTTGGTTTTTAACATCATACCCAGGTACTACAACTACCTCTCTCTCCCTCTAGTCTCTCTCTCTCTCGCCTGGCCTTTCCCATACTCCGATGTACACCTGACTCTCTCTCGTCATCATCTTCTGAGGTTGTCATGTCGACGGCTCAGGTAAGATCAAAACACTAATCCATGCTCTGTCCAAGCTAATCGTCACAGTGTTCCTCCCTCTCCTCCCTCTACCTCTCTCTCTCACGACGTACGCTATATGTTACTCTCCTCTCTCTCGACAGTTTTGCGCCGTTGGACTGTGGACCTTGCACGAACCCAGTCATGATGTCCAGATAACAAGGCTGCCACTGTTATGTCTCGCAGTCCAGAAGGTTTGCTGAGCGATCTGCATGTGTTAGCACCCTACCATGTGTTTTCATGTTGGATTAAGCTACGCAACATGGTGCACCCGCTCTCTCTCTCTCTCTCTCTCTCTCTCTCTCGGCCCTACACCCAATGCAATGCACACTCTGCATTCTCTCTTCTTCTATGTCCGAGTGGTGAGGACATCAAACCAGGAGGTGGCCATGTTTATGAAGCTGATCTGTTGTGTCGATGCCCTTTGCTGGCATGTACAGTAATCCTCCTGCAGTTTGGATGAGAGGAGAGAAAGTTCCAGAGGGTTTTCTGAAGGATGTGTAATACCGATCCACGCTCCATCCATTTGTATTCATGATGCCTAAGCTGATCAACATGGGGTCCCTCCTTCTGTTAGTCTGTTTTTCTAACGACTCTGCCTAGCCCTGGTGAGGGAAGGAGTTCTCTCTCCCTCTTTTATCTCCTGCTACACTCTCTCTCAATGCATCAGCATCTGTTTCCCTTTTTTGTTTTTCTCTTTCCTCCAAGGATGTAATCAGGAACACAAACCCTCCCAATAGAAATCAATGTGACTTGTACGCCCAGAACTACTAAAAATCCAGAAAACCTGAAAAATCATTTTCTACCTCCCCCCCCTCTTTCTCTCTCTCTCTCCCCCTCTCTCTCTCTCAGGAAGGCTCTATAACAGTATATTGTACCACAGTGTCATTGTTCAGCTGTATGTGAATGCAAGACCCATAAGGTCTCTCTCTCTCTCTCTCTTCAGCGCACAAAGTGGAACATGGAAGAGCCCATGAGGATCTCTTGTCTCTCTCCGGGTCTGGAGTTGTCTATTGACATCAAGCAGATGGGGAGAGAGATTTAAAGCCCTCACTGTACACACACACACACACACACACACACACACACACACACACACACACACACACACACACACACACACACACACACACACACACACACACACACACACACACACTGCAAGCTAAGTGAGCGTAAAGACTATACTGTATACAGAGTGAGTACATTTACATGCAATACTCTTCATCTGATTGTTGTTACTGCGATCATGGGTTTCCCTGATGAACATAACCTGTTAACACACCTACACACCTACATCAATCTGTTATGGGTCATGTAAGTTTCTTTTGGCTTTTCCAACCTGCGCACGCCGGTCACCAGACGCAGTATTTACACAGCAAACAACATGGCGCAGTGCAGTGGCGAGGCGAGGCGAGCCGTGGACCAATTATTAAACAAATCCGTGCAAACCGGATTATTAGAGAAATCGCTTTGCTGCAAACCAGTTAAAAAGGTAGTAATCAAAATATTGCCTTCAGCAATAATCGGGGTATTGGGTGCATGCAACAACAGAGGATAATCTGCTTCACCTAATGTGATCCTTGCCTTTATAGGTTGTTTCCTTTGGAGAGAAAGAGAAGTGTGAGTAACTTATAGAGATGTTAACATCTCAATGACTCCTTAAGCAGAGAAGAAAGAGAAAAGGGGAAGTGCTATATAGAGAGGCAGGGAAGGATAAAAAGACATAGGAGATGTTTTGAGGGCGTTTTGTTTTATACAATGAGAGAGATGTAAGGAAAGAAACATAGGAGGTGACAGAAAGACTGAGGCAGATGCAGAGTGAGAGAGGTAAAAGAAATAAGTAGAAAAGTGCAGCAATACAGTGAGAGAGAAAGAAAGGCATAGCATGACATACATATATAGAGTGACACATGGCGACAAACACTTGAGAAAAACAGAAAAAGGAAAGGAGCAGCAGACAGAGGTACACAAAACAGAGAGAGAGAGAGGTACAATAATGCAGAAAGAAAAGGGGAGAAATAACATTGTGCAGTGAGAGAGAGAAGCAGAGGAGTGCAGAGTTGGTAAGATCACAGTGGTGTAAATCTTGAGAGAGGGAGAGGGGGAGAGAAAGAGAGAGGGAGAGAGAGAGGGAGAGAGAGAGAGTCCCCCTGGGGTGTTTCTGCTGACACACTGAATGACCACAGTGAGAGAGAAGCAGATTGAATTCTCCAAAATGGCCTCTCCCCTGCAATTCACTTCAACCCCCGGGTCAACCGTAAAAGCAGCCGAGGCATAAAATATCTGGAAATTGATTTGCATTCAGTAAAAAAGGAGCTCCTTATCATCTTCCTTTTCTCATGGGGTTAGCACGGATGACAAGTTTAACAGAGGACATGGTCGGGGTGTAAAAAGAGAGTGTGTGAGAGAGAGAGTGAGTGAAGGGGGTTTAAGGGGTTTCAGGCAAAAAGGACTGCAAGTGTCTTTTGATACACCAGTCGTTACTGGCAGAAAACCTCAGTTTAAAGTGCCTTTCCTCCGGCGATTGTGCTCCCAAAAAAACCTCAGCATCACCGATCGCCATTGGCGTTCTTTTATCAAGCATTTGATTTTTCCCAGTGGCAGCTAACTGCGAGTCACGCCCGCATTTGCAACACTCACACATGTTAAAAGGATGACTGGCGGACAGCTGACAGATAAGAAATTCCTTTTGTATACTCAAGTCGCACAATTTCAGATGGTGCAAACATGGTGTGTGTGTGTGTGTGTGTGTGTGTGTGTGTGTGTGTGTGTGTGTGAATGGGCGGGAGGGAGGTTTTAGGTGGGAAAGAATACCAACATGAATATCAGGGTCAGACAATACAGATATTAAAGCCCCATGACAACTCAAAGTGACCAGATTAAAAAGATGAGTCACAATCACATCCAGGCAGCAGGACCAAGGTAGATCTGTAAAAAATGCCAAACTCAACATCAATGATACCCATTTTGTCCCAACCCTGTGTCGATCCCATCCCGTTTCCATCTCTGTTGACGTTTCCTTGACTGACTGACCCTCTAACCGGTGAAATGGGTACATACTTTTGTCTCAGAGGGGATATGCCAAGAAACAAATCCCCAATTTCCCCGTGTGCAATATGGCAGTTGAAGTCCCCCTGTAAAGAAAAAAGAAATCAGTCCCATTTCGGAGGTGGCAAATGTCACTGCTTTGAAAGCGCAGTGAGTGAAAACAGGGCTAATTTATTACCTCGTCTTGACAGCTCATCAACTGCACATAATAAAGCTGCATAGACGCATCAATTTCCCAGTCTATAAGAAGTCTGTGTGAAGATGGCTTAGGAGTAGTGGAGGCACATTCCCATAATTTATGCTATTTAGAGGAGAAATCACCATGGCAACTTCTGTTCATGGAGCTCAGCCAGCACTGTGATAGCTGTCTGTTATATCTGACCAATCAATCAAAGTTATATGTATATCTGTATGGAATATTTCTTTAAATAAATACAAGGTTACTAAGGGGATTGTGATAAAGCCCATTGGCTGCGTGCTTTATAGTCCATGTGAGCTAAGATCTACTGCATTATTTTCCCTCTCTGCTGATTTTTTTTTTTAATTCAGTCAAAAAGCAGATCATCGGGACTGTTTGTAACACTGAATTTAACAGAAAGAGTTGAATAAACCGATCCAGGCGCGTGCACAACTTTAAAGACAAAATCCTGTATGCAGCATCTTGAAATAGCACATTTCAAATGCAAGGAAAACCTGATCCTCCGTGTGTGTGGGTGGCCCTGGCGTGGCTATGAACCATCTGATTGAGTGTCGTCTTCAAGAGCCCTTGCCCTCCACCTGACCCCGCCAATCTCCAACACATGAGCGACTTTCTCCCGACGTCGGGGTCAAAGAGCACGGGGGTCACTGGTCAAGCAGAGAGGAACGGGTCACAAGCCAAAGAGCCTCTTACTTTTCTACTAAGAGGGTCAGTGCACACCCAACCTCCCAATACACCTTGGTTGTCCTTTGATGTTACTAAACTTTAAACTTAAAAAAATTAAATAAACTTTATATACACATTTAAGCTTTAAATGCACCACCGATTCAGTATGGAGTATGGTCTGTTAATGCTCACTGGTAGATGAATTGAATTGAATTGAATTGAATCCATTGAATTAGAGCAAAAGAGAAGATGTAACAACGTAGAGCTTTTAATCTACATTTAAACATGTACACTGATTTCCACATACCAGCATATATGGAGCTACTTTGGAAACATCAGGTTCCAAACATTTTTGGGCATGTTCAAGAGTGTCATTATATTTAAAGACATACATACCTGGAATAAATCAGTCTTAACCTGCCTCCTGAAATGGTGAATATTTCATTTTAGAATGAAAATCTTTATTTACCCTTGGTTTTAAATGTGTCTTGAAATGTTATCTAGGCAGAATCTTGAAATTTATTTCTGCTCCATGGTTTTCATACCATGTACAAATGAAATTAAATGAAATGACAAATGTATTTTTCTTGCTCTGCTTCCTACACAGAACTAAGCTCCGGGAAGTTAAAATGACGAGATTTGTTTTTTTCAAGTCAACTTTTTGTCATATCAATAATGCAGTGCACACACACACACGCACACGCACACGCACACACACACACACTCTGTCAGTAGGTGTGTCATGCATGTATGTTACTCTTGAGGTTGGAATGCTCCCCCAGGGTTGACACATTCATTCCATAGCCCCTAACCCTAATCCTCACCACTGGATACCTCTCTCTCACACACACACACACACACACACACACACACACACACACACACACACACACACACACACACACACACACACACACACACACACACACACACACACACACACACACACACACACACACACACACACACACAAACACACACACACACACAGAAAGTTAGCGGGTCACATATTGTGTCTCGCTTTAGGAATGTCCCCCCAGGTAAATCTGTAATCAATCAGCTGCAATCTGAGTGACACAGCGGCTAACAAACCAATCACAGCAGTGGTTTGGCATTCCTTCTGTCTACATGGTTGAGTAGACAACTAATTGGCTCTTCTCTGTGGATGGGGTGTGGGCTCATTGTTTATTTGTGGGTGGCTGCTTAAGACAGGAGGACCCTTTGAGCACCTTGTATCACAGCTGTCGGGTAAAAACCTTGTAACGTTTTTGTGGTAAATGTATATGTTGAGTAAGTTTCAAAACCCTTGGGTCCATGAAGCTGATGTTCTCAACCAAGGACTTGATTTACCTAGAGCACAGTAAAGAGTACCATTTTCCTTTATGTTTGAGTTGAATATACCACTACAAATTTAATGAATGCATGTCGATGAGGGTCTGCGAGGCCATTCGCCTCAATAAATAGGCGTTTTATCTGCAAGTGGAGCGCTTTGATATCCTTCTTTTGAAATTCACTTCTAATCCCGATAACTAAATAGCATAATTCTCTCTTTCTGGGCTCTTTGAACATTTGTCAAGAGACATAACTTTTTCTACAACAGAAAGTTTCACGCAAGCAATCTGGTCAAATGTGCATTCCAGCCGTTCTGATAATTCCTATAAAGAATTTCTGGCTTTGATCTAGTGGTTACTACGTCAACTCGTGTGGTTATCATCGAGGTGTTAATGATCGAGTACAGGTGGACCCAGAAGCAGACACAGGCTGGAGGCACAGGTTCTCAAAAATGGCAAGGCTTTACTCGAGAGTAAGGGGACGTGATGTATAACCAGATAAACACAGACAAGGAACTTACTAGACTGGGAAAAGCTGGATGGGCAATAGGCACACAGTTAATAGAACAGCTTCAATGCACCTTGGTTGTATCCGGGTGAAACCATCCCTCTGAGAAAAAAAAGGTCACATGGCGGTTTAATTATTGGTGTGAGAAATGCTGTCTCGGGTGCGGCTCAATTTGAATGACTTCTGCTGAATGTGACAACGAACGTACATGAATGACATGCTCTTCACATGAATCAAACTATAATCACGAGCAATCATGCCCTGTGATGTTGTGACAGTGTCAACCTGGGAGACACTTTTCCTATCAGGAGAGAAATACTTCATCATAAGATGACGGTGATGACTTAGGAGGGCTTGGCTCTTTAATGGCATTTACTTTGTCCTCTAAGAGGTTCATTCGTATTAGGGGTGGAAGTTACACAAATGTAAAAACACAATACCACAGACAGCTGGGGAAAACAACATTATTTCAATGCATCTGGGCCTCAGTAGACGCTAGAACAAGACATATCGTCTTTATCCCCGGTTGTATCTTTTGGGTTTTGTTGAGATTTTCTAATCTTCTTAAACACAGATTCTGTTGTCTGAACAAGCTTGTGGATTTGTCTGAAAAAAAAACATGGACTCAAGGACACGACTGAATGAAATGTTGATATGGTAAAAGAAAAAAAAAATTAAAAAGGCCCCAGGGAAGGTACTGCGAGTATAAACATTAAGGCAGAGGCTTGAGTTGGAATGCCCACAGATTATAGCCCAAGGACAAGGAAACCATGCACTGTAAGCTGTACTGGAATGGCTAGTTCAACGCTATAAGACAAAGCAATGTGTGGCCATTGAAAGATCATCAAGGGTTTCCTCAGAAGCTGCAGCAATATGTATATCAACATACGCACCCACTCATTCTTGAGAGTTTGGGCTAGATTGAAAATGAGCTGTTCGCAAGGTTTACACATACATCGGTTTAGTTTAGCTCAGTTTCATTTAGTTTAGTTTCACAATGATTAAACAAACTGAAGGGACGAACACACAATGACAAAATACGATGAAAAACATGGAAAGAAAAATGACAGAGGTAAAAGCTCCAATGGGCCTGTAAAAACATCTCACATGAAATCAAACAAACCAGGAAAAAATCAAGATGCCAAGCAGACACAACTAAATTAGATAAGAGAATCTAAATGACAACAAAGCACATCAGGATAAAATTTGGAGGTGGTCCAGCATTGATTTACGTCGTCAAAACACCTACAATTTGAATCCTACTATTTGAGTAATATCAGTGTCAGCACCGTGTCACATCTCGCCATTGGAATTCCACATTCTTGAATCTATGCCAGGTTGCTTTGAAGCTGTTTTGGCAGCTTGTGGTGGCCCAACATCCAATAATGACACATTGTGTTGGCAGTTTCTTTATTTTGGCAGGTACCTGTAGGTACCTGACGGCATCGCTCGAAGGCAAAACCTCTAGGAATGCAAGTGCAATCCTTTGGTTTTGTCAAAGATCACTACATTCCCTGCTAACCGCTTTCCTTCCTCCTCACTGTTGTACATGTGCAACGAGCAGATGTGGAAATCCCACCTTAAAAATCCGGCATCTGCTCTACGGTTATTTCTAGGGCATCCGTTCTACTTGGCAACTTAAAGTAATTCGGAGCCACTTGAAACGTTGTATTTCCTCTTGAGCATAATAGACTACTGCGAGCCAGGAGAATCTGTATTAAACCTCTGATGAGAGAGAGAACACTTCTTACCTGCAACCTGTTCTCTTTGACCTTTTATCGAGTCGGTTCTTTCTTTAGCAATCCCAACCTTCTCTACATGGTATCGCCTCTGCCAGCATTTCATAAACTACACAGCACAAAGGTCTCGCCCCTGCAGTGATTGAAGGAAGTGCATCATGTATTGGCAGCAGAAATTCAAGGGTTTCCACATGGTCAGCGGGTCTAAAAAAATACACCCCGAGTGTCTCACAGTTTGTGTAAGAGCTGCAATAAACAAGCAAATAAACAAATGTATTTTGATTATGATCTGAACATTTCAAAAGATATTATGTTTCCATCAGCATCCGATGTCTTTCCCAGCCTTCATGAATCTACGCGCACACACAATTAAGAGACTCCCTGAACTAAGTGCTAAGAGTTGGGGCTACAGGCTAGCAAGGGACATACGTATTTCTCACCTTGTAGATTCCTTTCCAAACCAGATATTGAACTAGGTAACTAAAAAGATAAATAAAATTCTCAAGGTATAATATATATTTTTTACACTTTATCAGGTATCATGGTCCAGGCTTTGTACTCCATTAACTGGGACCCAAAAGGTGTTCATAGGGCTGTTTCTAGCCGGTCCCAATGTGGTAAGATAAATAAAATAATAAAACTGTTCAGGGGTCCCAACATGAGGCTTGATTTCTCACTCGGGTCCCTGGCTGGTTGAACTTCGACACCTATCCTATCCGACACCGCAAACAGAATCTTAAATTTACACCATTTTCCAAAAGGGTGAGGCAAAATATGACATTTTCTGTTGGGTCACCATGAGGTAAGAATACTATTAAGTTTCCATTAACTGGGTCCCAGTTTGTGATTAAATTTGGGTCTTTAGTTGAGAAAGTTCAAGCCCTATTTTGTTCTGTTGGCTGTTCCTATCCAGTCAGCCCCTGGGGGGATACACCCAGTTTTAATATTGTCCCCTCTCACCACCTAAGGTGCAGAGGTCTGCTTCTCTGTGTGTGTGATATGTGTGTGCACTTGCATGTGTGTGTGTGTGTGTGCAAGTAATTGGGTTTGGGTGTGTGTGTGTGTGTGTGTGTGTGTGTGTGGAGGTCTCCCCATTTTGCCGACCCTGTGTAAGATGGATGTTAGGTGCTGAAGAGCATTCTTTTCCTCTCCATGGGGGGAGGCCTTACACATAATAACCTAGAGCCTTTCACTACGCGCTCTGTCCCTCTCGCTATATCACTCAGCGTGCATCTGTCTCTTTGTCTCTGCCCTCTCTCTCTCTCCCAGCATGCATCTCACTGTCTCTTCAATGCCTCTCACTCAAAGCTGTCTCTTGTTTTTTTCTCCCTTTTTTTTTTGTCTCTCTCTGCATTTGTCTCGATATGATTGTGTGTGCTATGTGTGTGTGTGTTTGTGTGTTGATCTGTCTGATTGTCCCTCACTGTGTGTGTGTGTGTGTGTGTGTGTGTGTGTGTGTGTGTGTGTGTGTGTGTGTGTGTGTGTGTGTCCTACTGTGTGATGGAGCTATCATCAGAGGAATTCCAGGAGTTGAGGTTAGAGGTACGCTATAGCAATGACCTTGGTTGGACACACACACATACAGTAAGTGGTGGGCGTCTGCGAACTGCCATAGCTTTTTGTTTTGACCGACCATATGGTATGACAGAAGAGTTTCAAATGTTACAATACTGCTCACATGCATAGATGTTTGTGTTTTGTAGGCAACTAGCATTATCTAACATAAGATAGAGCTTTTAGTAATGCAGAGATGATGTTTTATTCTGCCAATCCTCTCACGTCACATCAAGGGTAAGCTGAACAACGGACCAATTTCGCAAAAAGTCAGTTTAGTTCTTTAATGTAAATGTTAATAATCATGGTGATGGATGAGTGAGAGGTTTGAACGTTAAATTCACTCCACTGTTAGCAATATTATGATTTGACTACTTCAAAAATCTTTTGAATTAGTTTAATTGGTAGTGTAGCCATTTAAAGATGTGTGTTATGAAATCATCTGGCACACAGAAAGTGAAGAACTTAGGAGTTAGCATGAGCAGTGATACACACCATGGCTGAACAGACAAAGAAAACAAATAGAAAACCCAAGGTAGACATAACAGTAGTGGCCACACTGTTTTATTGACAAGGACCTTGCAGATTACCACTTCAAGAATAGGAACAGATCCACTCTTATCGGAGGTCATAGTCCTTGCCAGTATGAAGAACACCTGCAACCTTTACACTTTTGTACAGTGGAAGCCACTGCATGCACCACACAAACTGGTGCTGGAGGTTAACAAGAGAAACTCCCACAACGAGAACCTCAACACCAAGGTGGATGAGGTCAAATCCACCATCAAATTCCAGATGAGCACACCATTCCACACTCTCACCATTCCTCTGTTTAAGTGTTCATTGTGGTCTCAACAAGGGCAGATTTACACATGCAGTGCACCCATGCCAACAAAAACATTGGAAAGTCCCTTAACCAGGCTGAACAAAGACGTCTCTGTTTCCTCCTCCGGTTACAAGGTTGCGCAGGTTACAAAAACGAACCTATGCGAGGAGCGATCACAAAAGCCTTCAGGAATGTTGGAGAGTTTTCATCCCTGCTTCCTCTCAGCGAGGACAAGTAGACATGGACAAGAAAATAAAACGTTGCCAACAGAAACGAGTGATGGATGGCTTAGACCAGTGGTTTTCAAACACACATCACAAAAACACACTGCAGAAACAAAAACAGAAGTCCGCCAACAGTGATGCAACCTGCTGAAGACTCCTTGAGCAAGACGATAGATATCTACCTGCTCACTCACTGTAAGATGGGTTGTATTATGATACATGAACGTAATAATACAAGCATAAAAATCATAGAAGTATATTTTTTTGTTTTAAATAAAGGAACATTTGTGTCCCACATATCAGTTATTCAATTACAGTTTTAAGGGGCAGCTGATATTAAATTGTAGGGCAATGAAAACAGGAAAACACAAGGCAGATGGTAAAAAAAAAAAGGTTTGCAAGGATTTTGCAAGAAGCAGGCTAGCTGCAGCTCCTCGTCGAGTCCCTTTGGATTACCATCTGCTTTGTGTTTTTCTGTATTCATCGCCCTACAATTTAATTATGAGCTGTTCATGCCCTCCTAGTCTATGCAGCGGTCCCAGTCATATTTTCTATTTATTACTATATAGTGCTGTCGACCTCTCCTGGTGGAGAGCGTGACATAATGCATGGTTGAGTTCCTTATTACTGCGCTTGCTTCAGCAGTAATAGCAGTAGCATGTAATGTTTATGTAATGTGTTATGTATGTCTTGTCAGCATTAATATAGGGTTCATGTTATGACTTTTTTGCCTGTATTATGTATATTATGTAGTATGTATCTTAAGCCTTCTCTTGTGAATATTTTCCATATGGCCCAAATATGAACTCACTGTGTTTGTTTCTCGTCTCTCGTGTGTGTGTGTGTGTGTGTGTGTGGGTGTGCATTAAGCAGATTTGGGAGTGTGGGTGTGAAGGGCAACCAGAATGCAGAGACAACAAGCATTGCATCAATTGCATGAAACCTGATTATAGTAATCAGATTACAAAAGTGTAATCTGGTTATAAAGACTAAGAATAATACCCAGTAATCAGATTACATACTTTTGTAAAACAATAGGTTATTAGTTGTGGGATCACTCATATGTTTGCAGTGGGAACATTTTAGAAATGTTAGGATTTTAGGATTTTCTTCTTCAAATAATGGTTAATAACAATTGCGGAAGGTATTAATTTAACACCTCCACGTATACTGGTGTAAATTAGGATCAGTTTCCAGTATAAATTGATATTGTTTGGATATTTTAGTAACCTTCAGAGTAGGGAGGGTGTGTGTGTGTGTGTGTGTGTGTGTGTGTGTGTAGGCAGTCCTCCTCAGGGGAGTGTGTGGGTGTGCAGCACAGAGCAGAAGACACAACCCCAATACAACACTAATGATTCATAAAGACCCGGCCAGGCTCACAGGGAATACACCACAGGTAGACATCAAAAACTGGAGAGGGAAACAGACAGAGGGAGAGAGGAAGACGAGTAATTAGAGGGGGAGATTAGAAAGAAAGAAAGAAACCAACAAAGGGAGAGACAGAGAAGAGACACTGTGTAACAACATGCTATTGATGTGTTTCTTTATAATGTGCTGCTTTGAAATTGAAACGAAGGGGAAACACTTGATACATAATGAGGTGCAATTCCTGGGGATGGAACACAGGTGAGACTCTGCAGTCAAGTTCTGTTGATCTCTTATTTCTTCCTCTGTCTGTGTGGGCACCTTGATATTCTAACTGCATATTACATGGAGACAAACACATGCATGCATATACAAACCACACATATACGCACACATTTATATTACCATATATAGCAGGACGTGGCAATTTCCATCGATTGTGGCTAGGGGGGGGGGCTTAAGCATGAGAAAAAAGATGGGGGGAGGGAGGGGGAGAGAGAGATAGAGAGAGAGACTGAGACTCATGGGACTAACACCCAATAGAGGCCCTACACACTGAATTCTGTCGGAGAATTCTTTGTGTACAAAGAAAAACACCAAATAATGCTTGCCGAGCAGAATTAGGACAGTTCCCATTAATAATAAACATTCAGAAACGAGCAATAGACATTTACGGGCAATGGACACATTTAAATTCAAGCCCACAAGACACACTTCAATACAAAGCACTAAAGACCCAAGAGCTGAACCCTGAAAACCCCTTCAGTCAGCTGATGGTGGGTGGAGCTAACCAGCCAAGCACAATGAAGCAAATCATGAACCAGTCAAAAGATTGATATTTAGAACATTGGAGAAATGAAACAAAAACCCAAAGTGGACTAAATTGTAACTCGGTCCCAAACAGAGAATATAAAGTGGCGGAGTATGTCCACTCTGTCAGAGATACGAAGCAGAGATGCGTCCTCCTGGGTGAAGGGACAGCAGCTCCTCTGGCAGCTAGACATGCATCTGCCTGCCACAGCCTGAGGGAATCACAGCGACTAAATCCGTGAAAGTACTGCGTCAGATTTACATAACACCTGCACATGTGACACGTGGATGAAATCGTGTTTTCAATATGTGTATTCATAATACATTGTATGTATATGCTTTGTAAAATGCTTCGGCGATTGTTCGGTTGTGTGTAAAGTGTGCGTCAGAGAGAGTTCGTCACAACAAACACAACAAAGCTATTGAAAACTCTCTATATAAAAGCTAATTAAACATCATGTCCACAATGTCCCCCTTACCCCTCTCCTCTCGCCGCCCTGCTTCTGTTCTCCTCATCTCCAGCCCCAGTAAATGAGCGTTATAATAAACAGAATAATAGCAAGCCCCGGGGACTATACAAACAAACAAGAAATAGCAAATCAACAAAGTACCTCATTATGAAGATTTGCATTGCTGCTGGTGATCATTAGGGTCGGGTATTAATGCAGAATACAGTTGCAGAGATCGAAACACAGGAAGACTGACTGCTTTAAAAATGCAATCCACCGGGCCCCGGAGCAATCCTGCAGGAATGATAGATTGAGATTGTTTACATCTCACATGCTTCATTTTAATACTGGGTGTTTGAATGAAAGGAGATATTTTGATGAGTTTGTTTATATCAGATATGAAATGCTAGCTGCTGGAAATGGTAGTGGCAGTAAACTTTTGTATTGGTCTTCAAGTGGCATCAAAATACATATATGTTGTTGTTTGTTGTTTTTTTTCAGAAGGGGGTTCCAAAGTGAGATGTCTTTACATTACATGGTGGCTATCTATTACTACAAAATGATTGATAGCGCAAAAGCAAAACAGCTCATGGTACATTCTTCAAGGAGGTAGTAGCAACATCATTTTACACAATTTCTCAATTCAATTGCAATCAGGCTTATGGAAAAATAGTGTGTAAACTTCACATATCTCTTGTCATATGAGTGACTAAAAGTAGAAGTAGAGCCACCACCAATTAGTTAAAATTAAACTGGCTGTTTTTAGACAAAAATAATAGATGAATTAAAGCCAGTAATGCTGAAAATCGGTTTATATAGCATCTTCCGTGGTAACCAGGGAGACAATTAACTATCTCACCTTCTTTCTTGTACACTACTTTGAAGAAACTTTTTCCATCAGTAGAAATGTGTTGGTAATTGTATAAAAGTCATAATACCGGTGAGTGTGTTCTTACCGGTACTCACCATAATCAAGGTAAAGAACGCTTTCATGGCTATTATTGTTATATTTTATCCTTCAATATAGAAATGTTGTAGCTCAAATTAAGCTTTAGAATTACTAGCTGTGAGGCACAGTATGTGTCTCCATTACTAGTACCTCTATTACTCTCTCAGTAAGGCAGTACTATAGATATACAGGCCATCCAGGTAAAGTCATTGTAAAAGTCCTACATTTTACTGCATGCTTGTTACACTACTGCAACACTGCTACACTTCTGAGAGGAATTGTTCGCAAAATTCAACTTTTGTTTCCTTTTCAGCCATCAGAAGTTGTAGACATCGGGTCTAGCAAGTACAAGTTTGAAAGATTGTTGTTTTGTGTCACAATATGACTATTCAAGTAAATCTATCACATCTGAGTAAGAATATGCTGCAGAGACTTTTGCAGTAATAGTGAAGGACAGTTACAGGATAGGGGACATTGTATACCTACCACTGGCAGGGTTGGCAGTTTCTGCCGCTTGCCGGTTTCTGCCGGCAGGGCAGAAATATGTTTCAGCCATCATTTTGGCAGAAATGGCAGAAATAGTCCTGTAGACCATGTATTTCAGTCAAAATTGGCAGTTACTTACTTATTTCATTGGCTGTTCTGCAAAGTTGGTTCTCTGTTACAGGATGCTCAGAGGACATACAGACATGGACTATTGAATTCAACATTGTAGTGCACCTAATCACAATGGATTAGTGATTGACTGACTATACTGGGTTCCTTCATTTCCTTGCCAAAAGTTGACATGCTTAAATGGCAGTTGAGTCTATAAATGAATGCAGCAGTATAAACTCAGTTTTGATGTTATGATGTTATGTTATGCTGTATCCTATTTCTGCCGCACGGCAGGCAGAGAGTGGCAGAAAAGACTTTCTGCCGGCAGAAACTAGCAATTCAGGAAATATTGAAAATGGTGCAGCCACTGGCTCAGCAATTGAACCAGCAACCTAAATTTACAGTAAGATTGTGGGATGCTTCTTAAGGATTGCTAGTTGAGAATTTAGGGTTTCAAGAACAGAGAAATTGGCAGAAACAACTGATTTGAAAAGTTTATTTAGTTGATATTCATACAGCATATCATATCATAACAGCAAGGAAAAGGCAAGCGGCAGAAACTGCCAACCCTGGCTGTATGAATATCAACTAAATAAACTTGATTGTGTTTTTCAAATCAGTTGTTTCTGCCAATTTCTCTGTTCTTGAAACCCTAATAAATTCTCAACTAGCAATCCTTAAGAAGCATCCCACAATCTTACTATAAATTTACTTCAATTGCTGAGCCAGTGGCTGCAACATTTTCAATATTTCCGGAATTGCTAGTTTCTGCCACTTTCTGCCTGCCATGCAGCAGAAATAGGTTTCTGCCGGCAGAAACCCAACCCTGACCACTGGAGGTACAGCTAACTTTCTGTTCATCCCATACTAGGCAAGGGTTTTATGTACAAATACACACATCTTATCAGCCTAAATCACAAAGTGGGGCTGCAACAGAGAAGAGCTTCCCACTCCCCCAAACTGAGATGCCATAGATTCATCCTATTTGCCCAAATGAACTGCTGGTATGGACACGTCTCTGATGAATGATACCTGGGTGAATGCTCCATCCAGAGAAACCTGAACTCACCGGCATTAAATATTTTGCCTCTCTTATCTCTTTGGTATAAAGCAATCACAGATCACCCAGGTAGATAAACATGAGCATGCTGTGTGCAGTCTACTGATGTGATGTTATATGATTTCTGGGTATTGAAGTTGAAATGTATCAAACTGTTACCCCTCGCTGCCATTTGAAGCTACGGACGTGCAAAGTTGCTTAGTGCAGATTTAATATTATCTGCTTACAAAAGAACAAAATAGATGTCTAGTTCACTGACATGGTCACCCAGCTCTGATGTTTTTCACCTTTCCATGTCCATCCACTGAACACGAAGCCTGGTTGTACAGAGGGTGCCAGGAAGAAGGCCCGTCTTTGACCGAACAACTACAGGCTTGACTCTAGAATTGCATTGCTTCTGACTGGCAGAAGGAAACTACAATCTCTTGGTTGGTATGCCACCAGCCACCAGTGTCAGGAAAAGGCCATAGTAGCCTCCAGAACACAGCCAACATAAATAACAGTGACAAAAAGCTGCTGTAGGAAGGAACAGTGGCAGAACTATTTGAGGAGTTCAGTCCCAAAATGACGTATGCACTATTTGAAAATTGTTACACCTGCTCTTACAATTTGTTTGCTAACATTTTTTTTTTCTTCTAAAAGATAGTAGCCAACGTAGCCCTTAGTTTACTAAATAATAGCACTTTCAAAAGACTGGATAACTTAAGGAGCATTGAATGATAAAGGTGAGGAACCGATTTTACCTTCACAAAATGGATCTACAGCCTTGTGGAGTGAAGCTCTTCATTTGCTCTCTCCTGGCTGACTCCAGGGACAAAAGTGACTGAATCAGACAAGCATTGCATGACGTATTGCAACGTGTGGTAAACACATATAATGGTCACAGTTTGGTTTTACTCAGACTGAGAACTGACAGCGGGCCATAACTCTTCTCTTTCCCAATGAACATTTTGCTCTCCTTTCAATGGATTCTGCTAAAGTACAGTCTTGAGTGCCTGACCTGATTTTGCACCCTCAAGAGCCTTCAATTTACTAACACTGTGTGAAAGGGTGGAAGCAAGTAAGTGTGTGTGTGTGTGTGTGTGTGTGTGTCTCATGTACACTGGTGAAAAGTTTGGTTCAAGGACAAAGGTCTTTCATACACATACACACACACAACCCCACCCCCTCCCCCACACACACACACACACACACACACACACACACAGAGACATGAGCCTCATATAACTTGTTCACAATAGGATGCCAGAGGTTATGACAGGGGGCCAGACAGATGACTTTGTGTATGAGAGAGAGACAAAAAGAGAGATCACTACAGTGCACAAGCAAACAGACACAACATGTCACACACACACACACACACACACACACACACACACACACACACACACACACAGGCAACCTCTCCTGAATGACCCAGCTTGTCACTTTAATCTGCAACCCGACTTCCCAAACTGTCGGAATGTGAAACGGTAAAGGAATGCCAAACAAGCAGACATGCCTCAACGTCGCATAGACATTCCTGCCAGGAAACACAGGCAGGGGGTTGGGAGGAGGAGGAGGAGGAGGAGGAGGAGGAGGAGAAGAAAGGAGACGAAAGAATGATTGGAAAGAGAACGGCAGAAGGATCAGAGGAGAGGAGATGGATAGGAAAGGGGTGGAAAAGAGATGAAAGGAAATGAAGAGGTATAGGAAACGGAGAAGGCAAATGAAAAGAGAAATATCCGAGGAGCGGTATGACAGGAAAGGGGAAGGTGCGTTAGAGGAAGAGGAAAAGGATGGATGGAGAAGAAGGAGGAAAAGCAGAGGAGGACAGGAGATGAGACAGATGGGTGGGAGGAGAAGGAAAGGAATCAAAGGGAAGAGGAGCCAGAGGTTGAGAAGAAAGGGGACAAATTAGAGGAAGGCAGAGCAAGAGGAAGAGGGGAGGGGAGGAAGGAGGAGAGCAGAGGAGAAAGAAGAGAAGAAAGGACAGCTAGGAGGACAAAGAAGTGGGGGGAGAGCAGGGGAAAGGAGAGAGAGAGAGAGAAGGGGATGAGGAGCAAGAGAGGATAAGGGGAGGAAGGTAGAGGAGTGGAGGATAGTAGGAGGGAGAGCAGAAGAAGAAAGGATACACTGAGGACACACTGGAGGAGAAAGGTTAGAGGAGGTGACAAACAGGAAGCAGCAGAAGGCATAGACGAGACGGGGTAACAGTTAGGAGAGGAAGATAAGAAGATAAATAAGAGGAGGTTAGAATGAGAAAAGGAGAAATAAAGTAGGAGACCCACAAGGAGAGAGAGAGGGGCCAGATTCAGAAAACTCAGCGATAACAGCATTACGAAACCCACAATCTGCGGCGCGGTCATTTGAGATCATTCATAAAGTTAGCGCGGCGGAAACCCATTACCGTTGGCGTTATTCTCAACCGGGTCCCAGGTGAAAGCCAATGAAAATCAACGTGTTAATGAGGTGTTACACAGTAATGGACTCGTTCTGACACGGCAGCTGAGAGACTGACTAACCGCAGTCCTCAGACCAGTGATGGGTTGGAAGCTGCCAGTTCAAAAATGTAGTAACGTTCACCAAGACGGGAATGGTGTGGTTGCTCTGAGTTGAGGATTTCAATTCTTCCTCTAGTTCATGCCAGAGATGGAAAATTGTATCTCTGCTTAGTCTAAATCTATCTCTAGTTCTCTAGTCTCCTCTTCTGTAACAACAAGTTGCAATTGAATGTTTGCCATGATGCTCAATCCAAAGAGATCAGAACTTGGCTTTTAAATAACTGAGTGGACGTATAGGTCTAATTTATTGACGACTTGTGACCAAACATGCTTGAAAACATTCTAGAAAAATCCATGTCACACACGTTTCATACCGTCAGTCTAGAAAGGCGTTATTGTTTGCACGGCGGTGTGGTTTTCTGAATGGCGTGCAAAATGATGAAAGAGGACGGTAGTGCCGCATTAAAACGCAAGCGGTAAAACAGGCCGGTAACCCACGTTTACGAACGAGAAAACGTCATGCAACGGCACGTTAAATCAGGCGGTGTGTTTTATGGATCTGAAGATGAGAGAGAGAGAGAAGGCGACGCAAGGAAGGAGGAGACAAGGAAGGAGGAGAGGAGGGGCAACGGGGTGGGAGACGAATAGCAGCAAAAACAGGATGGAGAGGAGAAGAAAGGGTAGAGGCAATTACACGTGGAAAAGACACATGAGAGGAGGAGAAGAAAGGAGACAAACAGGAGGAGAGTGGAGGGAAGAGGATGAGAAGAAAAGAGGTTTATATGTGTAGTCCAAACACATCCGCTGTAACACCAGCCTCCCCTCCTGCGATACCGTGAAAATATTTGTCATATCTGTCAAGCGAACAGCAACACATCACACACAACAACAGGATCTGTGCTGCTGTCAGAGGCAAACCTTGCATCTGCAGGAAAAAAAAGAAAAAAAAGTCAGTTCTGTAAGGATTTGGATTTTCACACTGACAACCATGCATTTCTTTAAGATAAACAATTGGTTTTGCGGAATTACAACAGCAAGTAAAACACCAGCTTACAAACTATCAATTTAAATGAAAAGAAAAAAGGTTGTCACGTGATAAAAACTTTTTCATGAGGCACGGTGGGGAGTGTGTGTGCGTGGGTGTGTGTGTGTGTTCTGAATGCTTTCCTGTTTTATTTCACGACTTTCTTGTCTGTTTCTAAGGGTTTAAAGGAGGAGGGGGGGGTGTTCAGTAAACAAATGTCCCCCGCTGTGTTCAGAATGCCATTAAGAATAGTACAGCTTAAGTCCCTTTTCTGCCAGCACAGGATTTGTCTGTGTGTGTGTTTTTGTTCAGAACGCCATTCAGATTGGAAGAGCTTAAGTCAATTTGCTTCAAAAGGAGTGTTTTTGTGTGTGTGCATGCTTGGACGTGTGTGTGTGTGTGTGTGTGTGTGTGTGTGTGTGTGTGTTTATGTTTAGAATGCCATTCAGAATGGGACATCTATCACTTTGCTGCTAAGAGACTATCTGCTAGCAGACAAAACAGTGTTTGGTGTGCGCATGTGTGTGTATATTTATTTATATGTGTGTGTGTGTATGAGTGTAACCACAAGCAGAACATTATCTCCTGGGAAATCGGGAGTCTAGGAGAACAAACACGTCAATAAGGAGAAGAGCTCATTTATCCTCCGTGGGCAACAGTCAAGGGTACAGCAGGACGCACCAATAACGTCACAGCAGGAACCAAAGCTGTAGGTCGATAACCAAATACAGCAAATGGGATTGCTGCTGGTGGAATTCAGATTTACCAGCCACCAACCAATTTATCTTTTCTTCATCAATATTCATCATCTTCCTTGATCAAATAATACAATTATTATTAGTATTAATATTATTATTAATAATAATAATAATAATAAACTTGGGCTAATAATAATAATAAACTTTATTTGTATAGCACACTTCCACAAGCACACTACAAAGTGCTTCACAGGGAATAATAAAAGTAAAGACTAAAAAGGTAAAGATTAAGGTAAAGAAAAGATGACATGAAAGTTTAAGACAATACAATTAAAATATGTGGTAAAAGATGCATGTGACAACAATAGAAGTATAAAAGAAAAAAGACACATATTACAAAAAGGCCTTATACAAGTGCGTTTTGAGAAGAAATTCAAAGGATGATACGGTTGGACTGTCTCAGGTTGCGCTTCGGCTCATGGGGGGTTAGGAGGTCAGTGATGTAACTGGGGACGTAGAGCCTTAAAAGTTAAAAGTAGGACCAACTGATTCTAAAACTAACTGGAAGCCAATGAAGGGAGGCTAGGACTGGGGTAATATAAAAGTTACAAAAGTCTAGACAGGATCAAAGAGATGACCTTCTCAAGGTCAGCAATGGACAAAAAAGACCTCACTTTAGAGATTTGTTTGAGTTGTAGGAAACAGGACTGCAGCACCATTTTTACGTGGTCATCAAAACAGAGGTCAGGATCAAATATCACTCTCAAGTTTCTAGCACAGGGCTTGATGTTGGCTGACAACATCCAAGACAAGTTGGTCTTGGATCAACTTGGTTGAATAAGAAGAGCCAAGAAATGTGTTTTGATTTGTTTTCGTTGAGCTGTAGAAACTTGATATCAGAGAGACAGGCCTTAAAGTCTGTTAAGCTGCCATACTTCAAAGATCTTAGGGGTACATACAATTGAAAATATCATCATAAAATACCATCTGCATAGCAGTGGAAGAGGAAATTGTGTTTGCGAATTATGTGATCTAGTGGGAGCATATAGATAGAAAAAAAGTATATGTTCACCGGCATCAGCTGCAAGGAGGAGGTCATTAGTAACTTTAACAAGAGAGCTCTCCACACTGTGGAGGGCTCTAAAACCTGATTGAAATTTCTCAAGAATGTTATTATTATTCATAAAAGAAACTAACTGAGAGGAAACAACTTTCTCCAAGACCTTTGAAAGGAAGGACAGCTTGGAGATGGATCTATAGTTGCTGAGAACAAGAGGGTCGAGATTAGGTTTCTTTAAAAGACGTTGAGGGAGCTGTTAATGATTGACAAGATGGTAGGACCTACTGTTCCCAGAACCTCTTTCAGCAGCCGAGTAGGAATGATATCTGATAGACGGCAAAAGGATTGCGGGTTATAATTTCTCTTAAATCCAGAGGAGTGACTGGTTCCAGATAGGACAGAGCTGCAGAAGTTTCAGGAGGGTTAGAGAGGTCATGGGCTGACAGAGAGATCTGCAGCCTTATGTTCTCTATTTCTTGAATAAAATAAATAAATCACATTTCCCAGGGGTGGTAACACTAGAATCGCTGAGGATGGGGCTAATAGCAGATTCAATTACTTGAACAGGGTCCTCGAGTTATGACATTTGCATTCTGATACTTAGACAGGTCTTTAAGTATGTCTGAGTAGACTCGTAATCCTGCAGGCCTTCCATTTCCTCTCAGCTCTTCTGCACACACGTTTGATATAGCAAGTGTGGTCATTTAGCCATGGCTGGGCATTTGAGAGATTCTATGGGGAGCTGACGCTTTAAAGTAAGGAAGGGTAACCAAGATTTAAAAACAATAGCTTCACTGTCTGTCACACATACATCTACAGTCTCCACCTCCTCTATGGTAAAACCAAAGGACAGCACGAGGTCGAAGGTGTGCCCTTTGGAATGACTGGCCATTTACCAGATTGAACAAGACTAAAAGATTAAATAAAAATAATAAAATAAATAAATAAATAAATAAATAAAATCAACTCTGAGAGGATCGGACTAACAACAGACATGAATATTAAAGTATAAGTAAAAGTATTCTGTCAAACAGAGGCAAGATTACTGCCTGGAGTTCAGGAAATTCTAATATAAACTAAATTCTAATTCCCCGCCAGACAGTTAAGGCTGGTGAAAATAGGAGTAATCTGGAGGGGAGGCTTCATTGGTGGTATCACCCTGGCTTAACCATGACTCTGTGATCATAAAAAATGAACAACAATTTGACATGACTTGTTTGACAGTGATCTAACATTCAACATGCCAACCCTGAGAGAGTAGTTATTGGAGGCAGGTGGGTGAGAAGGACACTGAGAAGGTTCATTATTAGCAGTTGGTAGAGAATAAGCAGGCTCAATGTGGGGATGAAGCTACGGTGAAGCTCGGTGGACATCAGTCCTGAAAATTGTTATCGATGTTCGCCGCCAGCAGTTGGGCACCATACAGCCTCGGGTGGAGGCCATGAGCGCTAAACAGCACGCCGCAGAGCCAAAACAAATGACCTAATGCCATGAGGGTGGCATACAGCCGATGGATTTTCAGACTTGATAGCAAATGATAACAGCAGAATTGTATGAATAAAACAAAATTTAAAAAAAGTATTCTTCCTGGAAATTACTGTAGAAATTAGTGGTGTTCACTGTTAGGTTATGTTTTATACCCGTGCTAATATTGAGTCTTGTGTTTAATTGCATGTCTTTTGCAGTAAAGCCGTGTGGCATGTAATCTCTCTCAGGTTTGATATTTGAATGGATTTGTATGACATTTCTGCCTTCATTGGATAGCACACAGTGAGAAAAGAACATGGAAAGGAGGAAGTGGGAAGTAAGTAAGGTTGTGACAGATTTGAACCCAAGACCGTGCCAATATATGGTATGAGGCCTGAGGCCAGAGGCCTGCTTTTCACTTTTCCTGACTGTGTTTGCACTCCTTTTCCTCCTGGCAGGCTCTGTTTAAATAGATAATTGTTTTCTTGACCAGTTACATTTTCGAGTTTAGAAAGCATGTCAGTGAAAATAGGAAGGTTTTTTGGCATCTGAAAGTTGAGCTCAGAATGAAATGTTTACCCTGGCTGAACAAGGATTTGTAAGCAGACTACTGAAGCTAATGATTTTCTAGTACATTTTGAGATCAGATCACTGCGTTTGGCCTGAAAATGCCTGTTATACATCTCCTGTATTATTTTTTTTCAATATCTCCCTCGCTCATCTGTTTGCATTGCTTGAATGGGTTTGTGGCCGGAGCCTGAACACTTGTGTGTAAAGTCAAATTTTTGTATCCACACTTTTTACTTAAAGGTGCTATGTGTACCACTTGTGGCACCCTCGGGGAAAAGCCAGGAGTCACAAGCCCTATCTGAAGGCAGAGTCCTGGCAGAGATCACACAGTAGGCCGGATTCAAACAGAATGGTACTGTAGTCCTTTCCCACTAGAATACAATTATGATCCTCTTCTCAGTGGAATAATAGTGGCTTGAAATTGTGTTGTCTCCTATTGTAATTCACGTGAGCCTGCATGCATGTATATGTTTATGTTTATGTGTGTTTGTGTGCCTGTATAATGTATATATATGTGTGAGTGTGTACAAGTGCCTCTGCTGGCATGTGCATGTTTGTGAGTGCACGTGTACATGCACTCACAAAGTATTTGTCTGCTTCTGTGCATCTCTGTGTCCTTGCATGGGTGCGTATACGTACTCATCTAACAGATTGGTATTTCCTGCATCCTCTCCATCCTACTGTAATTTTACCTGAGCCAAATCAGACATCAGGTAGCTGCATTGTACTGAGACGGAGCAGTAATTGTCTTGTGTAATGAGCCTTGGCCCTCTGTCTGTCTGTGTTTAATAGCAAAGACTTCCAATTAGCTTTTTGTACTTTAGCAAACTCGAACAGAAAAAAGGAATCCACGAAGGGTGCTGAACCAATGCAGCCATCATGGAGTCAATACTTTTTACTGCATACATGGGTGTTTTTTTTGTTTTTTTCAAATTGGAAACATCTCTTCTCATTTTCCAATAATGCCTCCTGAACAGAGGATGTGCCTGTCAGGTTTAGTAGTTCCTCAAAGTGCTCTTTCCACAATGTCTCTAGTCAAGGGCAGCTTTTCCCCGCCTTCTGAGAACAGATTGGGCAATGTCCTGCCTTTCTCTCCTGAGTCAACAAATGGTTTTCTTGAACCTCTTTGAGATTGCCCAAAAGTCATTTTTAATCTTAATCTCTCTGAACGCCTCTCATACATTTGCGTCTGCAACGACAGCAGCTGCAGCCTTTTTGGTCTGCCAGTACCTTTCTACTGAGTCAGGAGTCCCCTGTGCCAACCAGGTTCAGCAGGTTCTTGGGTTGCTGCCATGACAGGCACCGACCACCTTCTGGCCACAGCTCCTAGCAGCCACTTCATGACAGAGGTTTTGTGGATGGTCCATTCCAACTCCATATCTCCAACCCCTGCACGGTGGGCTATGCTCGGCCAAGCTGTATGGGTCACCTGGCCTTCAGGCACCCTTTCAGGTTTCCACTGATATTCTTGAGCCACTCATTGCTATTTGTCCAGCCCCTCACCTGAGACCAGTTTGCCTTCTTGGGAACACCAGGATCCCAACAACATTGTTCCCTGTGACACTGAGACTCACAAACCCTGCCACCACAATAAGGTTGTGATCCTCCTTACAGATTATCAACGGGTCATGGGAGTTTACATGTGCTTTGTGGATTTGGTGCCTATGATGCGAGCCATTCAGTCTCACCTTAACACAAAGTGAGAGCTGTTTGGCATTAAGTCCAGATCATTCAAGGTGGCCATCGGAGTCCAACACGAATGTTCACAGACAGGATATCAAGGCACAGCTGAGGTCTGGCGAGTTTCAGTGACATTAGGGTGGCATCTATGGCGGCTTGTCCCATCCTGGTGAGGGGTGAGCAACTGCCCTAAGTGGAGGAGTTATGGTATCTTGGGGTTCTTATTCATGAGTGTGGGTAAAAAAGGATTGTGAGATTGACCGCTGGTTAAGTGCAGTGGCTGCAGTAATGTGGCCGTTGAATTGGAAAGTGGTGAAGAGAGTTGAGCCACACAGCAGTGTTCTTCATTTAGCAGTCAATCTTCATCCCAACCCTCATTTTTGGACACAAGCCCTGGGTAGTGACCGAGAGAATGAGATTGCGGATACAAGTGGCCTTTGCAGGGTGGCTGGCCTCACTCTCTGTGAAAGGGTGAAGAGCTCAACAATCCGGGAAGACCTCAGAGATGAGCCAGTTGAGGTGGTTTGAGCACATGGTAAGGATGTCCCCTGGGTACCGCCCTTTGGAGGTGTACCGGGCACAACTGGATGGGAGTAGATCCTGGGGTAAACCCAGGACATGCTGCTACATTTCCCAGTTGACCTTTTTTACAGTAAATGTAAAAGCTTTCAGGAACTAGGTATAGGTTGAATCACTACTATATCAATTGTTATATCAATTGGTGATGAAGACTATCAAAATTGACCCATTTACATGAAGATATAGCAGATTATTAGTTTGAAGAGTTTGATTCCAAAATGAGATATTTGCAAAATGTGACACCTACTCTTAGAAATTGACTGAAACTCACGATGAAATACTAGTCAAGTTATCATCTATCTTAATCCTTACAAAACTGCTTATTTTTAGAGAATGGAATCAACTGCATACACTTCCATTTTTCTCAATCTGCAGAAGGTCTAAATGCATAATTGTATACGCACGCAGTAGAAAGGAGAGCCAAGAGAGTTCATTCAAACAAAAGAGGGTGAAGGAGATGGTGTGAAGAATGAAGACAAATGGAGAAAGAGAATGTAGGTAGAAAGAATGTCTGTGTTGTATGTGCATTTGTCTGTGTGAGGGAGAAGAGGAAATGAAAGATAATAAGAGAGGAGAGAGAAATAAAATAAATAAATAAAAAATAGACAATGAGAAGTATGGGGGGGGGGGTGTCGCCTTGGCGCGCAATTAATACCAATATCCCTGCTTCCGTCAGACCGTTAAGCGGATCAACCCACGCAATTTAGCACCGAGATGAGGCGAGGAGTGTTCATTTGTGTGAAATAAACGACCTGGGTGTATGGCCACAGCTGCCACCTTAGCCGTATGTGGATGTACCACCAAAGAGGAAGATTTCCCCTCTTTAAGCCGGAGCTGAAATAACAATAATGAGTCTCCCCATCCCGGAGTCCATTTGTTATTATCATTATCGCTGAGATGCAGGGTATAACATAACTGTAGGTCAGTGCTCTCACTCTTGTTTATGATGCATTTTGTGAATGGAAGACAATATTTATGTGGCTCTCACAAAAATCCTGAGAACAGCAAAGCTTTCTCGATAAGCGCATGCATTTGATTCATCCATTTCATTGCAGTGGCAGTACCCTCTGAGCAGGAGTGTCATCACGTAATAAATGCAAATGAAAGCAATCAAAAGCTTATGAGCTTATATAAGGTAAAATTGAAGTGGGCAGACACTAAGTGTGTAATTTTCTGCCAGTGATAGTGTGTGTTTTTAAATGATTATGTGGATGGTGTACTCAAAGATATGCTTTTCATCATATTTTAATTTGACCTTTGGCTTATTTTAAAGAGTCTCATCAGCCTAAATCACAAAGTGGGGCTGTAATAGCAAAGAGCCTTCCATTCCCCCTAACTGAGATGCTGTAGATTCACCCTTTTTGTCCGAAATTCAATTCTGGTGTTGGGTATTTCTCTGCCCACTGTTAATGACAAATGGAAACTTTAGAGCAAAATACAAACTGTCTCCTGAACAGCAAGGAGTAAGCTGGACTCACTAATGTTCGATCTTTTGCCTCTCTCGTCCCTTTGGCATCCTTTGGTATAAAGTGATTACAGACCAGCCTGGTCGATTAATATGAGTGCGCTGTCACATTAGATGATTTCTGAGTATCAAATAGTTGTCAGTTTCCTCTCGCTGCCATTTGGAGCCGACAGTGAGCAAAGTTGTATAGTGCAGCTTTACTCTGAAATGGTCTAAAATAGCAGAATGTCAAGACAGCGTTATAAGGCCCTAAGCCCCTTGCCTCTGTGCAGGCCTTCAGTGATTTAAATGACAGTAATCCAAGCTCACTCCTATCCACTGCACTAATTAAGCTCAACAGCATATCTGAAATGGCGATTATTGTCTGGATTTGAATTGCCAGACACTTATAAAGCTTATTTCTGATACATTCCCATATGATGAGGGGACTAGTTTGTTTCATGGGCTTGTGTCCCAGGTCAAGAAACTGATCGCTCACTTGGATGGTGAGGTGAAAAAAAAGCAGACATGTCAACATCATGTAATGCAGACCTGTAGGACTAAGCATAACAATCCTCAAGATCCATAAGACAAATATAAAGTCATAGAAAAAAAAGATCCATACCTTATGCCTGCCTGTGTGTGTGTATATATATATACACACACACACAAATATATGGACAATCTCACACTGACACAAAAAATGAAAATCCAGAAGTTCAGGTAAAACAACTGACTATATACACACACTTCAGTGTTATATTCATAGGTGGCCTTTTTGGCTAAAGTTGAATTTGCCTTTCATTTGGCTTGATGTTATGTCAACTCTCTGTATTCACTTTGCACTGAAGCAGTGAGTCAGTATTCTGGTTCTTTCTGTAGTTATAGTATGAATTTTCCTCACATGTGAAAATACCCTTTCACAGTCAGCATTGCTGTGTGGAAGACACAGCACTGCTACAACCATGATCTTCCTCAGGTTGGGGAATCTGTCCTCTCCCATTGGAGTCTTCATTTTCCGGATGGCTATCCAAACTACATCAGTTCTCTGTCTTCTCCCCTCAATCTGTAGTAGTGGGATTGTATCATCCTCCATCAAGATCCACTCAAGGGGTGAACTTGTTTGCAAGGTTCACAACTATGGACTGGTGGTGTTCCATAACATTCTTTGTTGATTCAGGTGCAAAGCATTTCTTTCTTATTTGAGTTGTTTTAGTATGTTTACAGTTTTCTTTGCAATTTCACTATCACTGCAAATTTGGGGGAAAAGATCTGAGAGGTGATCAGCTGCCATGATTGGCAAATTGTGTTGTGCAATAGAAATTGCACATTCTTTCTCCACTCGTCATGCTTGTTGGAATGTCACTTGTTTTGGGATGAGTAAACATTGTCATTTGTGGTTGGTTTTGGCACGGTTTCAGGTTTCGACTGCCAGCGACTTTTTTAAATTCCGCAAGGAATTAGCTGGACGCCCGCAGGTAGTTTCCGTAAGACTTACGGTCATTCCGCAAGTATTGACGTGTGTGAAAAAGAAGTCAGAAATTCAACAAATGGTCAGGAAAAAATAAATGGCTCGTGGGAGCCATACCTCATTATTGAAGGGCTCATTACAACAGGGGCTCTTAAACCTTTTCAACACAGAACCCACCCAAGAAATGTTTCCCAATGACTCAGGCTAATTATAAAGTTAATACCTTTATACTCCAATCCACGGTGTGATAAACCAAACTTCAAACTCTTTCTTATGAATGATTAAAGAGCAAACAGACATACACAGACACATACAGCATGTTTGAGAAGGGGAAAGAGAAAGAAAGAGACAGAGAATGATCTCCTTGCATGTTTGTACTCTTGCATAAGCAACACAGCCTGTCACAGAGGCTTATTTCTTTTATATGTGCCTCCTGGAAATATTTTACGACACTCTTGAAGTCGTAAAGGGCCTTTGAAGCCTGCCCAATCCCATAAAAGCTTAACATCTGGTATGGGATAGTAGCACAGCGGATAGCAGCAAAATGAAATGTTAGGTTTATAATGTCAATGGTCTATATTTATAAAAGCATTCAGGGTGGCGGTGCTTTGAAATCATGAGGGAATCCAGGTGCAGGTGCAGTCCCCTTGACCAACACAGTTTCTCTTGAGGCCGCACGTCAAAACATGAACAAACACACCAACATGCACACACTCGAATACGGATGCGAACACATACACTCAAACATATACATCCACATACTCCATAAAGGACAATTCTAGGTCACACACACACACACACACACACACACACACACACACACACACACACACACACACACACACACACACACACACACACACACACACAGACTGAATTCCACAGTATGCTTGCTCCATGCGTGACAAATGGCTATAAATAACAGCTGTGACTTGGTTTCACAGTCACCAACCATTTATTACTGTACACACTGGGTAAATAATGGCCGTTGAAACACATTCATAAATGTCCAGTGCTGTTATGGATTGGATGTGTTTATGTGTCATGAGACATAGATGCAGCCCAATCAGGCGTATTTAAAAGTTATGCCGAATTGCAAAAACATGGGAGAAAGGTTGGTGTGGTAGTGTAGGTAGGTAGAGAGAGACGGTTCCGTAACAAAACTGTCACCGGATCGATTCCCACAGCCATTTGTCCCTCAAAGTATCTTTGGGCGAGACACAGAACCCAAACCTGCTCATCCATTGTAAGTTGCTTTGAGCAATAGACTAAATCTAAAGTTATATTGAGAGGAACAAAAAGTTGCTGTCAAGGAATTGTACTTGATGAAGACATGAAACGATACAGAACATATAATACTGGACAGCAAGCAGCATTTATTTAGTAGTAGTCATTTGCTTTCACTCGCTGTCAGAGCTCTTTTTTGTATCTGCCGTTTGTAGTTCTTAGAAATAATCATGCTTAGTTCTCCCAGGGAATTAAGTGGTGCTCCTTTCTTCACTGTTCTAGCTGCTCATAGATATATTATTATTAGGACACTGTTCAAATTTAAAAATAGAGTGTGAGGCCATGCATGTTGTCAGGCTGTAAACATCCCTACCCAGAACAGAACATCTTCCTTCACCTAACAGGAAACTAACACACAGGAAGTGCTATTTGAGGTGTGTCACTCAATGTGCCAAATATGATGCACGCAAATATGACGCAAAGGCCGGCGTTTTCAAATGTATCCATTTGGGAGAGCGTTTTTGGAAAAGCTCTGTTTTCGGGGGTCGAAAATGCCAGTGTAGTGTGGACAGAAGGCCGAAACGGAGAAATAAATACGCGTTTTCAAATTTAAACGGCTTAGTGTGGACGTAGCCTGGGATGCTGGAACCACCACGTCTGGCACCAACAATCATACCACGGTCAAAGTCGCTTAGATCACACATCTTGCTCATTCTAATGCTTGATGAAACAAAAAACTAAATCACCTCACCATGAGTTACAGCCACATGATTCGCTGTTTGGAGGAGCAGGCGTTCACAAGTAGGAGCAAGTAATACAGTGGTCGGTGAGTGTATGTTGTCCATACAAAACCTATGCCACTGCCAAATTACCCTCTTCGTTTTCAGTCATGTACTATAGGGTGTATTTTGTTAATTAGCTTTTCCTTATCAATGTCTAGGCTTGCGGGAGTCTAGTTCTCGACCAAAACACCCCGATTAAAAATGTCTTTTTGTCTAATTTTGTCACTGCGGTTCCAGGAACCTCATGAAAAACAATTGTTTTTGTCCTGTGTTGATGCTCTAAAATTGAGCCAAGCTTAGAGCAGTCACAGTTTGACAAGCCACTTGACACTTTACATGCATGTTGTGCAACTGAAACACTTTGCTATGACTGAAAACCTGTGCGTCTGATGCTTCCAGTGCATTTAACCAAAGAAACGCTCCAAGCTTTTAAAATGCATTGCTGCTGTTTTGTGAAAACCTTGTGAAGCTTGTTTTGATGTTTTTCACTGTGTGTCTTGTGTGAATTGAAAGTTGACATATTACTTTGCATGTTAAGTTCCTTGACCCTAGTCAATAAAAAAAATACATATATATATATATTTTTTTAAAATACCTGCCATCAATCAGAATAACAATTGCTTTCTAAGTTCAAGAATGTGTCTTGGTGACATTGTTGTACTTCACATCAACAAACCACTATACATGTCACTGTACATGTATGCATTGAATTTTTAGTGTGCTTACTAAAAATATGTTTTACCTCTGTTCCTGAAAAGTTGACTCTGTGTAGATATGAGGTTTTTCTCCGAAAGCACCAGCATGTTTCATTTTAATGGGTTCAAAGTCTGTCCTTCAACTCGCAGTGGACATTGCACTCATGCTTTATCAACCAAAATGCTTGGATGAACTCAATCTTGAAACCGTGAACATTTCTGACAAGTTTTATCCATTTATTTATTTTAGTCAGTGATGCATGCTTAATTTCAAAGTCAAAGAGCTGGAAGTCAGCCTTAACTAGCTTTACTTTTTAAAGGCTATTTCAGGACAGTATCGCCACCCACTATCCATCTTCTCCTTGGCTCAGTATTGGTCACAGAGCAAGCTGACCCCGTGAGAATAAAGTTGGAGTCAGTTCACTTTAAATCCAAAACTGTGATTTATTTGCTAATGATAGATCATTAATTCTGTATTATTAGTTACTAAATTGGATTGGATCATGCCTAGGTTTTTCAGTATTTGAAATTGGAGGAAATCCTACTTCCTGATTTGGTAGAATTAGATGTGAATTGAATTGAGTCCTGCGGTTATTCACCTTACAGAAATGCCTACTGGTACAATTAAACTGACACTGGTTGGACTTTTCAGTCATACAGGATTTACGTGGTACACCATTTTGGCAACACTAAAAACAGGAAGTAAGAGAAAGTAGTCCCAGCCACAGCCTTGCTCTGTGTGACTGGTTGCAGTGATAATGACAGTACTCAACACAACTTGTATGTTTTTCACCTTACCCAACGCCCATTTTGGCAAAGTTACAGTAGGGGACCATGGGTGAAGTAAGGTAAGTAGGACAATTAATTGGAATGACATCTGGGCCAAATGTTTAGGGAGACGAAGACACCAGGCTGTGATTTGTTGCGGAACGGCCAGACCTCACCCATAGAGACAGGGGAGGGGTAAATTCCTGGCGTTCCAAGCCGGGGAAGGGAAAAAACGGATGGGTTACACTCTCCTCTTTCCTGACGACAGGGGGTACACAGAGCACACACACACACGTGAGGTGATACAGGAAGCCTGTACTTCCCCCTGCTGACCCTGGTGGTGGATGTGTGTGTGTGTGTGTGGGTGCCAAATGTTACCGCATGAATGCCGTCCACGAACTTCATTCTGTCGCACGAAATCCAAAAACACGTTGTTTGATTTTGTCCACAGAATGTACAACACTTCATTTCATGCACAAAATTGAGTGTGCGACTTTTAATTGTGTAGATGGAATTGAAAAGACTATTTTCATTTTGTGGACGAAATACGCTCATATTTAAATTGAATTATTAATTCATGTAGATGTATTACTATATTTACTTGGCATGAAGTGGATTTAGTACCAAGGTTATTAATTCCAATAACCTAATGTACCAAGGAAATAAAGCACCGTGCTGTAAAACTTTATCTTCAGAATAGAAATAACAACAAAATAAGTGTCTGTGTAGACCTATTAATTTCTGAAATAGTATAATATATAATAATAATATATAATAGTATAACAATATATAAAAATAATATATAATAGTATAATAATAATAATAATATATACAGGTGGAAATGGAGGCGTATCCATTAAGTTTTACAGCATGGTGCCTTTATTTCCTTGGTACATTAGGTTATTAGATTGCTGTGGATGCTGAAATCAGCTGTAACGCTGTGTGGTCTATTGGCGTCTTCGCTTGGCTGAAGGGGTTCAAAAGACCAGAGCTGAAAGTGAGCCGACTCTCCGAGTGCACCTTCTGAAAAATGGATTATTTTCCATATTCCTTTGGGTTTCAATTCTACAAATTCATCATGGACTAACTTTTAATTACATTCCTGTCTTGGCTTTTGCAGTCTCATTTTTCCTATACAGCGCTAACTATGAGTATTAACTGAAAAAACAATTCCCTAACTAAAAGTAATAAGGACTATGAGTGGTAGGCTATGCAACTCTAAACTCTTCTAGTTTGATTAAGTATTCAGTGACTTTAGTGACGGTACTAAACTGACCACTTGCAACACGACGTGCCAAATACTTTCAGTGTGCCAAGCTTTCTGCTGCACCTATGCGCCATCTACTGGTTCAAATATGCACTTAGGCCAGTAAATGGATATGGCACCTCGCAAGTCCACCGGATGCATTTTTGTCCACAAAATGAAAATAGCGTTTTCAAAGTCACACACTAACTGTCGTTTCTGAATTCTTTGGACAAAACCGAACAAGGTGTTTTTGGATTTTGTGTCACAAATTTGATTTTGTGGACAAAGTTCATTGGGTAACAATTGGCACCCCAGTGTGTGTGTGTGTGTGTGTGTGTGTGTGTGTGTGTGTGAATGAGAGAGGGAGCTCAAACTGTGGGCATCAAGCCTCGCTGTAGCCGGACAAGCTGCAGCAGCTGTGGTGCATTCCCCTCACTCACACTCACACACTCACACACACACACACACACACACACACACACACACACACACACACACACACACACACACACACACACACACACTCCCCAAGGTGTTGTGATCTTGAAGATGTATTACATGTAATGGACCTTAAAGAGGACACCGGGAGAGAGAAAGACAGTAGAAGAGAAAATTAGCAATAAAAGAGAAGGGGAAGGAAAAGAAACAAGAGAGAAATAAAGAATACCTAAACACAAGCATAAAACAGACACACACACACACACACACAAGCAAACCAGTGCCAGAGCAGGGGTGGAGTTTTGTGTGATTGACAGCAACAGGTTTGCAGCACTAGGCCAAGTGTAACCTCATACAGAGCCCTGGTGTGAGAAAACTCTGCAGCTAGGTCAACTAGTATTTGGAAATAATTGTTCAACCCAGTTTGAGAACCAGATGAGTGGGGTGTAATATCCATTAGCACATTTCAGATAGTGCCAGATACGTCTACGCTGAGGCAGTCTGGAAAGGAAAGTATGTGAAAATCAATTTAGTCTATTATTCTATGGTAGACAATTTTCTAGTACTCTGCCTTGTCCTGTGTGGTAAACTCCACCCAACTGGGACCTACAGTAACTACACTACACCGACCGTAAAAGATCTCAGTCCAGGTTCAGTGAAAACCAAACAAAGCGTTTTGCACTGCAGTCATGCAACTATGTTGTACTAAACTGTGCATTGCTGGAGACTAGTTTTGTTTATGTTTAAAATTTTCTCTGTATGTTTCATGTGTGTGCTGCTGGTGACAATATGCATTATTAAAGTATCAATCAACCAATGAATTAATCAATCAATGCCACCAACTCATGTGCATACTGACACATGCATGGTTGTATGAATGCAAGCATGCACTCACATGCTTACATCATTCATTAGAGGGAGATTCATGGGTGGCATATGAAGATGTGTTTAACATCGTATCCTGAATAAAACATCATAGAGGGTATGAGCTATTATCTGCTGCTGCATGCACCAAACTCACTGCCAGTGTGGACTAACAGGTGGTACCACTTATAGGCTACAGTTGCTACGCACACCTCCCAGCATTTTCTCCTATCAAATTTGTAGTTCTAATTACAAAAAGTAATGCACCGTAATTGTTTTAACGATATTCTATGAATCGAGTGAAAGAAGAGGTGCAGCTCCCATGACTGAAACAGACGGCAGTTTGACAATGAAATAGCGTGGTGGAAAACTGGGCTGCTGGATGACTTCAACTCCGGCTACCCGAGTTAACATTTCATTTTCAGCAAATGTTTTTCTTATTTAACCATGACCAAATCCTAATCCTATCCTTAACCAAAGTGGTTCTAGTTGCCTAACCTGAACCCTAACCTTAACTCTAACTGTAGGTAAGTTTGGTGGCTGGTCTTACATAGGTATAGTATGAATCAAGGGTGTTTTTTCCTAATATACACGAACATTGTATGAGAACACGTTGTACCTCCATGTGTACTTCTGCAACCACAGAAAACAACACAAATCAATCAATAAATAGATGTTTCATTTCAATAGATAACTATTATAAAAAAAGGAGAGGACATTTTCACAAAGCTAGACACCAAACGAAGAGGAGGGGCGGGCTGTCTTGGAGCGATTGGTGTGTGCACAGTCGGTGCTGGGGCTGTGTTAGGCAAAAAGAAAGGACTGAAAGCAAGAGTCTTACAAGTTACAAGGGGCTCCTCACGTCAATTTCACACACTGTATTATACACAGAGAAGCTCTTGCAAGCAAAGCACTCGGAGATCAAGTGTTCTTCAGTAAAGAACACTGTGACTAAAATGAAAAAAATACCCGGCTGTCCGCCACTCTCTGCAGTGGGCTCAGTGCATGAAGGCTTGCTGTTCTACACAGAGGTCAGGTGGCTTTCACAGGGAAAAGGCTCAGTCCCCTGTATGAGCTGCCATCTCTGGAACTGTATAGCTTTTTGAAATGAAAGCCTTTAATTGTTCATTATAAGACACATTAAGAGGTACCCAGAAAAGGTAAAGCAGTTAATTCCTCCTGCTTCTGAAACCAAATAGTGGCTGAGTCGACTGACCAGTCAACTGAACAGTTGATCTGAAGTTCTGATGTTTTTTACTGTAACACGACAGAAGAGTACAAGTACCAGAAAAAGAAAGCAGAAGGTACAAATGTGAAAAAAAGATAAGCCAAAAAAAGACCAGGCAGCGGCTTCAAAAAAGAACAGACGCCGTCCTATATCTTGCCAGTCAATATCAGCAATCAGACTTCATTATGGACACAGCTTGGTGCTAAGAGCAAAGCAAGGAGCGTGCGGTCACTTTTTGTTCTTGTTTCTGCTCTGTATTGTGCTAGTGTGAGTTCTTTTTGAGTGCTTTTATGAGTTTCATGACCATCACTTTAGTCTCCGCCTATTTACTGTATTGTTGTCAGGGTCTGTGTGAACTAGACTGGGAGCGTCTCTTTAAAACGCCCTTTAAGTACATCCGATTTGATTCAAGAGGAGTTCACACATATGCTAATAGGACAGTAAGTCTCTGTTATGGTCTTTACATACAGCAAACTGTAACGTGCCTGTGTGTGTTTCTGTGTGTCCCTACACTGTGGCTGCATGGGTGTGTGCACAAATGGGTATGTATATGCATATGTATGTGCACACTACATTGTGTGCACGTGTGTGTGTGTGTTTCTGTGGCGTGGGTGTTCTTGTACTTCTGTCCTTGTGAGAACTAGTTAGAGTTTTGGACCAGAGTGAGGACATGTTGGCCGGTTGACATTTCTTTAGATTAGGATTAGGATTAGGTAAGGGTTAGGGTTAAGGTTAGTTTAGGATCAGATTTATGTCAGGGGATGGGTTTGGGTTAGGGTTAGAGCTTGGGTTTAAAGTGGAGGTTAGAATTAGGATCAGGTTTAGGTTAGGGGTTAGAGAATGAGTAGTCAATGGGAAGTCCTCATAAGGATAATGTGTGTGTGTGTGTGTGTGTGTGTGTGTGTGTGTGTGTGTGTGTGTGTGTGTGTGTGTGTGTGCGTGTGTACGCTGGTGGAAGTTCCATTCCAGGGCTTCACCCCCCCACCCCCTCCCCCTCCCCCCATCCTCCCTCCTGTCCTCCCTCCCTTCCTGCTGGCACATCAATAGGAAATCAATGGCTGTCTGGGAGAGAAGGGGCGAGAGGTGGCAGCAGCAAAGCTATTTCTCCACCTGCTGAATGCAGCGTGCCTGCAATACCAACTACTGAGAGAGAGAGAGGAGAGAGAGAGAGAGAGAGAGAGAGAGAGAGAGAGAGAGAGAGAGAGAGAGAGAGAGAGAGAGAGAGAGAGAGAGAGATAAGAAAGGAAGAGCTGGAGGAGTGAGGTGGAGGCTGCAAAGCTATTTCTCCACCTGGAAAGAGAGAGAGGGAGAGGGGGAGAGAGAAAGCTTATTGACTGAAGAGGATATACTGTACAAGAGCTAGAGATTATCTCTCCCTTAGAAGACTGCACACCTCTCTCTCTCTTTCCCACTCTTTGTCTTTCTCTCCCTCCACAGCTCTCAGTGGCTCGTCTCTCAACAGCTGATGGCGGGTATCAGCATTGGACTGAAGTGAGCCCTGCGTGATACCACCCCTCCTTCTCTCAAAAGATGGATAGAAGGAGAGAGGGAGGAAAAGACACGTGGAGGTATGGCGGCGGTGGCTGGGAGAGAGGGAAGGTGGAGATGAAGGGATGGAGCAAGGCAGGGAGAGAGAAAGGGTAGGAGGGGGGTGAAGGACGGATAGAGGGAAGGAGAGAGGTCAGGAAGGATAAAAGGATAGGGAGGGAGGGAAGGAGAGAGGACAGGAGGGAGCAGTATAGGAAAAGGATGGGGAGGGCAAAAAAGAGAGAAGGAAGGCGGTAAGGAAGGAGAGAAAGATAGGAAGAGGAAGGGGGAAAGAGGAAGGGGGATGGATAGAGAGAGGGAATAGGAAGAGAGACAACGGTAGGGCAGAGTGATAGAGGAAGGCAGGAAATACTGCAGCATCACCGCCAGATTTTCCACCCGCAGTCGGACTTCAAGTTTTAATTTGTTTTTCCGCAGAATCCTCCAGAGGGACGGCCGGGGTTGGGAGGATTACAACCACGCAAGCATATCAATTGGCTTCGACGATGTTAATGACAAGGGAGAGAAACTGCATAGCGAGGTCTAATGTAGCGTCACCATTTTACAGTAATGACATGAACTCGGACTCAAAAACAAGCCGAGTGGATGTAATGTAATGTAATTTTGTTTGATGGGGATTATGGGAACTTTCTGAAACTTGAGAAAATGAGCAAAGTGTCGGGGAGCCCTCCCAAAAAAAAAAAAAAGGTTTCCTCAGATGGACAGATATGAGTCTTGCTGATGTCTTACACACACCGGTAGACATCAAAAGGATAAGAGTTTCACAGGAAAGTTGAAAAGAATCTATCAAATTATGAGCTGCTCCTTTTGATCTGGCTCACCAATGCACATATAACTGTCCTGTGTGCTATTAAACTAGAGTGAGGTCTTCGGTAGAAACCTGGGTGCAGTTGAGAGCAGGTATGTCATCAACAGCTATAGTTATCAAGTGGGAACTGCTCCCATCTTTACCCATTCTCAGCCCAGATCAGACCTACATGACACCTACACTGCACTTACACCTTAGGCTCACACTTAGCTCGCAGCATCTTACTAAATAATTCACAACTTCACCCTCACTCTTAACAGGAAGGAGCCAAAGAGAAGCTTAACCCCATTGGCTTAAAATAGCCCACCGAGCAATTCAGAAATCTCAGTTTGATTTCTGTCTGCTAGAGATTTCTGTTTCACCGTTTTGCATTTACCTCTGCTGTAACCAACACACAAGTTTGAAGCAATGGCCACTGAATTGCTGAATTGAAACAATTGTTTCTGGGATTGAACGTTTGAAAATGCACGGGTGCCAATAAGGAAAACTCTTGACCCGAGTTCACATTTCTCCGGCATAAGAGGTTTGTTCAGGACACTGATGCGTTTTTAGTTAGCAGGAAATGATGGAGGGCTGTGGGCAGGGAAGCACACGACCGTACAGCATTTTCTGTGTAGCTTCCCCATTAGCTGACAAAGAATGGCTGTAGTTGAGAAGCAAACTACACCAGCGAGAATCAGTCTCATTCCATGTGGCTCAAACCACCATTCATCTGAATCTGCGTGTGACACTCTCTCACCCGTTGCAGATAAATCTCTGTCTCCTCTGGGAATGTCTGTGTGAGGGTGAGACAAGGCACTCGGGGGAGACAAAAGGCCCTTCATTAGCCATCTAATTATTGAGGAGATGTGTGGCAGAGGAAGGGATGGAGGAGGCAGAGAAGGGAGCGAGCAAGCGAGAGAGAGGGAGCTGTCGGTGCATTGTATGCCTTTTCAAAACATCCCACCTAAATACACTCTTCTCTACACACCCACTATCTATGTATCTTCTCAATAGGTTGCCATGTGTGCATGAACTGCTCTATAATTCAGTACCTCTACATAAATACATACAATCCAGCCTTTAAAACACATTATCTTCAGAAAATGTCGCACCTCCTATTATATTATAGTATTATCTTGTCCTGTATGACTTAAAAACATCACTATCTGGATTCAAAAACAGTGCATTCCACCTTTAATAAACCCCACTACTTGCATGCTTTCTCCATACATCTGTTGCATGTAGCGTTTTCTTTTTACAATGAAACGGCTTCATTTTCTGACGCTCTTGAACATGGCAGGCTACATCCTCGGGCATCTCTTCTAGACTGAATTTGTTTAGACCCGGTCCATTCTGCAACCAATCACAGCCTCACTCAACGTCATTTGCGAACAATTATCAGACCACTCTCTACTCGCTTGTCCTCAACATTAGTTTAAGATCCAACATCCTTAAGACATGCATAACCGCGTTAAAGCGGCCAACATCATAAACTGTCTGTCCGCAACACTGTTTATACCGCGCCTCTCACAGGTCTAAGTGGTTGTATAATCCTCCCTGCCTCTGTCACTATTCCCTCCAGCTCTCCGGGCAGTGAAAATGTATGTGTTTTTTCGGCCATCTTCCTTTCGTTTAAAAGGGGTTAAAAAAGTTAATAACACAAAATGTTCCACCACCCTTGCTGTAAAATCAGTTTATATGCTGCGGTGAAAATGAGGAGAATAATCGGCACCTTCCCTGTCCAATGCTATAACCTTTAGCAGCTCTATGTGCAAGACTTTATTGCAGAAAAGGGACTGAGAATGTGTGTGTGTGTGTGTGTGTGTGTGTGTGTGAGTGAGAGTGAGAGTGAGAGAGAGTGTGTATGCTCTCTTCCAAGGTGAGAGATGCAGAAATGCAAACAGACAGCCTGACTGAATTGCTTCCTCTGACTATATGTAGTCCTGGAAAGGGAACACACACACACACACACACACACACACACACACACACACACACACACACACACACACACACACACACACACACACACACACACACACACACACACACACACACACACACACACACACACACACACACACACACACACACACAGTAGGTGACTTTCAGGAATTTAACAAGGTGAATGTTGAGCAGGTAATTTGTTGTTTCTGCACAGTTTTCCTCCTGAAAACTCCTGAAAACTATCATTAACAAGGAAACGTATGTAAGTTTGCTCTAACAAGCGAGGTGGGTAGCACGCAGGTCAAGTGACGTGTCTTCATGCTGTACATTTTCTTTAAAAGCTATCATTACCAATGGGGAGTCATTGTCAACATGTGTGCTAACAGGAGGATGCAATCCATTCTCATCCACCACGTCTCCCCTTGTTTCCCGTGATTACTTTTTTCTCCAAGATCTTTCTTTCTTCAGTCTCTGGATGCGACTCTTCTCCACCTGACATTTTCCAACTCATGACACATAAAGTCAACAATAACTGGCGGATGAGGAGTGTCAATCGTTCACACTCTGATTTGCTCACTTTTTGGAAAGCAGGGATGCGTTCACAATTCTTATGTTTTATCTTGTGGAGAGTGTTCTCCAACTCCTACAACCCATTACATGTTCCTCCTGACTATGGCCGTAGTCAGGGGGAATCAGTGTGGGTCCATTCAGCCAGGGGGGATACTCCGCCGGGGTCCGGTCTAAATCCAGGGTCATACACGGGGCAATCAAATCAGCGTTAATACTCTCTCCCATTTTCCACACCACCTCAGAGATTCGGTCCGCTCGCCTCCGTCGACCACCTTCCTCTGCCCCTCCTGCTGCTGCCCTGGAGGTCTTATAGGGCTTGCCGGCCAACAGCGGGTTGATCACTGATACGGGGCAGCTAGCGTTCCCCTCCAGGACCTGAGTAGCTGACGGTGATAGAACCGCTCGTTGATTAGCATGCCCAGCAGGCACCGGTTAGGGAAGAGGTGTCTGGGGTTACCTTGGTGGTGTTGCCGGCACCACTCAACACACACACCCACACATACAAACAAATACAGACAATCAATGATAACACCACTAGTGCAAGCAACAACATTAGCTTTTACAGACCCTAAGATTCATCTTCCACCACCATATACTGTTTTATTGATTTGGTGAGAAGTTAAATTACCTAAAGCGTGCCAAGTAAAAGCAGGAAGGTGAATGGACACCTTTAAAAGAGCTTGTTTATTGACTTAAACCACTGCAATCATAGGGAGTAAAGAGAGATGGCTATGTAGCCTTGGTAGTGATCTCTTAATCTCGTCTCTCTATCTATCCATCTATCTATCCATCTTAATGCACTCTCTCTCTCTCAAACCCGTCCCCCATCTCTCTCGCTCTCTTTTCTCGGTAGAGGACAGTCACATTGTCAGGCTTGACTGCCTAGCAGGCCAGGAACATATTTTCACACCAGTGTGTCACTCAGACACTGAGAAAGAGTGGAAAAGAGAGTGGTGAGGTAGACAGTCGGCACATAAAGAAATAAAGAGCGAAAAAGAGACGGAGAGCAACAGGGGAATCAACAGACAGACTGAGGAAAAAAAAGGAAAAGGCTGGGAGAAGGAAAATCTGAAATCTGAAAAGTTTTTAACAGTGTAGATTGTGCCTGAGGCATTGAGGAGAGAGAAACGAACCAAATTGAGTCCTCTGGAATTAATTTGAATTTTGCCAGGCAGTCAAACATTTATGCATGTCCCTTATACAACCTGAATTAGTCTCTTTCCTTCTCTTCCTCTCTTCATTTTTCCCTGTATTTCTCTCCCTCTCACAATAGCCGGTTGAGAGCAGATAATTAAAAACACATTCTGATAAGCCAAAGATGGAAATTACCACATAACCCACACAACACACACAAACACACATGCATACACACACACACACACAAAAAAAAAGGACAGACAGGGTCCCAGATCCCACCAGACACTGATGTAATCTGTGACCTTTGGATCTGTCCACATTTACATTTACATGCGGGCTAGGGGTGAATTCATTTGCCTTTTTAGACAGAAACAGCAACAGAGAGAGAGAGAGAGAGAGAGAGAAAAAGGGAGAGCGACAAAGAGGCAGGACAGAGGTAAGGAGGAGGGTGGCATAGGTAAAAGAGACAAACTGAGCAAGAGAAGCTAAAAGAAACAGAGTGAGCAAGAAAGATGAAGAAAAAGACAGATGAAAAACATGTCCAGAAAAAGACAAATTCCTTATTCCAAGACTCCTTTTACTCAATAAATAAGTACTTTTTTAAAATGTGTCTTTTTTTTCAACCTTTCACCTCCAAAACTTGAGTTGGCATGCTTGAACGAACACAACTTCTTAATGAATGCCAAATCAATAAAGGGGGGGCAGAGAGTCAGTTATTAAGTGAAATTGAAAATGGAAGTCTGCTTCATTGGAATGTGTGTGTGTGTTTGTTGTACTGAAAACTATACACCTATGTAGATAATCTTTGTACTGACCATGTCCATGTTTTCATAGAGACTGTCCGTATGAAAGTCCTATGAAAGTATATGTGTGTCTGTCTGTGTGATGTGTACATGTGTGCCGGTGACTTGTGTATATATGTATATGTGTGTTTGTGGGGCACTGAAAAATCTATATAAATAATGTTTGTATTGATTCAGTCCAAGCTTTCATATGTCCTTATAAAAGTCTTTATGAAGATGCATTAACTATGCAGTAGACTGTGTGTGTGTGTGTGTGGTATGGATGGTATGTTCACAAGATCGGTACTTTGCATCTCCAAGAACCCTATGTTTCACTCTGTCTCATGCTCGGCCATTTTGCGGAGCTCATTTTGCATCCCTCCTGGCAAGCATTCCGTTTAATTGAATCGGGGAAGCAAAATGGCACAAAATAAAGAACGCTCGATCTTTTTATACATCTGTTCGGTACATTCAGACTGTACATTTTAGGACACTTGAAAGCCCTGTATTTCTCAATATCTCATTCAGCGATGACGGCTTTTATAACTCAACTGTTTTTTACCATAATTTTTCTTTCTTTATAAGGAGAGGCAGGACCGTGACTGTGTTCTTGACTTGTCAGCTCTGATTTACCGCACTGTTATAGGACCAAAGCATAAAACACAGGGCTGATAACAAATGCATGAAAAAAAAAATCTGCAGGTGTTTGCACTCGTGGATTTGTGTGCCTCTCCAGGCGAAAAATCGGACAGAGTTCCCAAGCTCATTTCTCTTCTTCTTTGACGATGCCACCAATCTCTTTCCCTCTCTCACACTCTCTCTCTCTCTCTCTTGATGTCTGTATGTCTCTCTCTCTTTCTGTCTCCTTTCATCTCTCTCTCTCTATCCCTCACTCTATTTCTCTCTCCCCCTCACACGCTCTGTCTCTAAAAGAAACATGCATTCTTCATTGTATGATTAAGGGGTAGCAAAAATAGAGTGCTGCATCGCTGAATAACTACAGAGATGATAAATTTACCACAGGGAAAAACAATAAAACACTGTTAGGTATCTGATACAATATGTGCCATTGTATGAACACTATCTGTGCATTAAATTAGGATGTAGCGGAGGGTAAATGGACCTAACTCATCTTTTTTGGGGGGGAAAAAAGAGTTAACTTAACTTATTACAACTTTATTACATTACATACATTTATTACTTACAAGGGGTATTCAACTGATTTAAGGTATATGAAAGGTATATGATACATCCTTTACAAGATAATAATGGATTGTTATTTACCACATGGCCAACTGGTGTTTGGCCATCTTCTCATGTGATTATGAACCAGAGAACCTCAATTTGGTACCATTAAGCACTTTTCTTTCTTAGAGTGCCCTCTTCATTTCATGACAATCAATAATGCCTTAAATCATAGAGTCTCAACACTGCATTGCTGCAGGGACGTGATTGCAAATCAAAGGTGTTAACAAAGGAAGGAGAAGAAAAGTATGGAGAGGAAAGAAGAGGAGGTGGAGGAAAGAGGGGGAAAACTGGGTGAGGATGAATCAAATAAAGGAGAATATGACAAAATACAATAATTATTAGTGATCTTTACACTTGAATTTAATTAGTTTTTTTTTTTTTTTTTAAACAAGTGAAACAAATCTACAATTCTGGTGAGATGATTTTACTTGTTTCCAGTGCAGTTTCTTCTGTACTTGAATGGGCCATATCACTTCATATCACTCCATATCACTCCAGTTTTTTCAATATATTACTGAATTCAAGAAAATAGACAAATTTAGTTGCATTTGAAACAAGTAAAATAATGTCACCGCATTGGTAGACTTTTTCCAACTGTTTAAAAAAATCTGATTTTATGACTGAATACAAGATTAAAAGACTTCAATGAACACTGGTAGCAAATGCAGCAAACTGGGTAGTTCATGGAGAGGGAAAAAAACAGTCTAGGAGCAAGGAAGTCAAGACTCCCCTTCTTGATTTCATCAAGGTACAAATCTTGTAGCTGCTTCACTGTTACAGTTATTTGATTGTGATTAGCGGTAAGTGGGTGAACTCATCTAAACGGTAGAACTATGCAAGTGCAAGCAAGTTTTCTCAACAGGGATACTCTCCAGATGTTATCATCATGTGAAGATGCATAGAAACCCTGGCTAACTTCAGGTTTTCTTGGGGTTTGGCTGGATGCCCCTGCACATTTAAAACTGTCTTTGCCCTTAAATCACATATGCATCAAAAACATACACAGTCAAAATCATCAGTCAAGAGACCTGTACAAAGCCACCTGAGAACATGCCAGGTTGAGGGGTGTACAATGACATCACCTAATATATCCAGCTTCTGTGAACATCTTAAATACATAGAAATAGAGATAGAAAAAGGTTCTACGCCCCTTTCCTAATTGTGGAAAAAACTTTTGTGTGAAGTTATCTTTCTCATCCCACCTAAGTAGGAAACATAAGGATTCCTTTGAGAAGCCTGTCAGTGTTGACAGTGATGTTTCCAGTCGTAGGCCTGATGTTGAAGTGGGCAGTGAAGGGAATGTGGAATTTGATGATAGTGTCTTATCTGATGATGGTGATCAGCATAAATTTCTCACTAATTTGGCACTGTTTTATTTTTGCAGATGCAAGCCAAACTGCTTTTACCAGCCACTACTATCCAGACTATAATTGAGGCGTTCCATGAGGTGTATAACAACGGTATGAGTGTTTTATATTGGAACAGATTCAACTGGGAAGGATTGCTTTTTCCAGTATGTTCCGGTAAAGGAGACATTAAAGGCACCCATCAGTCAGAGGAGCAGTACAATGAGGCAAAGACACATACACCATAGGATCCACATTTGCTTAAAGATGTAAGAGATGGGAAGAATTTCAAAGAAAACTACTTTTTAGGCAGTCTGTGTCCTCAATCATCTTGTACCAAGAGTCTGTCAAAGTCGTCAATCCCCTTGGGTCAGGGAGAAAAAAGCACAAACTACTGGGTACTTCAGTCTCTGAAATCGCTCAGGTTTTTGGGCACGGATAAAGTGTTTACTCCTCTTATGAGGGATCTGAGAGACACTGAGGAATCTGGGGTTGTGCTACACAATGGTGGAACAATACAGTGAGCAGTGATCTCAATAGTGGGAGATAACCTTGGGTCACACAGCATTGGTGGCTTCACAGAGAATTTTAGTAGGAGTCAACATTTCTGCCACTACTGTCTTATAGACAGAAATAGTGGGCCCACCAAGGACAAAGCAGAGTGTGTGGAGGAGCTTTCCATGAACCAGGCGATAGCTGATGGCATTAAATTTAATAGTCTTATACATTTTCACGTATGTAACCCAGGACCCAGGCCACGCTTGGGCCGTGACCTTTTTGAAGGCGTTGTCTCAACAGATCTATCTCTCTACATCAAACATCTTGTTACTTTGGGGAAGCACTTCAGCTATGTTCAGCTGAATAGAAACATTACAAGCTTTAAGTACACGGCCAGTGATGGTACCAGTAAACCATTTGAAGTAAGGGCAGACAGTGAAAAGCTGGGAAGAAATGCGGCTAAGTATTGGTTCACTACTTACTGGTGATAGGACAAAGAATCCCCTAGATAGATCTTATGATAAGTGCGCCACCAATCCATGTTAACCAAGTAGCACACCTGAAATTTCTCGTTGAAGAATATGTCCAATCAAGAGCTGCTCTATGTCCTGGTGCACCACTGAAACCAAAACAGCATTATTTATTTAAAAATTACAAAACAAATGCACTTCAAGGATCCAGGTCAGCCGAAGGAGTGGCAAGAAGGTCCAGAGAAAGAGCCCAGCCCTATTAGGGTGGTCTCCGACTTTTTCACAGTACTGTATGTACTGTGTGATTACTGGACTCTACAACCACTTTTGAGAGAATCTTTTTCTCATGTGACCTCCAATTCATATGGGAATCAAGCTATTGAAATTTGTGTTTAAAAATTAGAAAAATATTTTCTCAAATATTGAAACCAGTGCTTGTAAATTATTCCCGCCCACCCCTAATATAGTGGCCCTGGCCGCGGGCAGGGCAGGGGCACTACATCTGTGGTGGGAGGAACCCACTTGTGAGGTACCCACTTAACCCCAGTGACATACCTGCACTTACACACACAACCCTGTAGCATTTCGATTAGGTGGCTAGTGAATGGTGCTGCCTGTCTGATGGTCCTGTAGATTTATGATGGCGTAGCCTGATGTCCTCTGTAGTCATCATGTGGAGTAGTGCATCATTCTTTCTGACTGATGAATTGAGCTTCTGTGTGAATGCTCATTCTGGATTAAGGATTATAAAATCAAATTCTGTGTATTGGTAAATTTAAGAAACCAAATTTCTGTAATGGCAGCACCCTTGTGACGTAATCTTCTGGTTCTGTAACTGTCACCGCTGTTAGTAATGGCAGCTCATTTGGATGTAAAACCAACTGTAAAACCACATGTAAACATACTATGCCCACAAAGCCTTCAAGTCTTCAATTCAACAGAGCAGCTTCCCGTTTTGTCTCTGTTGTTCATCTTCATGAATATTGATCACGTTGTCTTGGGTTGAGTTGTGAATTCTTGTTTGGGTGAATTTCCCCTTTTAGGTCTATACAGAAATGTACTAAATGAAAATGAGAATGGAGAACACTAGTGGGGCAAAATCTTTAAAAGATAGAGAATCTCTTTGTGGAAGAGATGAGTCAAAAAAGGCTAGAGGGAAAAAAAAAAAAAAAAAGTTGGCCTTGTAATGAGCCTATGGTATCCACGGGGCAATGCTCTCTGGCCACAGATCGATAGCAGAGGAGATGGGTCTGACAAGGCTGACTCACTAAGGTTAAGACAATCACAGCACTTTTTAATCTGCAGGCCAGAGCTCACTGATCTATACAATAAAACAGGGACCTGTCTGCTCCTTTGCAGTTCCTTGTAACTTGGATCATCGGTTTTGCTTGTTCTTCTCTCTCCTTTTTCTATTGTTTTTATACACTCTGCTTCTCGTATCACTTGTGTGTAGATTCCGTCATAAAAGTCCCATTTCTGCTGTATAACTGCTGCACCACTTACATTGTTTTTTTATTTGGATATTGGGTTTGGCTTGCTGTTTTTCTAACCTGTTACTGTACAGATATTGTCCTTGTAGTCTAACTTTTTTACTCCAGGCTCGTTGTACGACCTCTGTACTATTGCTCTCTTTGTTTGGAAAATTCAAATTCAGAAAGCACAACAAATGGTCAGGCAAAAAGTTGATGTAATAACAGGAGTTTTGTGTTACTGTATGCCTATTCAGTATTAACATTTTATCAACATCTGAGAGGCTCCAGGGGCTGGTGAAGTGCTAATGGAGGACAGGTGCAAGACAGATGCATAATGACATCTCTGACCGCTACCATTATGCCCCTTTAGTACGGCTCTGCATGTACATAGCCATTTCCCATGAAACTCACAGGGACTCATAAATGTGAAATTAAAAATGAGCAGGCAATATCTGCCCCTGACCGTGACCTTTTTTGCATTTCACCCTGTTCACATGTTTTCATTAAATTCAAATTGTTTAAATTCAGGAAACAAATGCTGAAACAAATATTACATTCTCAAATGGCACTATGTGATGTTGTAGCTTTGGTTGATACTTTTACTTCCATTAACCCATTTACTTTACTTTCATGATCACAAAGAAATGAGTAGCTAGGCTTCTAATACAGCTCACATAAGAGCAAATGTTTAAGTTTTGTTTAATGTTTAAACAGCCTAATAGGTATGTTACGATAAAGCTGAATGACCGCGCCACTGACTGATCAAATTAATAAAAAATTGATGAACAGAGTAAATCATGATGCTCAGTTTATTGGCTTTTTTGATGATCTGGAATCTTATTTATGTAGGATATTAAAATTGCTATTGACGTAACCTAGTTTGAATGTGCAACCAATTTGTAAATGATGACCTAGCCCAATTGATAGATTTGCACATTCTTCACATGGCCTGAACATATCAAGCTTAAAGCTGATATAGGCTACATCCTGTTATTATGGAACTTAATACTTATGATGTCACATACATTCCTGAAGGACAACGATCCTCCAAGGGAACAAGAAAATGCCCTCTGAAACTAAACTAAAGTTCTTACCCTTGACCCAAGCAGATCTTGGTTCTGAAAGAACTTTTGATTTTAGATGGTTCAATAATATGGCTCTCAGCTACAGCCAGTACAAGTACCAGTTACAAGAATAATCTCCACCACAAGCAGCACAACGTCCACATCATCTTCTAGTGGTTACCAATTCACTAATAAAACCATGTAGTAGATCACTACACCTCTGTATAAAAGGTGTAGGGGCCCCCAAAATGCGCACACACACACACACACACTGTACTGTATATAGTGTGCATGTATACGTATTAATTCTTTGTATTTTTGTCTGCTCATGCATTTTTTATAATCTAGTAGGTGTCCAAGACAATTTTCCCCTTGGAGCAATAAAATATACCTTATCTAATCTTATCTTACCAGGAGTAACCCCACCCTTCACTTAATCTTTACTGTGCTTTTTGTGTGTGTGTGTGTGTGTGTGTGTGTGTGTGTGTGTGTCCTTCCCTGTTATCCATTCCTGAGACACACTAGAGACACCTAAAATCCTTTCCCTAACTGGCAGCCTTGTTAATTAAAATAAAATGTACAATTGCAATCACTGTTCCACTGTTATGCACGAAGTGTTAACTAATTTCCTGTCTACGATTTGCACCGATAAATTCACTCGCTGTTTGATACAAGAAAACACCGCTTGTTTCGAATTCACGCCAGGCTGTATCTGACCACGCTTAAGATTTGAGAGAGGCGATCATTTTCTAATTAAATTTCTATATTGCACTTATCAAAAAAATGTAAAACTATTTAAGAGCAATGTTCATCATTCAATCGTTTATCACTTATTGCTATCATTTAATTACAATAACAAGTCAAACTCATCAACTCAAGCATTTCCCCAAGCAGTCAGAGTGACTTCGGGTCTGAATCTGGATTTAAGACCCAGTTATTCTGTTTGTCTCTCGTCTGTTTGATTCTTTCTTTTTCGTGTTGTGAAGTAAAATCAAGTGAGCCCCTTGGAGACATTTTTATCTCACCAGTACAAATTTGTTTAGTTTTTTTGCAATTCTTTCTGTGTTTTTGCACTGGATTTCATCACTGCATTTTTTTCATTCTTTTACTTCAGTTCACTTCATGTTTTATCACCGAAACTAATTTGAACAAAACTAAACTTTGGAATGGAATTTTTCATAGTGCCAACCCACAAAATCCCGAGGCTAGTTCAATTCAGAGCTTTCCCCCGGTTCTAATTGGATCCACGGATGGCCGTTAAGGTTTTAATTTGAAAACGTTTTCATATTCTGGACACTTAAATGTCTCTTCTTTTCTTTTTTCATGACAAATCTCTATTTTTCTGCCCATTTCTCCTTCTCTCTCTCTCAAGGTTATTTTGTGTCCTGTGATGCTGAAGGGTAAAGCAGAGGGCCTTTGTCAGTTGCATGATTCTTACATAAGAGTGACACCTCAGTGTCATTCTTATGTAAGAAACATCCTCGACTGAGTCGAATGCATTTCCTCTCTCTCCTCCAGCTCTGGGGTGTTGTACCCAGCAGGGGAGAGGGTTCAAAACGAGAGAGAAAGAGAAGAGGAGGTGAAATGAGCAGAAAAGAGAGTGTCCCAGGGCAGCACAATATTGTGTATTGTCATCTGCCTGTCCTGGTTTGACTGGCTTAAAAAACAAGTTCTTATCGAAGAGGAACCAGACAGATGGCAACGACAACTGGCGGACGGACACACAGACTGACAGAGAAGAAATTAAAGAAAGAAAAAAGAAAGCTAAAAAGAAAGAGAGAAAGAGAATGAAAGAAATGAACAGAGTCAGACAGACAGCCAGGCAGCCAGAGTGTAAGCCAGGGGTATGGGGCTCAGAGATAAAAACCCACTGGACATGGCTGTTTTCTCTCTCTCTCTCTCTCTCTCTCTCTCTCTCTCTCTCTCTCTCTCTCTCTCTCTCTCTCTCTCTCTCTCTCTCTCTCTCTCTCTCTCTCTCTCTCTCTCTCTCTCTCTCTCTCTCTCTCTCTCTCTCTCTCTCTCTCTCTCTCTCTCTCTCTCTCTCTCTCTCTCTCTCTCTCTCTCTCTCTCTCTCTCTCTCACTCTCTGCTCCAATCTGTCTTTCCCCTCTCACTCACTGCCTACCTCTATCCTCTCTCTCTCTCTCCATACCTCCCTATCTCACTCCCCCTCTGTCTCCTCTAAGCCCCTGTAGCTACACGCTTGCTTGCGCAGACCATCTGGGAGAAAAGGGATTGTTTTTGCAGAAGGTGCCAGCTTCCAAGACTGACTGATCTGGGGGCTTTGGAAAGCCCTACTCCCCCTGCTTCAAACACAATCAACAGAATGGATGAATGTGCACCATTGTACTGTACCTCGAGGGGGAGGGGGGGGGTTGACAAAGGGAGTGATAGCAGGAGAGAGAGGGGGGGGGTTTGAGAAAGAGAAAATGAGAGGGATAGGCAGAGGTGTTTAGATCTTTAGTGACAGGGACAGAAAAACAGAGCAGCACAATGAAGAAATAAGAATGGCTTATCTTCTTGAATTCAAAATGATATGTCGTCATTTTGAAAACCTTTCCTCCAGAGAAAAACTACAATAGGAGGGACATTAATAATGAGACATGAAAAACATGTATATGGTATTTCTTTCGTTTTGATTTAGTGATCAGTTAGCATGATATCATTGAACCACTGTTGTTACTGTCACATTGGCAGGGCTGTGATCTGAATCTGCTTAGAAACTGTGATTTGTTGTTGTTGCTTTGGCAATAAGTACATTTGTATCTCATGCCATCACTGAATTGAACTGAACCGAGAGAGAGGGACAGAGAGGGAGGGAGGGATGGGGAGAGACAGGGTGAGAGAGGGAAACGGAGCCACAAAACAGACATAAATAGATAAAGAGTAAGCGTGTGACTGTGTCTGAGTGAGTGAGTATGGTGGTTGCATAGTATCATATTTATCCATTGCATGAATTATTGCAAAACAAATACAGTTTTTTGCATTTTGAATGATAATCTTCAGGCAGTAGACCATAGTATGTCTACGCATCCATCCATACAATACACAGAATGTCACTGCAGCTAGTGTCATGCATAGATGACTCTACACTATGTGAGGGGGGGTTTCGGAAGATCGCATCACATTTTGTTCTCAATTTTACCTGCACATCACACCACTGTTAAATCCCCCACATCCCCACCATGAAATGATACATAATTAAAGAGTTTTTGTTTCAAAAAGAGATACACTCAATTTGAAAAACACCTATCTGTACAAAAGAAGAAAAATGAAAACAAAAATCTGGTAAATTGAAGAATTGCTGGTAATTTAAATCCTTGGTTGAAGATTCTACTTTTACAAGCCTGGATTCTCTATTTTTCAGATACAGTGATGAACCTTTTTTTTTCTTCTCCAAAATGGATGTATGAATGTTTTGGAAACCGAGTCTTCAAACAAGCCTTGCAGGGAGATCATTGATGGCAGATCATTACAAGGCTTAACAGGAATAGCAACTGATTGCTGCTGTTAATCTGTGCTGCCCCACCCTGCTACCACTGGCACACACCTGGGACCTCATTTTGAAGGGGGGGTTGTGACTGGCGGAGATAATGATACATGATTTTTAGAGATGGGGTGTTTTCAGAGGAGCGTGGAAATTTGAATGAGGTGAATGAGCTCACTGGGGGAGGCGTGTAATTTTAATACATCACCCTCTCACAGACTGTGTCAGATAGGCTCAACCCCTCTGTGTAATGCATGGAGTAAGGCTGCCCCCTGCTGTCTATTTTTATAATAATGCCACGGTACCTGAACAGGTATGGAACGGAGCTGTTTCAAGTCACACAGAAATGACATGATTTTTGATTTTGCTTTCGTAATTTGCCTTTTTTTCAGTTGAAACAGGATGTTGGGGTGGGACGTTACACGGGGAGGGAGCGTTCAAAAATGTAACCCAATGGGATATGGGACGAGGTTTGTTCAAAAATCTATGATGGTATTATTGGTTGGAATTATTATGTATGCCTACTCTATCCTCTTCTCAGTTTTTTTTTCAGTTCAGGTTGTGAAAAACAAGATAATAAAACTTCAAAGGGTATATATAATATACAATATGTACTCACCACTCTCCTGCTGTGGCTGTCTGTTGTATTCTCCTTTTGCTGTTTCTCTTCTCATGTCCTCATTGCTCTTTCCTCTCGTCTCTCTCGTTGCTTGTTGTTCAGTCCTGGTTGTACAAAGGGTAATATAAATAAACAGACACAGACACAGAGATACACACATCTTTGAAGCAACATGTACCCCTTCCCAGCCTAGGATCAATTCTGCCAGAGCTTCCCCTATGCTTTATTGCTTTCAACTTCCCAGCTATATCAATAAAAAGATGAAATGTGTTAAATAACTTTAAACACGTTATGGAATTCAAGGGAAACAAAGGCTCAAATTTAAAATAATATAGACTTTTCATGTGGAGGTTAATAGTTTTGTATGCATTTAATGTTCAGCAGCCCAAACAAATAGAGCTGAATGGGATGGTGATCCTGAAAAAGACCTGACTTCCTTAACTAATTAACTATCTAACTAGCTGGCAGACAGGAGACACAACCTTTTGTTTACAATAATCCATAATTACATTGACTCTAGCAAAGACGTTGTGCTTTGCTAGATGCCAAGCATTTGAAAAGCAGTTTCAAATTCAAGAGCTTGAAGGTTGTAGGTATCTAACATGAAGCTAACAGCCAAGTCAACTGTCAGTAAGCTAACGTTAGCAGGCCAGTGTCTATCTGGCTACTGGACGGTCGTCAGTTAGACAGCACACAGCTGGCACATTTTTTCTGTCTTTCATATTTAGATAATTAATCATTCTTTTAACCAAATCTAGCATATACCGTTCGTCTTTGGAAAATAACGAAGACCCCTAAATCTTGTTCTGTCTTTGCCTGTCATTGTTTATTTTCGGACTAACGTAAACTTGCGTCTTCTAAACTAGGTAACGTTGCAATTTATTCCTTTAGTTCTACTAAAATTAGATGACAGTGATTGGCAGAGCCCCCCGCCAAAATACACAGACATACCAAGCATAGACAAGCGAGCTTGATTTGGGTTATGGTATGTAATCTCTACACACCCAAAACTGCATTATAAAGCTGGCTCAGGTAAAGTAACCGGCCCGCTCTGACTTGTGAATCTAACTCAGGATTCGTACAGGACAGATCTCTGTAGACACATGGTCCGAGGCGGCTGATATTTTAAACTATGTAGGACTTGACTTGCATGTATTTCCTAATAAAAATATATTCGAATCTAATCTTAAAACATTCGAGAATTTAATCCCAAAAGAAAGCCAAGACGACGCCACTGCACCTACTGGTACACCACCATGAGGTAACCACTACAGATACACTGGTCCCCTCAAAGTGACTTCCTGTTTGTGAAGGAGGGGTGAAAAGGAGGAGGCGTGAAAAAGCTTTTGGGTGCACTCGCTGTTTCCCGCTGTAAAAATAATACATAAATACAACAAAATGTTTTGGTATTAATTGATGGATATATGTGTCATGACATGGAAAATGAGCTAAGAATGTGATAAGTCCTTTTTCATTCCATCTCAAAGTAGTGATGAATGAAATAGTACTGGAAACTTTCACTAGTAGTCACTATATAGGTGTCTGTCATTATCCAGTCACAGGTAAGGTATGTGTTGCGATTGTGCTGCCGGCCCTTTAAGAATCTAATGTTGCCTGGGTTACAGCCAGGAAGTAAGACGCAGAGCATCATTAGCATGCAAACCGTGCAACTTCAAGCATTTCATTCCTAAAATTATTTCCGTCCTCGACTTGCAGAAGCCGAGGTTTCTCTCCATAAAGGAAAGGCAAGTAATGCACCTGTGCAGCACGTTATTGTTTGCTACGGGCGCGAGGTAATAAAATGTTGTTCACTCCACTAGTAGCCAGTTTGCTAACGTCAGGTTCTGCAGCGTTAGCTTCCGTGCTATACTAACGTATCCTGAGCACGAGTTTGCTCGTACGATATAGACATCCGATTGCAGCATCAAAACATACATATGCACATACTGAACAGTACAAGTCGTCATTGTTACTGGCAAGTCACAGACTAGGTGCGGCCTGCTGTCTGGGTCAAACAGTCGTGAAATGTCGCTGTCCATGGTGCTAGTAGTGTGGCGAGAAGGGATCTACTAGTATATCTAGTAGTGCTGAACAAATAGTTAGCATTCCAATCCCACGTTTTATACTTTTGTGCAATGCATTTTTAATGTGCATGTTTATCCTTAGAGTTTGCCAAGTTATTGTAAGACTGACCCATTTGCTCTCGAATAGAGGCATCAAGGCCCCCTTATAGCAAATGGCCCCCCTTTTAGCAAATGGCACCTCCTATGGCACATAAGTGGTACAAATGGTAGACTTGTGAATCGTTAGGAGCTTCTCTTCGGTTTGGCATACAGATGATCAACCAAACAGCATTTTATTCCAGTTAAACCTCAACTTTTAGAATTGGTCCACACTGCTTGCTGCCGCCCACCACGTTGTATATGGATGGAAGACGATTGTGGGACTAACAGACTATTATTCCTCTGGAATAAAATGCTCCTTGCTGTACAAGATGTATGCCGAATTGAAGAATGGCTCCCAACGATTCCGAAAAGGACTTGTGTCATATTGTACAAGGTATATGAGTTTGCCGATAAGCAAGGCCAGATTAAACTGGCAGATTCAGCGTGACATTCTCTCTATACAAAAGAGCTGCACTTAACAGGGCTATACTTTGGGATGGTATTATCCCTGCTGTTGTACCTATGTTCACATAATTGTACCTTATTTTCTTGAATCTAGGTCTCTTATGTTGAGATGTTGTGATCCTTGCTGAAGTAACTGTTTTCAAGTAATGGCACAAAGTTTAACAAGTCAGCTCAACCTGATTGGCGGTATTAGCTATGACAGCAGAAGCTGTTAAAATTTTCTAAATTTTTACATGTATTAAAATCAGAATCAAGCAGCCCAACAAACTGCAGGGAGTCTGTTCTCTGAGGAATACAGCAAACCCATTTCATGTGTAACTGTCTTTCCCCACTAGAATCAAGATGAGTGGGAGTGGCGACAGCATCAAGCCTGTGACTTGCACTATCAAACCTCCAGTCAACCTGCAGATTGGAGACACCAAAACAGACAACCCTCGCTCTGGTGTCTCTGTTGTAGACATCACCCTCCCCTTTGGAAAGACTGTCAATGTGAGTCAGTGCTTATGTTAGAAAGCTATTCAGTATATACACAAGCGTAACAGTATCCATACCAACCATAAGCTTTCACTGCTTAAAATCGGTTTATATATATATAGACTGTTAAAATGGCTGGTGAATTATAGGATGTACCAGCAGCTGTGGTCAGAGGATGAAAAAGTTATTCCCCTGCCCTGCATACAGTCTTAACAATAAGTACTGACCTTTACTACCTTTTACTGTAGCATGCAGCATGTGACAAATATCGACATGCCAAATGGGAATATAACCTCAAATAGTGATGCATATGTAGCATCATGTCTGTGATTGGTTCATGGTGCCGTTACTCACAGCATTATAGGAAGTTTTATTTGAAGTTATTCATTCTTTAAATTGATGTTATTTATTTACTTATTTATCACTCGCTTACTTAGGTACTGAGCTACCTAATAGTAATACATACATAATTAATAGATTAAGTCTTTTCTGGTTAGCATTTTTACAATGTCAATAAATATGTAAAACAATATAGGCCCACATGCTGTCAATATTGATAGTGGACAATACTTTGCCTACTTTACCATTTTCAAATTCAGTATACTGAAACAGCCCAGTGATCAGGTACTACGCAACCTAGTGGACATTTCAGGCAGAGCACCTTTCTTTTGATGCAGTCCTGCTTTCTAATAGATTTAACTTAGTGCATCATATCCTAACCTATTAGACCCGTCCCCACCTGACAAGAGGTGGCTCCAGGGCATCCTGGTGCCTCAAGGGTGAATTATTTTTAAAGGTACATTTTGCCACTCATGACCTTTTGTTGCATGTCTTCCTCCCCCTTCCTGTCTCTCCCATCTGTATCATCAAATAAAGCAGAAATACCTTAAACCACTGTCCCGTGGTGAGTCAGTCTTTTAAATATTTTGGTCATTGACCTACTTTTAAGCATTTAGTCCTAATTAAAAGTCATTTGACGAGAGTGGCTGCTCATTAGCTCAAAAGACTCGAGCCCCAAAGGATTCTGCCTAGGGCAAATTTATGCATGAAAGAATTATCTCTACCAAGCATGTTGATGGTACTGTCTTTAAATGTTAATACTGTGATTTGGCACACTCAGTGTTAATAAAAACTATGGGTTTTTGGCCTGTTTCTTTTGGGTACCCACATGACTCAATGAGGGCAAGACTATTTTTTAACATTCATTTAACCTGGTAGGTCACTAGGGAGCTAAATTCTTGTTTACCAGGACAGACTTGTAAATAAGAAATAATTTCATCAAATTCGGTCCAGCGATGAAAAAGTTTAAGCAAGCCATTATTCCTGTCCTCATATAGGTTATTCATTCATGGGTTATTCTTCACCGTGAAGATAAGTCAATTCACTATGCACTTGTCTCCCCACTGGAGTCTGCATTCAATCAGTTTTTCCTGAAGCAATGTAGTAGCTTATAGTACTGACATTATTTCTCCAAAATGCAGTGCATCCAGACTGAGGATACACTGATATATTAGTTTCCCTAAACAATATAGGCTTAGACAATTCGTTTGGAGCACAAAACAGATGGAGACCATTTTTATTAGGGATATAATATCCTACTTTGTGTTTAAAAAGTCAGATCAAGATGTTTGCCAATATTAATTTTGGTGCATCGCTAGTCCAAACATCCATGGTTGTGTACTAGTGTGAATCAAAAATCGAAATCTATTTTATGATATCATGGCAAAAATATCATTGTAATATGATATAATACCCTTATCATGCATGTTGTTTACAATCCGTCATTATTGTTGTTTTCCAGATTGAGGACATTACCTTTAAGAACTACTACACAGCGTTTGTGACTGTGCGGTTGTTGAGGAGGAACCCAGGACAGGAGGCCCCCGCTAAGTGGTGCACCGCTCTGAGAGACCTGGCTCTGATGGACAACCCACACACCGAGGGAGGCTCACAGGACTACTTCTCTATACAGAGGACACAGGTTGGTGTGTGTGTGTGTGTGTGTGTGTGTGTGTGTGTGTGTGTGTGTGTGTTTCACCAGGGGAGCCTACCCTGGTCACTGTAATGCATGTGATCTGGATGTCAGAAGGGAGCCCAGGGGTTAGAGAAATGGGCTTTCAAGCAGAAGGTCACTGATTGAAATCCCCAGATGAGCTGAGAAAATGCAGGTGGGGAAAGTAACACGCTCCCCTTCCACAGCAAGCACTGTTGAGGTGCCCTTAAGCAAGGCACGCAACCCCACCAACTCTCCAGTGGAACTGCTCAGTAGCCAGAAATAGAAGACTGTGGTTATACTTGGCAGCTGGAACTGCATGAGTGTGAGCCAGGGCTTTGAAATGGAGCATGTGTGCTCAGTCGACCTCCCCTGGATGAATTGGTTAAAAAAAGGAAAAAAGTCCTTCATGATCAGCTACTGGCTGCCAACAAAAGGCCTGGTGGACAAAAGGTCAAAACCATGCTGTAAAAAAACATGCTGAAAAACATGTAACATCAAGCCCAATTACCTTGAGGTGATTGCTGCAGACCAGCAGTTGTGGAGTTTCATTTGTTCAATTCAGTTTGTTTGTTCAGTCTGTTCATCTGCAGTTACTACCCTTGAAATAAACAGAACTGGGCAGTCAGATGCCTGCTAATTGTGACAGGTTTACCAGATGCCACTGAAAGATCTGTCACCTCATGATACCTACCCCATTTAGCGGGTCACGTATCTTTCAAGCCAGAGGCAATGAAGACGCCATCCTGCTGCTCCATGTCTGCCCCCAAATCCAGCTCCCACATGCTCCATCTGTGGCAACAGCGGTAGCACCAGGACTGGTCTACGCAGCCGCATGCAGTGGCATCGTCGCCAACAGAAAGAAACAAGAGCTCCACCCAGTTAATGAATCATCTTCATTTTCCAGTGTGTGTTGCTTGTTGGCAGTTTACTTATTTCTTTAATGTAATTGACATTGTGGTCTTGGCCACACATACAGTCCAATTAGGTTACACACTATTACACACAATCATTTAGTCTTGGACGTGGTAGCCTTATGTCAGACAGAGACATGCAATTGAACTAGTGTGCAAGTTAAAAGGCGACTTCCTCAGCGGCCCCAGGCTTTGTCTGTTAATAACATCGCATCACAGATTAGTTTTGGTGGAGTTGTTTACGATCGCAAATAATCCAACTAAGCTTATAGGGACAACACGTGCAACTTCTTTTGAAGCTGGATTTTACTGTTGAATTATTTCTCTTTCTTACGAAATGACAGGCCACAATTGTCAACGACTGCAGCTGAAATTCACATCAAATCCATAAACTAACACATCCCATTGAGCGTAAAGCTAACACAGCCTGCCAGAGCTCAGTGCTGTTTGTTTTCCCTCTCAGCTGGCCCTGGAGGCGAGCCAGCCGACTCCCTGAGAAAGGCACTGTAAGCTTTGTAATGTTAATATATGGAGGCATTACGAACTGACTTATTGTTTATTTCTTCTATTTATTTCTTGTGTATTCTATATGCAAATGGGGCCAGATGGTGAATAGTTATTTAGTTTTGGGTGACTTCAGATGGTGCTCCAAGCCCAACATAGCTTGAACAGTGATCGTGATAGCGATAGTGTAAATGGTTTATTGTTCTTTATGTGGAGCCATATGGGATGTTGGATGCATTGTGTATGTGCATGGGCACTTGGACCGCCTTGAGGGCCGGGAGATGAATCGGTGGTGTTGTAAGATGATTTATACAACATGAACAGTATATTTATTTCTATGATAAATGCTTTTTTTGTGAAATAATGATGTATTCTTATTCCTGATTCTAATTCGTAGTAGAGATGATGATATTTCTGTGATATTAAATTTTTCCAGGGTGCCTACTGCTGCTCAGTTCTCGGCTGCTTTTAATGCTGTTGAGAGTCACTTAGGGTCCTCGCTTTGTTTTAATACTGAGGAGTTAACCTCTCTATTTTATTCCACCTGCCAAAACATCCTTGATACTGCCGCTTCACTTTAAATCATGCAGTCCAAACCTAAACCTGAACCATGGTTGAATGACACTACTCGTGCTGTCTGACGAGAATGCAGGAGAGCTGAACGCAAGTGGAAAAAAGACAAGTTGCAGGTGTCTTTTGACATTTTAAGGACAGCTGGTGTAGATATCAGAAAATTGTCAAAGCTGAAAAGACTAAACATTTCTCTGCTATTATTTTAAATAATTGTCACAAACCTTGTGTTCTTTTTAGTACCATTAATGCTATTAGTGCCATTAATACCCCCCAATCTGTTTGTCTTGAAGCTTCTACAGAAACCTGTAACAACCTTCACTTTTTTGCTGACAAGATTGCGAGCATTAGATCACACATCTCACTAGGGATCGACCGATATGTTTTTTTCAGGGCCGATACCGATACCGATTATTAGTAATCAAGGGGACCGATAACCGATATTTGGAACCGATATACATTTGCAGTAAAAATGAAAATCTTGGTGTCAAAATGTAGAATAACACAAACTCCAACACATAACTTCGTTTAAATGCCTTTAAGCATGTTTAATTTACTTTTCAACAACTCAAGACATGCAGGGAGCTTCCAGCAGCATTTCTTATGAAGCTAAATGAAAAATTAAATAAATAAATAAATAAACAAACAAAATATCTCCCTTAAGTTAAGAGGAATAACGTCGTGGGAGAGACAAAAAGTGAGTAAAAAACACCCTAAATATGTTTAGAACTACAAATGAACTTTCTTCTGTCGATTCTTTACATTTACATCCCGCCCTGACTGTAAGCCAGCCTGCGGCGGCTTCGCGCATGCGCGATTCATTTGCAGTCTGGACGCGGAAGGGTGAACATCTCCTGCTCTGACTGCTGCGCGAGGACTGGGCCGCTTGTGAGTGCTTTGGGACGGGGAAGGGGCCCACGGCAGCACCCGCTGCTCGTTGAGAAGAGTAAGAACGATACGTGCTTTCACGTCAGAGTCTCCAAAAGTCTCCAATAACACCAGAAAAAGTCGCTAGATTTGTCGCTAGTCGCTTTTTTGAAAAAGAGTCGCTAGAGGGGTCTGAATACTCGGTAAATATAGCGACAAAGTCGCTAAATTGGCAACACTGCTCGTCTGTGCCTGCCTGCTTGTGGCCCAGGAGCCTTCAGTGTTGATTGACACTTCACGAGTAATAGCCTATCAGATAGTGCTGTGGGCGGGACATTGCTTGAGAACACAGAGTGGTGACTGCAGCCAGAGAGGCGGCCGCACCAGAGCCAAAGTTTTATCGGCAATTGAATAAAGAAAAAGCCGATACAGATAATCGGAAAAATGCGGAATATCGGCCCCGATAATCGGCCAGGCCGATAATCGGTCGACCCCTACATCTCACCCCCTTCTCATGACCCATCCATCACTGTCACTTGCTCTGCTGTGTTTAACCAGTTTGAGCCTGTGTCTCTTTCTCTACTAAAGAAAATTATTGCTCATATGAAACCGTCAGGTTGTCCCACAGATGTTGCCCCCCCCCTCGCCTTTTCAAAGAGATTTGTGAGACTATTGGACCAAACATTCATATAATTATGAATAGTAGTCTCGCTTCAGGTGTTGTACCAGCTAATTTTAAGCATGCAGTAGTGCAACCATTGATCAAAAAACCCAATCTGGACACCTCAGTCTAAAGAGAACTCTGAGACTGATTTTAGACCAATTTCCAAACTCCCGTTTCTGTCAAAATCTGACATGCATGGCATTCTAGAGGTGTTCCAGTCTGGTTTTAAAGCCCTTCACAGCACAGAGTCTGCACTTTTAAACGTTTTTAACAATCTTTTATTAGCTATTGACTCCGGGGACCCTTCTTATGCTTTTAGATTTCACAGCTGCATTCGACACAGTAGACCATAGTATCCTGATCTCTCGCCTGGAGCATTGTGTTGGCATTAAAGCCACTGCTCTGGAGTGGTTCAGGTCTTACCTGTCTGAAAGAAGTTTTTCTGTCAGCCTTGGTGAATCTGTATCCTCCTCGGCGCCTCTCCCCTGTGGAGTCCCTCAGGGTTCCATTCTTTATTTGCTCCCCTTAGGGTCTATTCTTAGAAAGCATGGCATCTCGTTCCACTGTTACGCAGATGATACACAGATTTACTTGCCTTTAAAACGGAAAGATGCTAACTCTTTAAAACCTTTTTAAATTTTAATGACAGTAAAACTGAAATCCTGATGTTTGGACCCAGTAGTGCCTGTGACGCTCTTCATATGGACCTGGGTTCCCTGGAATCATATGTAAAACCCACTGTAAAAAATCTGGGTGTGATAATGGACTGTGATTTTAAATTGGACAAACAGATAAATTCTGTGGTAAAATCTAGCTTTTTCCAGCTAAGGCTCTTATCGAAGGTCAAGTCCTTTTTATCATTTGCCGATTTTGAAAGGGTTATACATGCTTTTATCACGACCCGACTTGACTACTGCAATGCCCTGTATGTTGGTGTTAGCCAGGCCTCCCTCTCACGCTTGCAGTTGGTCCAGAATGCTGCAGCTCATCTTTTAACAGGAACGCGCAAGCAAGAGCACATTTCCCCCGTACTGGCCTCCCTCCACTGGCTCCCTATACGTTTTAGGATTCATTTTAAGATTTTATTGTTTGCTTACAAATCATTAAATGGGCTAGCTCCACCTTATCTCTCTGATGTTTTACAGCGATATGTCCCATTAAGGTCACTCAGATCCGCTGATCAGTTGCTCCTGGTTGTACCTAAGGCAAGGCTTAAGCTCAGGGGAGATCACGCTTTTGCAGTTGTAGCCCCCAAACTCTGGAACGAGCTGCCTCTACATGTTAGGCTGACCCCTACATTGTCTGTTTTTAAATCTCTTTAAATTTGTACTCCTTGGCTTTTAACTCAGTATGAGAGTTGCATTTTCCTTTTTTGTTTGGTCTTGTTGCTTTTATATTACTGTCATTCTGTCTCTTAAACTGGTCCTTGTGTTTTATTGTGTTTTTAAGTTTTTACTATCTCGATTGATTGATTGTACAGCACTTTGGTTAACTGTGTTGTTTTAAATGTGCTTTATAAATAAAGTTGGATTGGATTGGATTTTTTGATTATTTTCAAATAATCAAAAAACTATTACTATTGTTTGTGTTCCTGGCCACATTCCTTAAAAAATATCTACGGTATTTCTTATTTCCTTCTTTATTGATTATTGTACAGATGCAGGTGGAGCCGGACCATGTGGTGGCTGTGAGACTGATCCTGAGACAGCCGTCCTCTGCCTGGCTTACCTTCAACCTGGAAGAGATCAAAATACACCCTCATGTAGAGTCGGTTAGTTTTTTAACTTGTAACTAAGGTGTAGACTTATTAGGCCACAGTGGCTGGCAAATCACATTCAACAACACCCTTATGTCAAGCCAGCTAGTAATGTGGTCAAGATTAACTCTAATGTAGAGCTAGTAGTATGTAGAGTTAATGTAGAGTTAGTAAAAGCTAAATTATCGGTCTGGAGTGCACTCCATGGCTCATTCACACCAAGCATGTTTGGAGCATTTACTCTGTTGGTTTGGTTCGGTTGGGCAGGTGAGAACAATTAAGATTAAGATTGATTAAGATTAAGAGATTAAGATTGACTTTTATTTGCAACATCGGACACAACACATGCAGGGGGAAGTGGCCGCCAACACAACACACACGCACATGCAGGGCAAGTGTCCAAGTTGAATGAGTTACTGCCTTTTATCCCAACCCCGCCGACCTTCCTCCAGTGCCAGCCAGGGAGCAGAGGGCAACCGACACAGCAGCGCCCGGGGACCAATTCCTTAGATGTACGTCGTGTCTTCGTCAGGGACAGGACAGGATGTTGCATGTTTTTAGATGGGGTTCTTTACAGGAGGAGACCCAAGTGAACACGGGGAGAACATGCAAACTCCACACAGAAAGGCCCGGGAGATAACCCACCTGGGCAGGAATCGAACCCAGGACCTTCTTGCTGTGAGGCATATGTGACTTGGCAGTGGTGGTACAATGTCATTCATACTCAGTTTCCCACCAACTAACCGCAGCAAGACACCTAAAAATACGGGTCTCAGTCATCTACCAAGCAAACTGTTTTATGGGTATAAGGAGACAGATGCTGACATCAGATAGCCAGCAGTTAAAAAGAACCAAGGGCAAACTTGGAGTCAGGATGAGGTGAAGTGAAGTGCCTTCTCAACGTATGGGTCAAGGAATGAATGTGGTATGAGCACCAGACAAGGTCAATTATGCCAAAGAGCACAGACAAGTCCATCATGCTCAGCTGAAGTTACAGAGGCAGGAATTGGATTTGTTTTGACTCCTCCGCGGCGTCAAACTACCTAACCTTGCACGATGACAGGTTACCAAAACTCCAATAAACTTGTCTAATAAAAGAGATATATGTGAGTCCATGGACTTTTGTTTACAAGCCCTGTTTGTTAAGCGTGAATGTAAACAAACCAAATACAAAAAGGAAACAAAGCAACTTTTCCATTAGAAATTGAACTGTAGGTGTGATCATATCCTTAGACTCAACCTGAATTCATACTAGTATTAATGATCCTCCTTCCAGGACCCAGAGAGGGAGGTTTCTGATTGGCTGTCTGACCTGACACTTATTGACCAACATCCTGATCTGGAGGTACACATTTTGTTATTGTGTGTGTGTGTGTGTGTGTGTGTGTGTGTGTGTGTGTGTGTGTGTGTGTGTGTGTGTGTGTGTGTGTGTGTGTGTGTGTGTGTGTGTGTGTGTGTGTGTGTGTGTGTGTGTGTGTGTGTGTGTGCGCGCGCGCGCGTCTGCCTGTCTGTGTGTGAATTAATGTGTGTACAGCCTGACTGCCTGTGTGTGACATCTGTCTTCCTGTATCCCAGGGTCTCCCAGACCCCCAGACTGTATCATCCAGTATCCAGCAGATGTGGGCTCTGACTGAGGTGATGCAGACCAACCAGACCACAGCTTCCATCGGACGCTTTGACGTGAGTCAGACATAGAAAATATAATATACCTCGCCCTTCTTCCCCTGTATTCATTCAGTAGTGGAGGGCCGCCACAACAAGGTCACGCCAAGTTCACAACACTATCAGTCCGTCGACATAGAGTATCCATGTTATTACACTTTTGGTAGTACAACCTTTGTTAGAGCAAAACAGGGACCAAAGCAGGAATGTATGGAGAAGAAAAACCTTAATTACCCCCAGTCACCACTACTTCAAAATGCTACAGAGAACATATTGATCTTACTGTGCCTTGCCGGGCACATTTGCCCTTGCACAAAGCTAATATCAACAGAGTGAGATGTCCCAAGATTAATGACAGCACTTTGCTTTTCTCAGCAAATACCTTTTATAACAGCAAATGCCCCCATTCTAGACAGAAAAAAGGCCATCACAGTTCCACTCAAAGTAGAGGTCAACACAACACACCTTTTGCACATTCAAACATTAATATTTAGTCATGCATTTTTTTATGTTCTTAGATCTAGTCGTTGAGCATCCCCTCTTGCTCGGTAAGAAGAAATGACATGAAAAATAATACAACATAGTTTTTTTCTGTGTTTTGCAACAGGTGGATGGCTGCTATGATGTCAACCTGCTCTCCTTGACGTAACATGGATGGATGGATTATTCTAGCCGCATGGGTCTCACTGTATGGGAGCCTAGTGGACTATATGGAGAAGCAATGATGTACATCTAAAAAATGTGATATAGACAGGTATGGTACCAAAGAGAATATTGGCCAAGGAGAAGGAAGGTATATGTTCATAGACAGCGTGGATAGGCAAGACCACAGTGCCAATGACAGTGAATGGCAGTCAGATGCCTGTTATGAGGCAGCTTTATGAGATAACTGTAACCTCATGATATCTGCCCCATTTAGCAGGACACTTAAGTGGTTTTAACTTCCGGGCCAAGCTGCATAGTCAAACATCGCTATGTATATTATTTTATTATTAGGCATGTGGTCGGCACAGTAAGGTTTAGTTTAGTTTCGGGGAAAGTTATGACGAGCTTTGGCTTTGCAGCTTGGCCAGAAAGTATCAACAGTATTTAAGATTTGACTGGTTCAGATTTCACTAAAAAATATAATTACTAAACATTACTACTCCACATTATGCTTACTGTCTGGAATTGTATTAAATGCAAGTGTTGTTGCCTAGTAACATTATATTACTTAGCATTCTGCTGTATAAGAAAGTAATGGCAGCCGCTGTGGGCTTCAATGATTTTATTGGCGTATTCACAGAGAACTTATCGAAGGCATAACTCTTAGAAAGATACTTGGAGAACCAATTTGAATGGGCACCAAGCCAATGCTATTTTGGCTTGGTTGTACTGTATTTAAATGTCCCCCATAGTTTCTCTCCATTTGGCACTTAACGCTCAATCGTCCAGCCATTACATAGGGCATACCTAATGAGGTATTAGGTTATATTTCCTTTGAAATAAATGGGTTTTGTTATGGGGCTCTGTTTAATCTCCTAACAGCTTTTTAATGGTCATGCTTTGTCAATCCCTCCAGCCCTTGGTTTCCTTAACTATGGGTTGGGTTTGAAAATGGGCCCTACTCCTGCTGAGGTCCAACATGACAAGTTGCAATACGTTTTAATGAGCCCAGGGTAGGGTCCCAGGCTCAACAATGTTAAAAAAAATACTGCCTGTAGCCCTTGCTTCATATTGATGAAGGTATATAAAAAATGGAAAAACCCTATTAATCATGAAAACACAATCCATCAATTTCTGTCTCAGACAAGAGTTTGAATGTAGCAAAATGTAGTTAGGGGAACAATATGTGAGTAGTAGTCATGTCCACTATACACCACTTGGTGGCAGCAGTGGATTGTTTAAGTGGAGGCATGTGTATGGACGTGAGTGTGAATGTCAGAGAAACGATGACAGATATGCAGACGTGTACTTTAATCAGGACTGTATGCTTTATTTTGTCCGCATCAATAAATTCTAATGATCTTGGCTTTGCTGTACAGCACATGACTGAGCAGTTGTCATCAATATTGAACATTTGGGATTCATAGTGAATATACATTTGGTCTACTTAGGATATAGCTGCTGCTGGAAAAGATCTCCCAACGGTCCTTCCTTAAATAAATCTGCCAGTATGCTTATTTTACTTTAAGTGCAGAACATGACTGAGGAAAGGAGGGCAGGTTTCTTTTGTGTTTCCACTGAGAACATCCTAAGCAGAATCTCTTATAGAATATACATTTCTCTTGGTGAAACTGATGCACAGACATGCAGTGAACTTACAGAGTTTCACAGTACCACTCAAACTGTACAAAGAGACAGTAGTGTAAGGACATACTCTGGGCAGCAGAACATGCATATTACTTATACATGCTATCGATCCAGTCATTCGGTAGCTCGATGATGAAATGATTATGATTAAGATTGTTTCAAGTACCACTGGGAAAGTTGTAAATTAGAAATATTAAGTAAAAATCTATCTAGTTTGCTTAATGTAGCTTGATTTTTAAAGCTGAACAACATTGCGGTATGTCTTCTATGTCCCTGGGAAAGCCGCCTTGACAGTAATGTTGAAATTATACTGAATTATTGAAGTAATGAAAATTATTTTCTCCTGAGTTTCAAGCTGAATAGAACATCACTGTGGGCCTGACAGTTAATCCAGGATTTACACTCTGGCCTGCTTCATTGCAGCCAGTGTTCATCAACCACGTGTGTGTGTCAATGAAGGCATTTTAACAACTGTTCCATTCAAATCGAGAAATCTATTTTGTACACAGTTTTCGAAAAAGAAAACATAAAAACAAATCACCAGATCATTATCCGCACAAAGAAACATCAAGAAAGTGACAGTCGATAGATTGGATGGATCCATGAGACAAAAAGCAGAATATTTAGTTGGGCTGAAGGGCAAATGTAAATCCATACCTGCTACACTGCACTGACTGTGGTCACTGAGAGACCGTTACGATTTACAAGGGCATCCGCTTTGCGGGGTATGTGGGATACTGCAGTCTGACTCAAGAGTGAGCTTTTAGAATATCTTGCACAATTACGGTGCGTTACTTTCCGGAACTATAACCAGAAAGTCCATGTGAGAGCACACTGCCTTTTTTTATACTCTCACTCTGCATCTAACTTCCATTACAAGATGGTTTGTCAGCTGGACAATAGATGCACAATAGCTACAGCTAACTCACTGGCATTGCTAACTGTTATTTGTGCCTGTTAGCATGACAAACCTTTGGATGAGGTTTGGATGGGAATCGAGCACGTACACTGCTAGGGTGTTTTTTCGAGGTTAGCCACTGTCCTCCAATGAAAAGAGCTTCTGATGTTGTGTTGTGATCAAGCTGAATTGGCCCTGTCCCTTGGAGGCCCATTTAGTCCTGTGGAGGAGAAGGAGGTTAATGACTGCAGATTTTCCTCACAGACAGAATCTTGATGAAAGGGGTGTTCAAATTGCATCGGATAGTGTGTGTGTGTGTGTGTGTGTGTGTGTGTGTGTGTGTGTGTGGAGTGTGTGTCCTACCCAAGACATCACTTATCGCTCCACTAATGCCCTTTTAAATATAGTTGTTTTTTTTTAAATGATCATGATGTGCTAATGATAATGTATACCTCTCTACCAGAATGAGAATCACATTATTCCCCAATACATGTTTAGGAATTTGCAATTTGCATTACACGGTGTCACAGCACATACTGACACACTCCACATACACACCCATTGAATTCAAGCTAAATCATCAGTTCAGCAGTTGGGCCACTACTGCACGCAGCTTTGTGATGATGGTGTGATGGTCCCCTACTCCTGTTTTAATCTAAAGCTTCCAGCTGGGCTGCGAGGGGAGGAGAGATGGAGGAAAGAAAATGGGGATGCAGTCAGACAGAGAAAGGAATGGAGAGAGAGAGTTGAAGGAGAAATGGATCGAGAATGGACAGAGAAAGTCAGAAAACTTGCATTGACTTCAGTCTAAAAGATGAAGAGAATAGATAGAAGAATATGGAAGGACTTTTGATGCTCTTTAATGAAACATACATTATCGAGACAAGGAAAAATAACTTAAACACCTTTAAAACACACTCACACCTACCCACACACACACACACACACCAGTAACCACATCAACAACAGAAAAACTGAGTATACCAAAAATGTGCCGTGCCAGCTGCCCACTCAAGTACAATTGACATTTAAATTCATGCACTTGGCCTCTCCTCTCACACCGTGCATATTGCATTCTGCAGCCAGGCATTCATAAGATGGGAGAGAGTGTGTATGCAAGAGATGGACGGGAAAGAAGGAGATTGTGTTTGTGTGTAAGAGAGAGAGAGAGAGAGAGAGAGAGGGAGAATTAAAGAGACAGACAGACAGAAAGGGGAGGATCTGTACCTGCAGCGGTGGAGTGATGAATCTGTTTGTTTTTCTCTCTAATAGAGCACACAAATCTCCTTCAACCATGGCCAATGGAGCTATCAACCCAGAAACCCTGATCCTCTCTCCCCTCCCTTCTCCACGTTAGTGTGGCTAAATTTACACACAGCCATGTCATTCCCTACCAGTTGAAATGCAGGTATGTGATGAAACAAAATGTAAAAAAAATAATTTTTAAAAGCAGGAGGTAATCTGGCAAATGGCAGGAAAACAGACCTTAGAAATAAGGTTGTGTGAAACTGAAATCCTAAAAGGAATCTATGAAATCTTGATCTATTTTTTTTCCTAAATTGTAGATTTAGGAATATATGTTTTACTTCCACCTTCACTTGGAAATTCAGCCTGACTTTGTAGTAATCCTAAATCTAAATTGACTTGGACTGAGAAATCATGTGGAGAAGAATTTGAAGCATGGTCCCACTGAACTCCTGCCTCTGAGCCTTTTTGATTTTCTTGGTCTCATTGGGTTTTGTTTTGGAAAATGTCTTCAGCCAGGGGGTACTCCTAAATCACTCTCAGTTTCTCCCCACCAACCTGTGCATCCGCTCTCACCTGGACAAAGCAAGAAGCACATAAATGTTCTTTGACTTCTCGAGTGCGAGCAGAACCACCTTACAGCTCAACGTCGAGGTGGTCGGGTCCTACAACTACCTGGGAGTTCACCTGGACAACAAGCTGGAATGGACCGGGCAACACCGAGGCCCTAGTACAAGAAGGGCCAGAGATGCAACATGCCAACAGACTGAACACGCTGATCAGGAAGGCTGGGTCTGTTGTGGGCATTAACTTGGACACGCTGGAGGAGGTGGCAGAGACAAGGATGCTGGCCAAACTGCCATCACGGATAATGTCTCCCGCCCCCTCCGTGCCATGGTTATGAAGCAGCGGAGCTTATACAGCCAGACTGCGCTAGTCAGGTTGACTTTAAGGGCTGCAATATCTTTCTTGAACACTCTTTCATTTGTTCCTTTTCTCAGTTTCTCGTTCTTTCTCCCACACACACACACACACACACACCCTCAACCCACCTTGCCCCCTTTTTTCTCTCTCTTTCCCTTCAAACTCTCGATTTGATCCTTGTGCCATTGCATCGCTTTCTGTTCCTCCACTGGCTCCGGAGTGATGAGCGATGCTTCCCTGATCCTTCACCTCACCGCCATGAATCATTTATTCAGATGAGTGTGCCACGGCAGTGTCATACCTTTCCTCTAATACCTGACAGCAAGAAAAGAAGATACTTCATGCTGTGAATGGAATTCTTCATGCTGCTCTTTCTTCCCTCAGACAAGATGGGCCTAGGGGGCCTGCTTTGCAAGACAAGTGTTTGACGGGTGGTTCTTTACCGGTGAAGTGAGCTCTGCTGCCTTGTGATTGTGCTCAATAGTTAAGAACCATTATTAATCAATGGGTAGTTTCAGCCAAGCACAGCTGACCATTCTTCAAGTAATAATCTGTGATGTTTTCATATAAATAAATGTACTCTCTGATTGATAGAACACAATAGTGATTCAACCGATACCCAGTTCATGAAAGCTTTTACTTTTACTGGTGTCGAATAGGTCTTTCCCCAGAAACAGGAAGTGCACAGGAAGTGATGTGTGTTACGTTTCGGGAGCAGTAAAAGTTTGGTTTGTTGTCAGCGATAGCCACCATGGCTGACCAGAAAGAAAGAGCGCCACCTATACAGAAACTCAAACTTCAAGGAAAAAGACACCACAGTACTGGCCACACTGTTTTGATTGACAAGTGATCTCTGGGAGGTGCAGTGAAGAAACACCACAGCAATGAGCGCTGAGCAGAAAAGATGTTGCCAAAAACAAAAAACAAGGATCTCATAGATTACCACTTTAATAAAAGTTGGAATTGGTTGCTACGGTAACGGTAAATTAGGCTGCACCTTGTACCTATCCACATCCCATCCATACAGTATAAGTATTGCTATAATACCAAACAAGGATATATTGGAGATTGGAGAAAAAAAAGATTGCCATCAATACCTTGGTGTGTCTTTGTAAGTGTTAGCTGTTTTTAAATGGGTGTGCTAGGCTACATATAACATTTTCACATATAACATCACAAAAGCTATAATTGACATTCAGATTGTAATGTGAAATGTTGAATTGCCCGATGTGCAAAGCCCTACACCTCCAGCACCTGCTGTATGTACGCAAAAACACAGGTGTGATGTAGATAAGCGAGGGTACAACATTCTTGCCAGCTGAGAGAGGCTTTCGTTTTTAGTAGACATTTTCTGCAACACCAGCTTAAATTGGCTATGCCCATCATTATATACTTAACCGACATTGCACTACCATTCTTGTTACAGTAAGGATGGCTGAGTGTAAGTGTCGTGCCATGGCACACAGATCAGAAAACGTTGACACCTTACACAGTATACCAGCCTCCCTAAAAAAAAGAGACTTTAATGTAAGTCCAGCTTACCACCAAGTGATGGCACTCTGCAGGTCGGTGTAGTGGAGAGCTCTCATATTTATGTGTGGACATGTACTGTAACATCAATTCATTCAGGCAGGAGCACGTTATATAACAGTAGTAACTGAGCCTGCACGCTGGGTTTCTGGGTTACAGTGTATACGACAGAGCCAGTTGCATGGATCCGCTGGTTTTGACTCCGCTCCTCTGACTCTTTCTACACCTTCAACTACTCCTGCCTGTAGATCAGCGGCTGATTAACTAGCTAACGTTAAAGAGTTTCACAAGATGCGGTGAAACGTTTGACGTTAAATCTGAGAGGATCACATTTTTACAGCTCTGTGCTTTAAAGGGCAATAAAGTGCTCATGCTATCATTCAGCGAGTAAGGTGCTTTTTCAACGGCTGTGCAAGGCTATGGCAGTAAGGAACTGACAGGAAATGTCTGTGAAATATCTAAATAACAGAGCACCAAGGTATTAATGAGGTATTAACCTCTGCCAAAGCTAGATGTGATGCAGGATACATGAGTTAAATATTACTTTGCATTAGATTTTCTTTTGCTATTGTTTTATACTCTATCCAGTTTATGGCTAATTGAAAAATGAAGAGTTTTGAGATTTTCTGATGAAAAGTAACAGCTACTCTCTCAAAAGAATGATGGTATTTTTGTAAGAATAGCGGGTAAGTCCGCGGTTGACAAAATAATAAGACTGGATCCTCTATTTTAGGATATATTTAATTATAATATATTTAATGAACTATAGGTGATGATGTTTTTCTTCAACATGCATTTACAACTTTGTAGAGCACTTACTCTTATCTACACAGAGTGGGGGAAAAAAAACACAAAAGAGCTATGAATATCAAACATTTGTTTCCCGAGCACTTAGTATAATGTAACATGCCGCAGAGGCAAAATAATACATAATTAAAATGATGAACGTAATAATGTTTTCTTTCTCCAGGGCCATACACATGCAGTAAATTGTTTTCTTCTCATAATTGGCACAGAAGCGATTGCTTTTGTTTTGGGGGTGTGTGATTTGCGTCAAGGCTGATTCATATAGTTTTCCAAAGCGCTTTCTTTCTTTATTTATTGTGGAAAGGAGAAATGTAAATAGCCTCCATATCAATATGCAAGTTAATCCTGTGGCGTAATAAACTCTTAATGAAGAAAAAACTCAATTTAAACTTCCCCAAAAAAAATGGTACTGGGGGCTCTCCAATAAAACAAAAAGTCAATATCCAGCAGTCTTCGGAGTTACTGGCACCCTTGGTAAAGATGAGTTGTAAAGGTTGTAAAAAACAAAAAACACTTATGACTTATGGGCTCAGAACATTTTGTAGAGTATACGTTTTAATTAGTGTTCAAGAAGAAAGATTAGTTCCAACGTGTGATCATTTATTCTTCAAAAAAGAAAAAAAACTGGTTGTCAAAATGATTGCCCCCCTTTCTTGAGAAGCTAATTCGAGTCTCGCCTTTCAACGCAAATAGCACCGGTGCCGTTTCAGCAAAACAAAAACTAGATTTGGGTTACGCTTCAAAATAGAAACCTCTGCTTATGTCCCGAGATAATTCCAGTTCAGCCAAAGTCATCCAGGAGTGAACATCATTTTCTCCAAACCCCATACCTCAGCTTTATCCTCTGTAGTTGCTCAGTGTCTCCTTGTCTCAAGGTAGGAGTTTTTTTTGTATCAGTTGTTCCACTTTTCTTTCTATTACTGTAGGAATCTAAATGACTTGGAAGATGAAACGATGCTGATTACTAACCATATATGCAGAATATGCAGGTGTTGAATTTCATTGGCATTGAATATGGAACGATGCTGATTACTTACCACGTATACAAGATATGCAGGTGGTGTTGTACATCATTTTCCTCTGCCATTACCCGTTTTCATGGTTCTTCCTGAATTGATGAGACCATTTGCATTCTGCTTAGTTATTTGTAATGATGGCCAACTGTTACTGCTGAGAGGTTTGCAAACCTGCTCATTGATTCTGACAAACCAGTGTATTCACTCCCAGCACCAGTGTGGCTAATTTGTACAAACAAGAGATACAGCCTGTTAAACCAGAAGCAAAAAATAAAAGAGTGTTGTTTAATAGAAAGACTGAGAGGGAGTGAGAAAAAAAACAAACACTCATTCATCCCAAGCTGCATGATGGAAACAACAAACGAGAGCACAGAGAGGCATTGGTAAAAAAAACAAAATTAAACTTCTGAAATTAAATCTCTTCTGAAAGACACGGGAAAAGAGGGAAAGACCACCTGGCATAGTCATTCCAGGCAGCAGCACAGCAAATTTGGGAAAACAAGATAGACACCACATTGACAGCATTAGTAAAATAATGCTAAAACTCTGTTGTGCATGTGTGGGAGGCTTTGAGGGAGACACGCACAGACCCAGTAGTATTATTAGGACAAACCTTCTGATATAATACAGTCTATTAATCTCCCAAGAGGGAAATTCTCTTTTCGTCCTTTGGCCGGGGGTACAAGGTTAGCCAGCTAGTGCAGGTACCACTGGAGCAGTAGGTTTTAAGTACCTGGCTTAAGGATAATTTGACAGGTGTCACTTCATGGGGGACTGAACCCAGACCCGATGGCTGGGAGGGGGGGGGGGGTCGGGGACAACCTCATTAGCCGCTAGGCCGTCCTGCCGTCACCACGCCATCCCTTCCAAGTAGAAGGACACGGCAAGAAGAAAGACACATCTTCTGACGCACACAAGCTCGAGGGTCCAGGATTACTATTCCCTTTGCAGTTCATCCAGCCACACTACAGGCCCCATCACACACACACACACACACACACACAGACAAACACACGTGCACAAGATTGTGTGTCCATGCGCATGCACACACACCGCAACCTTGAAGTAAACCATAGCTTGCGGGAATATCACGTATGTGCATGTAAAAACACATACATACTGTTTTCCCTCTTCCTCTGCGGCCTGGAGCTGCTTTCCCAGACATCACCGTGTGAGACCTTGTATGTGTCGTGTCTGAGTCTGGCCTCACGCTTGCAAGTATCCCAGAGCACCCTCATGAAATACTAAAGCACCCTCTCAGCACCGGCTAGGACAGATCTCTGAATCCAACTTCAATTCTCCCCGGTCAGGGCTAACGCTTGTCTGCTTTCACCAAGCACGCCGGGGTGGACCCTTCAACCGCCTGAACAACCGAGAGAGAGAGCGGTAAAGCCTGTGTACTGCCGCCCATGTGGAGTGGATGTTCCAACCGGTTCCAGCAGGTAAACTGTCTCCAAATCCACGGACAGTATAAACATCAACGCTCACCGCACTCACCGTACTCGTCTCTGGTCTGGGCTGCGTAGACTCTAAATGCCCAAGAGACCTGGCTGCCTGAGAGGCTGGCATTTATTGTGATGCTTGTAGTTAGGGAGTTGTGTTCACGCCCACGTTGATTGGTTGGAGCACGTGTACAGGATAATGGTCTTTTCTCAGTTTGTGACAAATTTTATATCGGTCAAAGTACGGCTCTAAAACAAAATAATGCGAGGATGGAGGAACGTTTACTTGTCAACCAAGGATGCATGGGATGGTGACTTGGCTGACGAGAACAAATGGGAAGCTTGAAGATTGTGAGCATCACAGTCAAATAGTACTAAAGCCCATTGAAACAGATGGTGTGCTCCTGTAAAGTGACTAAGTTGTAAAAAAATTGAACTGATATCCCCTGACATTTCCAGGGAATTTTTCAAAAGGAATATTGATATTCCAGAAATTGACCGATGGGAACCGTAGTTACCACTAGATGGAGCTCCTGTTCTTTAGACTGTCTGCACCACCAAGTCTCCCCGCCTCCTTCTCACATTTAAACATTGAAGTGGGTGTTCTGTCTGTTTTCTGCTGCTGGGGGGGAACGAGGGATTTTCTCTTAGAACACACCAAAATCAAGTATTAGTAGGATATGCTATATCACGACCAGGTATTTCTTAACCAAATCAGAGATATTGCTGTGTCACTGCAGCAGTGAGGGTCTTGTGAGGGGGCCACCCTGGACCAGAATCCAATTTCAAAGGCTCTGATGGACTGTCAGAGCGATGCTAATTGCTCTCGCTCCTAACAATAGAGAGAACAAAGACTGGCAATCAAATCGACTTTTGTCACAGTCATTAGCCCGATTACTGCCCATTTATTTCAGATGGGTTTTTCTCCCCTTAAAGCGTCACAGTTGAACATGAGCAAAGTTCTGTGATGCTGCTGTAAATACAGCATGGTCCAGGACGAAACCTCATGTTATGGGAATGTTGTGATGAACGCTACTACTGCATAACTGATTATTTTGTTTGCTCCTCCCAGACTCTGGGGCAAGGAAAGTCATGGTCAAAACCCAACCTCAGCCATTTGAATCAGTTTAATCAGCAGGTACATTTTGGGATTAGGTATTAGGTGGCGAGTTGATGTGTACTGTAGCATCAATACAGAAAAGTAAACAGACATGAACAGACACAATGCGCAAAGTAAGAGACATGATTTTACACAGTACAGTCCTAATGTGCAAAATACATGATTTACAATATCCACAAATTCCAATATGGGAGGAAAGTCTGACGTATGGTAAGATTAGTTTTACTCTGAGCTCTAGACATCCTGTGGATTTCCATCCTTTAGGCCAGAATGCAAGGAGAGGAACCGCTCAAAAGGATATCCTGAGGCAGCAGTTTCTGCGTCTCTGCTATATCCAAGCTCTGCACTCAAACTCCACAGCTTATACCAGATGCAAGCAACTTTATTTTGACATTATCAACAGTATCATGCAGTATCGTTTCTCTTAAGCAAAATTGGTTTGGATCTATCTATCTATCTATCTATCTATCTATCTATCTATCTATCTATCTATCTATCTATCTATCTGTCTTTTCAAGCCATGGCATGGATCTGATCTGATCTTCTCATGCCTGAGAAGGAGGAGCATGAGAGGGATTTTCTTTCCCCACTGTTTAGACAGTGATGAAACGACCTGATCTGTGCCATGAAGAATTCAAAAGCAGAATGTATTTCCCGGTGTGTATGCAGCCATAGATCAACATAAACTATAGCACCCATAATTAGCCCTCATTACACCTCAAGAAACAACTCAACAGATAGATAGATGGGTAGATAGATAGATTTTCCATTTTTCATGCGAAAGCTTTTATCATGACGAGTGACTCCTAATGCCACAGCCCAAGTCATTATAGATGATTTACTGTCAATTTCATGGTGCTGAGTACATTGGGTAATGGGAGTGTGTGTGTGTCACAAATCTGAATCCTTTCACACTGTAAGTAGGAGGGAGTATTGTCTCCAACAGCGCAATTTAAAGATCAAAATTATGTCTGGAGTAATGGGCATAGTTGCATACCTCCAGTGCTACTGAGGAATAGTTATAGTTAGATAGTCTCTCTCTCTCTCTCTCTCTCTCTCTCTCTCTCTCTCTCTCTCTCTCTCTCTCTCTCTCTCTCTCTCTCATCCCTACTCTGTGTGTTTCAGGCTCTAGGCCTCCTGGTTGCAGACTGGGACACATTAGTGAGATGAGCCTGTCCCCTTCCTCTCTCCCATGGGCTTCCTAATGTTGTGTGCTGCTACCCGGAGCTGTAAGAAGGGATCATGCAGTTGATTGACTTTGTGTTTTCTTTTCCTTCCATAGGGATTTGCAGCAAATAGAGCTCATAATTGGCTATCCCGCTCTTGGAAAATGAGCTTGCTTACTATTTAAGTGGTGGCGATGCCTGAGTGGTGGTAGGTGCATGCTGAATGCCGTGTGCGTTTCATGGCAGTTAGCACACCGCGCGTTGTTGTAGTAGAGCTGTAGTGAAGGAAACGTGCTTGGAAGCAGAATGTCAAACACGATGTGGCACAACTGTCCATGGTCAGGAAAAATCAAATGGACAGTGAGCAACCTGAGCTGTGGTAATGAGTCTAACCGCGGCGATATGGCGGTGGCGATGGAAGGCTTGGCCATCTCTGGGACAGAATGGAAAGGACAGATGATAGAGGTGAAAGAGGATGTTCTAACCTCACTTTCACAAGTCCAACTCAACAAAAAGGTTGGTTACCAGCTGGTTCGTGGTTACGGCACAGGCTTCTCCGCCGCCGGGCCATCGTCGTAATCGACTCGTAAGCACAAGCGCGTGCCGGTCTGGCCAAGGCGATGCCAGGAGGGTGGTAGTTGAGTGTTGAGTGATGGACGTCACTCTGTCGGGGATCGGGCTGGTCCTGGTCGCAGCGGCACGACGGCAGGCTTTCAGTCAGAATCACACAAGGCAGGCAGGTCACGGGACGATACTTAGACCCAAGCTGCTCAGAGGACCGAGCTGTATCCCATCTAGAAAATCAAACACAAATCAATTGGCCAAAGGAGATGATTTCTTGCCACGGAAGCCACAGCAGGTTTCATGCAGGGTTACTCCGGTGCACGGATGAGAAACATGAAATCCGAGCCTTGATGTTAGGTAGCTAAAGTTAAACCCGTTTATACACTGGAATGAATTCCTCCAAAAAACCCTCCACTTTTCCAGTCCAAGCCACTTGTGGAGATGCCGGCGAATTTAAATGCATATCAATGTCAGTTAGCTGGTCAGGCGTGATGTGACACAGTTCAGCATGTGGCAGCGCTGGTTAGCCAGGTTCCTCAGCTGTTTCTGTGAAAGCAGTCACGGGGAGATGCATAATCAATCATCGCCGTCCTGCTTTGTAATCCGGAGGTGCGAGCACCTCATATCTCCAGCATATTAAACTGCTGCAACATGAGAGGGAGTATATATGAGAGCTAACACAGCGTGGGCACTGCATCGACGAGCGCGAAGAGCCGCAAAACTGATCGAGTCCCATTCTTGAGAGGAGATCTAATCAGAGACCCCTGCAGAGTGTGTGTGTGTGTGTGTGTGTGTGTGTGTGTGTACTTGCATGGGTGTGTGTGTGTGAGTGTGTCTCAAATACAGCAGAATCAGCTTTCCTCTGCTGTCAGATAACACAGATCTTATTGAGTGAGCATCTCTACCCTGAATGTTAAATCCAGCATTTACAACGAGGTGCAGAGCTGAGAGAGTGTCCTGGTGTGAGTTACAGAGGGGGGGGAGGGAGGGGGGGAGGGGGTGGGACGACACATACACAGAGAGACACAAAGAAAGAGAGAGAGAGCAAGTGTGTGTGTGTGTGTGTGTGTGTGTGTGTGTGTGTGTGTGTGTGTGTGTGTATGTAACTTGTGTGGAAGTTTCTGTGAGTTTCTGTAGTTGGCGCTTTCTTTTCTGTGCTCTTTTCTTTATGCTCCATTGTGGATCTTTATTTGTAATTAAAACACAACATTCTAGCTACAAAAGCAGGGAGGAGACAGAGATATGAGAGATATGCCCAAAGGATGGTGATGGAATAGTTTTGTGAGTGAGTCCTCTTCTGTTTCTCTACCTCTGTCTGCCTCTTAAAAGACTTTCATATTTTCTCCTTCATAATACATTTCACAGAATAGTAGAGTAGCATTTGACTTGGTAGAAAAGACATCAAAGCCTTTATTCCATTGAACAGGCAAAAAAAAAAAAAAAGTTATGGCTAATAAGTTTTAAAAATTAATGTTAGCTGTAAAAAAACAAACTTTAACCTGTTTGATGATAAAGCAGCTATATTAATCACATCTTAACATCATTCATGAAATGTGACTTGCATCTAGTTCTTTTTCCCTGTTGTAGCCAATGACGTAATAAATGTCCAAATCATTTCAGTATTTCTTTATGCTTATGGATGATTTACACATCAGCTTTAAAACATTAATTTTTATTACATTATGGGCAGTTATATGTTATCCCATGATGTTAATGTAATGCTACCTACCCTGAATGAAACCACCCCAAAGAGGCCCCTCATCAGTGTTTTAGGCTCTTTATAAACCCAAGTAGTCTTTCTGACTCTCTTTCATCACCGCTCTACTGAGTCTTGCTTGTGTGTCTTGCTTAAGTGTCTTGCTTAAGGGCGGGACGGTCCCCCGACTACATGTGTGCAAGTGTTTGACTGGGCTGATTGTCAAATGAACCCATGACTTACAGTTCATCTGCAGTGACCTAACCAACATGCAAAGGGCTTAGAGAGACCGCTGTGTACGTTGGATCCCCATCAACAGCTCTGTCTCCTATCTCCTATCCAGCTTGAGCGAGAAGCCGAATCCCTGCACGCTCCCTCGTTGTAAGCGGCGCCGGGGTAAGATTATCAGCCGGGCCCGACCTGTAAATGATTCCTGACACTTACAAAGGAACAGCTGTACATCCCATATGCCCCCGATTGCACTGCTTCGCACTTTCTTTTTTCGGCTGGGGGAAATTGAGGCCGCTGGAGATAATCATGCGTTACTTTCTGAGATGGACTACTTTGAGAGAAGCTTAGAAATTTGACTGGGATGATGAGGCCGCCGGAGTGGACTTTTAAAATGTCAATTTGAGCAGCAGATTTTCTTTGTGTCCCTTTAAAAAAAAAAAAAAAAATGCATTGTAAAAAGTGGAGGAATGTTTCTATTGTGTTGCAGTGCTCCCTCTCTCTCGCTGATGCTGTCTGCCACTCTGCTTTCTTCTCTCAGCAGACAACCAGGGCAGCCTGTCAAAGCAGCCAACGGCCAGCACTGTTACTCACCAGTTCACCTTCTCACTGTCTGTCTGTTTCTCACTGTCTGTCTGCTTCTCACTGTCTGTCTGCTTCTCACTGTCTGTCTGCATCTCTGACTCCCTGTATCTCTCTCTATCGTATTTATTTTGCTCTTTCTGTCTCTCTCTCTCTCTCTCTGTCTGTCTGTCTTTACCTCTGCTTGTCTTGCTTGTCAATAATTTAAACTTTTTTGGCATCACTGTTTATCAAAATGTACAAAAATGCAACGTTGATATGTTCACAATCAACAAACAACGGTTCAACAACCTTATTGAGATGATTCATTATTTGGTTTCAAACGGAAAGCACACTTTCCCTAATTCCTTCTCTCTTCCAATGTCATTTTATTCTCTCTCTCTCTCTCTGTCCTCCCCCCCCCCACCCCCCTTCTCCCTCGCGCCCCGCGTTGCACCGAACAAGTTTTAGTTGACCCAAAAACTGTCTTTGATATGTAAAAATATAGTGGAGCAGATCGCAAATGAAGAGATTTTATAATTCACAGCAGACGGTACATATTTCTTTAGAAGGCTGCAGCTTCAAAACCTGCGTGGCATCACTTGTTGGCAGGTTCTGCCCTACATATGGTCTCAAAGACATCCCAACCCCGTCGCTCCGCTAATTCATCTCATGTCGTCTCTTCCACCCTGTTGCATGTTTCTTTACTCTGCATCTCACATCTGCTGCATATCTCTCATTTCTCAACCTCTATCTATATCATCTATATCTCTCAGTTCTCTCTCTCTCCCTCTGCCTTCCCTCTTTAGTGTCTCTTGCCCACTCTCTCTCTCTCTCTCTCTCTCTCTGGGTATCTCTCAGTATCTCTTTCTCAATAGTAATAATAATGATAATAATTGCTCCCTCCACAGGGAGGTCAGCGCTCCTGCAGCTGGTAGGGATTCAGTGTTTGGCTCAAGGACACTTCAACATGCCAGATGATTGTCAATGAGGGTTTGAACCCGGGACCTCAGCTTGAAGGACAGCAGACCTTTACTCTTTCTCAGTATCATTGTAATTGAATTGCTTCCTCCCTTCACCCACCCCCCTCTCTCTCTTCTCTCTGTCTTTCCCTGTATGAATCCCCTCCCTCTTCCTCATCTTCCTCAACTATCTTTCTACCCCCCCCCCCCCCCTCTCTCTCTCTCCTCTTCGCTCCCTGCATGATTTCCCTGTCCATCTTTCCGTGCTTATTCCCCGTTACTCGTGTCTTTGAAGGCTGGTGACTCGCCGTGGCAGTAGCGCTGATGCAAGAGGATCCCGCGCCAGTAAATACTGTTGCCTCCTGCATCTTTCAAAGAACCCCTTGGATCCAAGACCGCTTTGAAGTGTCCCTTATCGATCTGTTCCTCTGAAGTTTGGGGCCCCTTCAGGTTGAGAAAATGGTTGAGGGAGTAAGGGAAGAGAGAGAGAGAGAGAGAGAGAGAGACAGCGAGAGAGACCGAGGGGAAAAATGGGAGAAGATAACAGCTGACCTCAGTGCTATCTGGCAACACAAAGGGCTTTCTTCCTCTGCTTAGATGCGCGCACGTGCACACGCGCACACGCACATGCACACACGCGCGCACACACACGCACACGCGCGTGCACACACACACACACAGTCTGGGAGGTCCAGGCTCAACCCTGCTAAAGTGCCAGGGTGAGCATAGGTAGGCACTGGAGATCTGTTTTACAGTGTGTGTGTGTGTGTGTGTGTTTATATCTGTGTGCATGCATTCATGCCTGAGTATTTTGTATTTGTGTATATGTGTCTGCAGTGTGTGTGTGTGTGTGTGTGTACAAACAGCTCTGTACTGAGTTTGCAACACTGAGGCTCCTGTCAGTGCAGCAGTGGTGAATACTGAACAGTTTGTTTAGAAATTCTGTGCGATCTGTGGAAAATATTTTGTGAGTAATCATAACTTGAACAGTGCGGCAGGGTGTCCTGGTGGTGAGAGAGTCCAGTAACGTAAAGGTCACTGGTTTGACAGAACAGCCGACGTGTGTCCATCAACAGCCAACTGTTCTGTCAGTCAGTGTCCTTGAGTCCCTCCCTGCTCATTCAATGTAACTCGCTCTGGATAGCAGTGTCAGGTAAATGCCTGCAATGATGCTTGAACTTGAACACTTGAACAGTCAAGTTCAAGTTCCCTTTTATTGCCACATAACCTGAGGAATCCGTTTCAGTGTAGTGAAAAATGGCTTTGACATTTACAACACAAAAGAATCAGTGCAATAAAGAGCATAAACAGCACAGAGAGATGACACACACTTGATATACACCGATATGACTCAGGCCAATTATTATGTCAAGGTTTGCATTTTAACGTTTCACCTAGAGAAAAGCGGCGTATTTCAATGTTAGGTTATTATGTGACTTATTCTAAAGCCTGATCTTCCCAGTGCTCGCTTCACTACCATAAATGTAAAACATTTAATAGCCGCGTAAAAGTTTTTATTTCACTTATTCAAAAAGATGACTTTACCAGGGCTTGCTCCAGCTCTCTTTACAACCAGACTCAGAGTTTGTGACGGATCTCATCGCTATCTCTATTCATTATATCAATAGACCTGCTTGTGTTGTGCTCAGGAACGTAGACATGTTTTGATTCTCTGTTAATGATTGATTGACTATTTCTTTTTTCACGTTGGGGCTACTGCATTTACATTTGGGTAGCGCCAACTTGTTTTTGCTGGAGCCGTGGAGGGGCTAGCCTAGAAAAGTAGAAATCAATAAATCACAACTGTGCCTGTCAACGCAGTTCAACGTGCATTAAGAGAATTGGTCATAGAGCCAGGATATCACACAGAACAAACCTTTTGTTCTTGCCTATTCAAACTGAAATTTATCACATAGATGGATGAGCAAACTCACTTATTGTAAGCTAAACACGCCTATTGTAATTCAGCTACGGAAGGTAGTATGGCCAAATCTAATTGATCTAAAAGTAAAAAACAAAAGTATAAACAAATAGGTAACACATTGGCCTGAGCGAAAGCCGATCAGTCAATCCCCCTGTCACTGAGCATGTAAATACCACTGTTCCACGCAAGCAAAACAAACTACCAAGTTTGGATGTATCCCACTGCTAGCCTGTGCGAGAGCAATTCAAGCAAATGGTGCACCTCAAGTTTGGTTGTAACCCACTGCTTGCATTTGCGAGCGCAGCCTGCATGTTTCTGATCTGCCACGTTTGTGAGGGAAATTTGACTGTACTGACCATACTGACGGAGTGTATGATCAGTTGCTATCGACCAGAAATGGCTACCATGAAAGAAAAAAAAGCAACTCAAGTGGACATGAACATTTATTTTTCCATGGAATTGATGTGGTAGAGGATGAGGAAGAGGTTAATGGAGAAATGGAGCTAATGTTATTTGCTGTCAATCAGTTATTGGATGGAGAGTGTCAACCCTTACACCCCATCAAAGGCTGTCAACTTCTATCTATCTATCTATCTATCTATCTATCTATCTATCTATCTATCTATCTATCTATTTTACACTATTGCTAACAATAACTGGACTGAAAAAAAAAGAAATATTGACAATAGAGTCCATGTAGATTTTGCTTTGCTTTTAGATTTTTTTTTTTTAATCTGGATTTAATCTGAATTTTACAGATTTTCTAATCTCTCAAAATCAAATCACATTTATTTGTACAGCCCTTAATCATGGTTACAGTCTCAAAGGGCTTCACAGTGCCCAACGTGTGGAAACAATAAATGGTTAGTACACGACACCCCCTGACCTTTGACCCTCGAGGAAAAACTCCCACAAAACCTTTCAGGAAAAAAATGGAAGAAACAGGAGGGGCTCCTCAGAGAGGGATCCCCGCATAGACATATATACATAGACGCCGCATTGACTGCTTCTGCTCATTGCTACGATACGTGTCCTGCCTGACAAACCTGAGTTTTTACAATGCCTTATGACAATGAATTATTTTCCACCACGTAGGTAATTCAGTTGATGTGAGCCTAACGTTGACACTGCTCTCTTGAGCGTCTAGCAGCGATTATAGCCTAACTAAGTAACTGGAGACAAAACTTTTTTTTCTACTCCACGTAGATCATAAACCCTTGAATATAAAAACGACTCATTGAAATCGGTTGAGAAATGTAAACATTATAGTCCTTTCATCCCACCGAGGCCCCCAATAGTTTTCCCTCTTTCCCTGAAGAATGTTAGACACTCTGAGAGAGAAGGGTGACTAAAATAATGTTGCCCAGGCAACAAATATAGCTCCAGCCATAGACATGTATATATGTCTATAATCCAAGCTGCCAGGTCAGGCAGAATAAGTAATGAAGCGATTCTGAGCACCACTTGTTGGAACTATGGAAATATTTGAATATAGTGTAGTCTTTATTTCTAAAAATGTAAAATCAAATAGCATCAAATACTGAGCCAAATCATTATATTTACCAATATTCCTCCTTAAATACAGTCCTTACATTCACTTTGGTACTTTTGTATTACTTACGAAATTTTTGTTTGTCAATACAGGTTTTATTTTGAAAATGTTAACGGCAAGTTTATTGCCGCTCGCTCAACCCCACCTAGGGGTGAAATTGCTGTACAACATACATATCAAGAAAATACGACAACATACAAATGTCAATTACTTAATTTATTCAACATTTGATTTCACATCAAAACGTTTTGTCGCAGTAAAAAATGATATATAGTTTCATAAAACATTCCATTTGTTTCATCCCTATGGCTGGAACCATTAGGTAGTTTGTTCAGTTTGTCTTGGTTTGGTAACTTTCGAATGGTGGACGTGTGTGTGTGTGTGTGTGTGTGTGTGTGTGTGTGTCATGCTGAGTCTGAGTGAAGAGCAGAAAAGCATTTCACTAGCTTTCTAAAATAGCCATGTGCACAGGCAGGGAGACAGATATGTTTAAGTCAAGAAGTGAGATTCAGACGAGGGAATAGGGTGCGAATGTGTCTCAGACCGTCCCAGTAGACCAGGGCTGGGCAGCCATGGTCCGTGGAGGGCTGGCAGGCTGCAGGAAATCATCTGTTGTAGTGTTTGGTTGGAATGAAAACCTGCAGACTCTCCACTGCAGAGAAAACCTCCACTAGACAGACAGGAAGGGCTCTTCTGTTGTCGCAAGCAATCCCCTTTCATTTAGTGTGTGTACTCACTGTACTGTTTTCAAAGAATCATCTCCAAAGTGAAACATACTGTACTGCAGCAGATGCTACCGCGAAGGCAGCAGGCAACTCAACAATTTTATGCTGAGGAAACATCTGATGAAGAGGAGTCTGCTGGAGAGAGAGGATCCCCGGCACTGTTTGTTTCCCCCCACCCCCCGCCTCCGACAGCTGTACCCCCACCACAGGTCCAATTCAACCCTACCAGTGCCAGCCTCCATCGGATGTGGAGGGAACAAATTAAATACTACCACAGTGTTGTGTAACAATGAGATTGTTATGCCATTTTTTTGTGTGAGACAATAAATCGGTTGTTCAAACGCACATCTGTTTTGCGCGTCCTATCTCTTTAGTTTAGGCTGGATGTCTTGCAATCAGACATATCACGCTGACTCTGAAGGTGTGAGCAGCACGTTGAATTCCTGGTTGACCCATGTGAACACAGAAAGGTCAGAGACATGGCATGACTTGGGTAAAAGTGAATTGGTGATCCGTTGGTGGTTATTACAGTATATCATCATATGCTGGCTGCTATATAGTGGATATATAACATATGCCTCACTGACTTATTGGCTTTTGTAATGAGCTATCATATTTGAGGCAAGGAGATTTTCAAGTGGTTGTCCTTAAAAAGAGGTGCAACACATCCACTTTTAGAAGCGGTGGTGCAAAAATTTTTGGGCCGGGACTCAAACGGTTAAAGCAGGGAAACCATCCTTCAACTGGAGGCGAGCATCCTCCCTGCTGCCCCCGACACCGTCGATGACCCTGTACCTCTCTGCGGACAGCGGCAAGCAAGAAGAGAATTTCGCTGTGGGGATCAATAAAGAGTCTAATTTATTAGGTATGAGGTTGGCAAGTAGGGGTCAAAAGGAAAGAGGGAAAATGAAACGGCACGGAGAGGAAGATTAAATAAACTAACAGAGGGGAAGCTCACTGGAGCTTGATACATTGTGGCAATGGTCTTCAGCACAATTAACTGGCTGATGATGAATGTAGAGAAAACCCTACATACCTTACTCTTTAAAAAACATAAAATGTGGTCTGTCCTTGCCTCAAGCTTTTCATCTGGGAACATCCATTGAATTTGAAAACTTTGAATTTCAAAAGAGAGCGCCTCAACTCATTGGGACGTCATGGTTGGAATATCGGTGCAATTACACACCCCGAAATATCCCAGCACGGGGTTTCTGATTGAGAGTGAATGGATTCCTCTGATGGGCTCATTACGTTGAGGGTGTTGGCCTGTGAAAGTGATTGGGCTTAATTGGGCAATTGCAAGTGATTAGAAGGAAAAAAGAAAAAAAAAAAGAGTCTTGGCTCCGGTGAAATGACTTGGTTATTAGTGACACACCGTTAAGGGGGCAGCCGGTACATAATACACACACACAACACACACACACACACACACACACACACACACACACACACACACATACATAGAGACAGAAAGACAAATGGCTATGTTTGTCCCCTTATGCACACAATAAAACAGAAACATACATGCACAAACAAAATGCATGCATGAGCACATAGACACAGACACACACGCACATACAGGCAAGCATAGGCGGCGCACACACACACACACACACACACACAAACAGCATACTCCTCTCACACTATTATTCAGTGTGAGAGGAGTTTTTAAATGCAGACACATACACACACACACAGACGTTTACATGCAATCAGAAAACATATATATGTACACACACACACACACAGTCACACACAGCAATACTCCTCTGAGACCTTATTATTCAGTCGTCGTTCAGAAAGATGTTCTCTGTGACTTCCTCCATTAACTTGTAATTGTTTCAGGGCTAGGAGAGGGATAAGTCTGGGATGTAATTAAATTTGACCTTTTCCCAAAGCAGTTTAACCCTTCTGTGTGTGTGTGTGTGTGTGTGTGTGTGTGTGTGTGTGTGCCTGCATGTAAATACTTTGGGAGATAATGCACGTTTAATTAAATGACAATCAATGAACAGACAGTCTGTGAACTTCTGCCTTCAAATTGGAGCCTGTGTGTGTGTGTGTGTGTGTGTTTGTTTGCATGCGTGTGTGTGATAGCTCCTGGACTGCACATTCAGCTCACACACACACACAGCTGTTGCAAAATGGTTCATTGTGTCAATATTATTTCTGCTATTGTATTCTTGCGTTGATGTCGACGTCGATGAGTGATTCAAGTGTGTGTATGTGTGTGTTTGCTTCTAACTATCTATGACAAGGTATCACAGAGGGAACAGAAGCGGGGAGAGCACACACACACACACACACACACACACACACACAAACACTAACTAACCTGGATAACTTATGGATAACATAACCCATAACCATGTATGAGTTTGAATTTGTGTGTGTGCGTGTGTGTGTGTGTGATTGCTCGTGTTCAGGTGCAATTGTGTGTTTAGGTGTGGCTCATTATTGCCAATGAGTTGTCTGAAATGATGTTTGTATTCTGTATATGCATTAGAGGTCTGCAACCCGAGCCCGACGGGGCCCGACATTCTAGGACATCGGGTCAGATCGGGTTTGGGCCTTGAAGTTGTTTTGATAGAGTTACTCTAAAAATGCCCGTTCAAATCAAATCCATTGTCTCCTATTTTGTTCTGGCTAACTTGCGCCTGTTCTGTGTGTGTGTGTACCTGAGTGTGTCACGTGGGTCCGTTGCGCTGTAGCAGTCAATATGATAGCTAAAATAGATGTATGTAGCCAAGCTGCTACTATGGCTGAGACAGAGGCTGAGACGGGGGAGATGTTGGGCAAGGCGGCAACGGCGATTTTATTAGGTTTTTAAGACACAGGGTCCCTCGCCCTCCTCCTCTCACTGCGGGTTCAGTGTCTCTCTCTCTCTCTCTCTGGCTAAACGACGCTCTCTCCTGGCGTGTCCCCTGCTCACTGAAACACAGAAAACACACATATTAGGCAACTTCCCCGCTGCCCGTCCCCACTCAGTCCCGATCTGCTGCAGCCGGTGTCGGGGCCTGCCAGCCTGACTCCGCCCCCTGCCCCCAGCCAACAGCCCAACCACACCCCCCAGTCTGCCACATACCCCCACCACCTGACGTAAAAAAGGGGAGAGAGGTGTCAGGCATATGCAGAACAGATTCCCCACAGAGGGCTAATTTCACATCAAATGCCTGTTGGCACTGCTCCGTCCACTGGACCGGATCTGGCGCACCCCTTTAAGTCAGTCAGGGGGCTGGTCAGCTCCGAGAAGCCCGGGATGAACCTCCGGTAATAGCCAGCCAGCCAGCCCCAGTAACCGCTTCACCTCTTTTTTCATCTTGGCTCTCTTGGGCCGCACCAGCCCTCCCCCCCAAGTGGTACCTCAAATACCGTACCTCCCTCTGTCCAACCGCACACTTCTTCGGGGTGGCCGTGAGCCCCGCCTGCCTCAGCGACTCGATCACCGCTACCAACTGCTGCATGTGCCGCTCCCAGTTGTCACTGTGGATGATAACATCATCCAGGTAGGCAGCGGCATATGCAGCATGCGGGCACAGCACCCGGTCCATGTTGCGCTGGAATGTGGAACAAGTTGAACGGAAGTGTAACGAATTGGTCCAAACTTACCGCGTAGAGAAAGTTCCCCCCCCCGAGACTCTGGAAACAAGGGATTCTGCCAGTAGCCCTTGGTTAAATCCACTGTCGAGCATTACCTAACCGGTCTAGTCATTGGGTAGGGGTTGAATTTTGACACATCGTTCACCCTGTGGTCCAGCAGTGACTGGTGTAGCCCCATCAGGCTTGATGGAGCTACACCAGTCACTGCTGGACTCTTTTATCACCCCCCATCTCCAGCATGGCCTTCAATTCCGCCTGCACGATCTTACGCTTATGCTCGGGCAGACGATACGGCCGGGTGCGTACTTTCACCCCGAGGTTGGTCTCTATGTGGTGGCGAATGAGTCCTGGCAGGGGGGGGCACATCGGCAAATCACTGCTGCAAGGCGGCCACGTCTGCACTCTGGCGCGGTGAGAGATGGTCATCACAAAGGGTCGAGGTTTGATGGGTCTGGAGGTTCCAAGATCGGCCAAACTCATCTCTCTCGATCACCGAGGTGGCCAGCGAGACGGACTCCGGCTCCCTTCACGCTTTTAGGAGGTTGACGTGATAGATTTGTGTCGTTCCACCCCTGTCAGCACGCTCAACCTCATAGTTGACATCCCCGACTCGCCGTGTGACCACGAAGGGTCCTTGCCACCTGGCGAGCAATTTGGAGCTGGACAAAGGGAGCAATAGAAGCACTTTATCTCCCGGTGAAAATTGCCTGAGCAGCGCCCCTCTGTCATACAGCCGACATTGACGTTCCTGGGCCTGGAGCAAATACTCACGTGACAGCTGCCCCAGCGTATGGAGTTTTGCTCGCAGGTCCATCCTCAATCTCATTTTTGCTGGTGCTAGGACCTTCCTCCCAGCTTTCTTTAATTAAGTCCAGCACCCCCCGGGGTCTCCTGCCGAACAGGAGCTCAAAGGGAGAAAATCCCATGGAGGCTTTGGGTACCTCCCGCACTGCAAATAACCGAGGGTCCAGCCATTTATCCCAATATCGACTATCTTTGTGCACGGATTTACAAACCATGTTTTTCAGTGTTTTATTAAACCGTTCCACCAGTCTGGGGGTGGTACACGCTGGTCTGGATTGAGCGGACGGAACAGCTCGTATAATTCCCGTAGTGTTTGTGAAATAAACGAGGTGCCTTGGTCAGTTAGGATCTCTTTAGGGATTCCAACTCGGGAGATGACCTGAAACAGCGCTTGCGCAACTCTTGGCGGAGATATATTGCGCAACTGCACTGCCTCTGGATATTGTGTTGCATAATCCACCAAGACTAATACAAAGCAATACCCCTGGGCACTGCGGTCTAATGGTACCACCGGATATGTGTAGATATCCCCATGCACGCACCGAATATTCACCCACAATGCCTCCACCAGAGCCCCGGGTCCAACCAGGCTTTGATGGATCATGGTCTGCCTACAGCCAGAATCCAGCAAAGCCTGGTGTCTATCCCCTTGAATCCTTACCGGGATATGGTAGGTCCCCTCCAGACCGGGGGAGGCGGACTGCACGGCTGGTAAGACATGTTTCTTTATTTCTAATAGCATGACAACATCATCATCATTTTCATGAAGCCAGATGTGATTTATTTGTATGTGTGCACTGTGCTGCAGGGACGCAGAGCGAATAGGCCTAGTTTCACAATTCTTTAGCAGGTTAAGCTATTTGCTTTGTTCATGGGGAAACATACATGTTTTATTGTGACCAGAAAAAATAAATAAAAGTGTCATGATGAGGACATAGGCTACTACTAGGCTATATTGCGGTTGTCTTTTTCGAGCTGTCGAGCCCGAATTTGACGAGACGTTGTCGGGCTGTTTTCAGGTAGGGTCGTAAAGACGTTGGGCACAGACGGGCTAGGGTTTAATTTCTAGCCCAATGCAGACCTCTAATGTGCATGTGAGTGTGTCTCTGTTTGTGTGTGTATAATTGTATAATAGTGAGGATGTAGAGTCTTCGGTGACAAAATGGCCGGCAACATTAGAATAAGAATTGGATTCTCTCTGTGTTAGGGCTCCAATATTGCCTCTTTAATTGCATTGCTCTCTTCCATCATTACTAATATAGTCCCAGGGGGGCGAATTAACATGCAGAGGCACTGTCACCGTTGAGGTCATGAGCAAACAAATAATTAAGGTTCTTCTCATGTCTGTGTGTGTGTGTGTGTGTGTGTGTGTGTGTGTGTGTGTGTGTGTGTGTGTGTGTGTGTGTGTGTGAGTGAGAGAGAGAGAATGACTGGTTTTGGAGATTACTTTATATGTGCATTTGCATCATGTGTGTGCTTGTGTCCATGAGCGTAACACCCAGAAGCCTAATCTGAAAGCCTAATCCTAATCTGATTAAAAGGGACAGAGTGACAGGAAGGTGTTGATGTGATTGAGAAAGAAACAAAGGGAAGCTACAGGAGACATACACCATGTCCATACACAGTTCAAATGACACACTACATGCACCATGAAATACAAACCTTTCTAAATCCCCCGTATTGATCTGACATGGCTTGTATATAGGGCAGGACAATCAATTAAACTTCAACAAGTGTGTGATCACGCTGAAAGCTAATAGGTGTAACATAATTATTGTTGCTGGTTTTCAAAGCGTGTATAAATATCTCTACAAGGGCAGCACAATTATCTGAAAAAATAAATATTACAATTGCAATATTTAATAATTTCAAACTCACAAATACTGTGATTTTGTTTTTTCTTTTAGAAGGAAATGCCTTTCCAACAACATATTTATTCAAAATGAGCAAATCCATTGTAACATTTTTATGTAACGTTTTATGAGAATCTGATAGCACTGCATGCTGGTTAGCTGTACACCACGAGAGGCCTTGCAGTTGAGTCACAAATCCTAGCAACCAGGTCCGGTGCCTGATCAGGAAAGGTCAGAGCAGACTGTACTTCCTGAGGAGGCTCAGATCATTCAATGTGTGCAACAGGCTGCTCTGCAAATGATCAAAGTCAAAACCAGCCCAGAAATGAACCATGTCTAACCACGTTGGACATTTAGAATGCAAACAGCAGTTCACAGCCACTGTTACTGAAGCTGAGGACCTCCACTATGGCCACCAGAGGTGTTACTCACTTGAAAACCCTCAATACAACGTTTAGTTTCATACAAGGTTTTTTACTCAGTTTTCTATTTTTTAAAGCATAATAAACTTTATTCAGAACACTTGGCTACAAATCAATGTAGACACAAGGAAGGAAGGTGACATGTGGGCTGTCTGTCAGAGGAAGGCCATGCTGGGCTTCTTGTCCTCTCTCATGATATGCAGTGACACGCTATTATTTCCTCCGGTGAATCCGGTGGATCAGGACCTTGTTGTACTTGGCTGCGTGTTTTCTTTTTTTTTATTATTCACCAATTTGTGCATACAAAGGCAAAACAGAAAGGACAAAGACAAGTAACAGGGGGTCATTTGTAACACAATAGTAATAATAAAAAATAGTGAGGGGGTTATACAAGGATTTCTATTCTTGTGTGTTTGAATGTTTTTGCAGTTTGTGTACATTTATACATGTGTTATGGTATTATGCTGCAATCCATTACAAGTCGGAAGTCAATATAGTTTCAAATCAGTATTCCCAACTTCCAATCTAAATGTGTTCGAGTGCATCTGCTCGGGAAAACATGGACGCCCGCAGCAAACTCATGTTTTTATGGCAAGTCTCTGAATTTCACAAGCATCTAAAAGGACCTACATCAACTACTACAGCGCCATATCAGTGAACAAGTAATGCTAACGTTAGTAGGCTAGTACCACATGCTAGTAAAGACTTCTATCTCGTAACGCTGAGCACAAATCTACAAAGTTGTTTCAACATGTTTACATAACAAAAACGACATATCAAGTAAAAATTTGATGCAAAGTGAATTGTGTTAACGTTAGTAGGCTAGTACCGCACGCTAATAAAGACTTCTATCCTATCAGTGAACTAGTAATGTTAACGTTAGTAGGCTAGTACCGCACGCTAATAAAGACTTCTATCATATCAGTGAACTAGTAATGTTAACGTTAGTAGGCTAGTACCGCACGCTAATAAAGACTATCATATCAGTGAACTAGTAATGTTAACGTTAGTAGGCTAGTACCGCATGCTAATAAAGACTTCTATCATATCAGTTAACTAGTAATGTTAACGTTAGTAGGCTAGTACCGCACGCTAATAAAGACTTCTATCATATCAGTGAGCTAGTAATGTTAACGTTAGTAGGCTAGTACCGCACGCTAATAAAGACTTCTATCATATCAGTGAACTAGTAATGTTAGCGTTAGTAGGCTAGTACCGCACGCTAATAAAGACTTCTATCATATCAGTGAACTAGTAATGTTAGCGTTAGTAGGCTAGTACCGCACGCTAATAAAGACTTCTATCATATCAGTGAACTAGTAATGTTAACGTTAGTAGGCTAGTACCACACGCTAGTAAAGACTTCTATCCTATCAGTGAACTAGTAATGTTAACGTTAGTAGGCTAGTACCACACGCTAGTAAAGACTATCCTATCAGTGAACTAGTAATGCTAACGTTAGTAGGCTAGTACCACACGCTAATAAAGACTTCTATCATATCAGTGAACTAGTAATGTTAACGTTAGAAGTCTTTATTAGCGTGTGGTACTAGCCTACTGTCTCGTAACGTTGAGCACAAATCTACAAAGTTGTTTCAACATGTTTTCATAACAAAAATGACATCAAGTAAAAATTTGATGCAAAGAGAATTGTGTTAACTGCTCACGGTGTGCGCCGTTATATTGCTGTGGCGTCAGGTGTGTTTATATCGGCAAACTCTGGCTAGTTGGATCTTGCCCGAGTTTCCGACTGGGAAGTCCGACTTGAATGACTGTTCTCTTGCACTTTTCCGTGTAGGAGGTCGTTTTTTCCAAGTTCCAAGTACAATGGATTGCACCATTAGCTCATTGGCAACAGAATAGATCTGAGAATTGTTGAATATATTTTATTAAACTATTCAAGTTGTTTTTTTTGTAGAGCTGAGTGTTATTCCATTGATATATGTTGTGTTAGGAGATCCAACCAACCAAACAATGTTTTCAATCAGTAGTACATGCACGTTGGTAACATTGTATGAAAGCAATAAAGCAATAATACGTGTACTTTACAGGGATTAAGAGTACTTTGGTGACACTAATTATTGCATCACCATCATACCCATAATCGCAGCACTATTGGGTGTTATCGCCATATTGAACAATGCTCATTTCAGTGTCATTATCAGACTTCTCGCCATGCTGGCTTTACCAAAGCAGGTTAAACAAACACGATGGAAATGGTTTAACTATTTAAGTGGAACTCTCTCTGATCCACTAAAATGTGAAATGGTCAAACAATGTGAATCAGTCAATCAGATTCAATTACCTAGGCACTTCAATGCCTCATCTGAAGTTATGTGGTCACCCTATTGTTTAAAGTCTATCACATCTGATCAATGATTCACCTCTCAAAGCCTGTAGGACTGCAGGACATATTTTAGACTCACTTTCTCTCTTTCTAATCAGACCATTGATCCCTAACCTCTTTCCCTCTTTTCCCCTGTGTCAGTGGTGGTAATGGGTATTGAAAAAGGCATTGATCTGCTCCCAATGAAAGTAGATGTCTCTGGAAAGTGGAATTTCTAACTTCCTGCATGGCTGGATTCTGTGACTCCCAGGAATTCCTTGATCTTTGATTTTTTACTTTTCTTGTGCAATATGCACCCTCCCTCCCTAGGGCAATACCCTGCCAGTGACTTCTGAAAGCTAGAGGCGACTGCCACACTCTGACCAGATTCCGTGAATTGTGAAAGTGTTTGTGGCTCTGCCACTGCTTGGAAAGAAAATGTGTGTGTGTGTGTGTGTGTGTGTGTGTGTGTGTGTGTGTGTGTGTGTGAGAGAGAGTGTGTGTGTGTGCACGCGTGCCTGTCTGTGCCTGCTCATGTGTAAGTTTGTGAACCCTTTTGAATGACCAGCATGAATAAATGGCTCTTAAAATATTATTTTATCTTCATCTAAGCCATAGCAATAGATAAACACAATACGATCAAGTTTGCCAAAGATCACCGGGATGTTCCACAAAGCTACCGGAGTCTTTTGGCAAAAGGGCTCAACGCTGTGTTTGGAGCTGAAAACACACTGCATACCAACTGCAAACCTCATCCCATCCGTGAAGCATGGTGGAGAGAGCATCATGGTTTAGTGCTTTGCTGCATCAAAGACATTCTCCAGGAGAATAACAGGGTAACGGTCCGTGATCTGAAGCTTAACAGAGGTTGGGTCATGCAGCATGACAATAAAACCTATTGAAATGTTGTGCCATGACCTGTCTCTGTGGATGGATGTTTGTGTGTATCTGTGTGTGTGTGTGTGTGTGTGTGTGTGTGTGTGTGTGTGTGTGTGTGTGTGTGTGTATCTGTGCCTCTGCATGAAGGAGTGTTTATGTCTGCATGAGTGTCCCTGTGTATGTGTAGGTTTGTGCGAGTGTGCACATATATGTGTGTGTGTGTGTGTGTGTGTGTGAGGGTCTGTGTATGTGTATGTGTCTGTGTGCTTGAGTGTGAAGGGGGTCGACTAAGGATCAGTGGAATGTAATTGAGCTGCCACAATGCTTTCGTTCACCGGGGACGATGCCTTGGAAATCTTGATGAGGCAGGTGACAGTTGCTGTCATTGCTGATGTCTGGCAGGGTTCCATGTGTGTTTTTGTGCGTGTGTGTGTGTCTATTTTTTTGTGTGTCTGTATGTGTGTAAGTAACCAAACAGTACCTCTTAGTGTCCCGCAAATTCTCCAACAGTTGGACAACTTTTGGATTACCGCTATTGTCAAATTTGACGTTTCAGTTAAAGTAATAATCTGCAACATTTTCATATAAATAAATGTCTACGTTGACCTTAAACACTTCATTATCATATTGGGCCAGTATCTTAATTGAGTTGATGTTTGTTAGCTCTATTGCTATCGCTAGCAAACGTTAGCTAGTCTAACTCGCTAATGTTCTACTGGCCACAGTATTTTGACTACCAAGTGATCTTCAAAACCCCCGCAGCAACGACCACCTAGCACCGATGTTGCCAAAATAAAAAAAGAGGATCTCCAGGGTTTCTACTGGTTAGAGAACAAGTGTAAGTCAGGGGAGCTAACTCACAACACAAGTGGTGGCAGAAGAGGTGTTCCTCTTTCCTTCGTTATGCTAGCAGTCAAAAATGTCAGCTGTTGGCCAGAGGTCTGCATTGACAGTGATAGATGGGACTCAATGGGAGCTGTGTGTGTGTGTGCGTGAAAGAGAGAGAGATAGATAGACAGAACAGCTGCCACAGTGTCAGAGAAGAGAGGAGGGTTGGTGAAGCGCATTACCAATTCCATTCCGAACCATTTACACCACAATCACGTTTACACTGGTAAGGCCAGGTGGCTGCTCTCATCGCTTCACCCCGACAGCTCTCTGTCTCTGACTTTCACTTTCTTTCTACAGTCCTCTCTCTCTCTCTCGTGAAAGTGGCCCGAATCTGACTTTTTGGACTACATGTGACATAGATCAAATTTTTTTTTTTAGTGCACTGTGAACACAAAAAACAAATGGGCCACATTTGTATGTGGTCCTAGATCGAATACATAACCGATACGCGACAATGCAACACGTCAGAATTCATGTATATTAGTTCAATATTCCTTAGAATTAATGCTTGGACCATCAATTTCAATGTCTTCCATGATAGACTGTCCAGTAAATATAACGTTTGTTGTTAATTTGCACATGCGGGTCATTTCAGAATAGAGGTCTGTTCATACTCATGTCAGATATGGGTCACAGATGTTTGTCAAAAACATCTGATCTGAGCAAAAACTTGAAATTGAGCATTAAGGTGTGCAGTGCGAAAACATGGCCTTTCTCCCTGCTGTCTCTCTCCAACTGAAGCCGTCTCTCTCGCTCTCTCTCTCTCACACTATTGTGCTTTCTCTGGCACACTTTCTCTCGTACACATAATCGATACTCTCTCTCATTCCTTTATTTGCCTTTGTCTCTTGTTTCTCTTTGTCATTCACTCCCCTTTCTTTCCAAACTTTTCTTTTCTCTCTCCCCATCTCTCTCACTATCTCTATTTCCCAGCTCAGTGATTCCAAAATGCTATTTATCTATTTCCTTAAAATAAAAAGTTGTAAGTTAAGGAAAAGGATAAGTTTCTTATCCAATATCTGTAAACAGGGGTGTAGTGCTATAAGAGGCACTTCTTTTTAATGGTTAAAAAAATGCTTAGTTGTAGTCTATTTTTAACGCGTCTATCCGACATTTCCCGCTTGTCCACATAGTTTATATGCGATTGCGGACCATTCTGCAGGCCTGCATAAGAACGTCCCCTCTCTTTCTCTCTCGTTCTCTCCTCCTCTCTCTCTCCTCCTTCAGAGCAACGTTGCCCAGGCTGGCCTATACATCACCGCGTCCATCTCCAATCTTGCGCCGTTCCATCTTGACTTCTGACCACTACGGCGATCAAATCGTCTGCATCTGTGACCACCGTCCGTCCGTGTGTTGACTTGATTAGACTTTTAAATACGGATTATAATTCTCGTTATTCTAACAATGCACTGTTGGCATGTTTTGCGTTTTTGGGATTTAGCTAATTGCATTTCTTCAAACCTTTTAAAAACGTGTCCTCGTTTTAAAATGCTTCATATGCCTAATTGTTTTTGTAATTGTAATTGTTCATTTCACTTTTCTATAGCTAAGTTAACAATGTGCCGTGTGCTTGTATTTACGGTTTTGATATAATAAAGCATGCGAGTTATTGAAGACACGTGTCTGTCCCATCTTTTTACTTTGTTTCAATTTCAGTAGCGTTCTGTGTTGCGTTTCAGCGCTGAAGCGATACATTGTATTCGGTTTCGAAATCCCACTTTCTACCTAGTAGACTAATTGGCTACCTTTATTTACTGTGATGGTGATGTCATACAATACTGTGCTCCGGCATTAAAAAAAATAGCACTACACCACTGTCTGTAAACGTAGAGGATGCAGTGTGTACAAGTGGTATCATTTTGTCAGACAAGGATTTGAGTGACCTGCTATTCTTCCAAAAGTACCACAATTCCTTTGTGAATTTGTTTGTGTTCAAGAGTGGGTGTCACTTGATTCAAGTGGTTTATATCTCATTCATGGGTGAAACTCTGGTTAGCAGTGTTTCCCAAAGTATTACCCAGTTCAAACCACAAGTTATTCTTCTTTTAAACATTCATCAGAGCAAAACATGCTGCAATGGGTTCAATATCAATCTGGCTTGACTTTTCAAGGTGTCTGTAGGTCTGTCTATAAGTCAAGATGAATGCGCTGCTCAGTCCTGTTTCATTAGAGGAGAAAAAAAGCAACCTTTCAGCCGCTAAACTGAGAAAAGTTTCTGCTTTAGCAAAGTTGTTGGCAGTATCTAACTTTTTATTGAGTTTCTGTACTTCAAGGTTTATGCTACCTGACTTTGATGATCATTGAGATTAGGCACACCTGAGTCAGGGAGAGACAGATAGAAAGGAAGGGGGAAAGGGTTCGGTCAGGTTTGTTTGTGTGGGATCAGGTTTGACACCGATTAGTCCAGAGACCCCTGCAAGTACAGCACCACTATCAGCAAATAACTTTTTTCTCCTAATAGAAAGTTTATTTTAGGCGAAGGGGTATGTTCATGGGTAAGAGGTCAGGGATTTAGTGATTATGGGCTAGCTTATGATGTTAGCGAACGAATGTGGTTAGGATTTGGCTTAGTCAATCGAGTCACAGTCAACAAAATGTTGTCCTAAATATTGTGGTATGTTGTGTGTGTGTGTCACTGACTATAGCTTTCAATGAGTTTCAGTCATTTGAGTCACAGGGCAAACATCATTATTGGTTTTGTTTTCAATGTGATGATGACATCATTTTCAGACCTTTCAAGACTGACTCCTGCTGAAAGCCGTTATGACAATCTAAAAAACAAACAAATAAATACATTTTTAGAGTTTTGCCGCTTTTCATCTGACTTTGAATGTTACAGTGAGGCGTATTTCCATTAGCTCATTTTGTTTCATCTGTGTTTCTCCCCAGCAAGGATCTATCAGAGTAAATCAGCCCGTTTGATAGAAGACAGGGACACCTTCGGGCTATTTTTGGTTTTAGAGCGAAACACAAATGTGGCAAATGAAACGGCTCTTTTTTGAGCTATTGTTATCCTTTATTTCAATGGGAAATTATTTGATATGATTATTATTGCTCTGATAAACAACCACTGGTGGTGTTTGCTGTGATGCCTAGCATGCACAATACAGCACTCATTTCACGCTGGGTACAGGATACAGGGTAAACTGAATGGATCAGGTTTGACCTGTTGATCCCTTTACATATTATCAAAGATGTGTAGCAGTTAAGAGAGCATATCGATTTCATAACGTTATCTTTAGTTACTTGCCTGATTAGTAAATACATTTCAATTCACACTGTCATTACACTGACCGAGATTGTATTCACCATATGTTGTGGATGCCCTGCACACCTACACCTACACCAGCCAACTGTGCTGTTCCTCATTGACAAACCCATGGACAGCATACAACACGGGCTGGCCTTTTCAAGAACTTACTTTCAAGCAAACCCTCAAACCTTCCACGGGAGAACTTAAGAAGCAGAAGTGTTTTCAAACATACGGTATGTGAGGGTTACAGTTAGCATCACTGTCAGGCCCATAATTGCAGTAACGAATGCCATCTCGGGTATTATGGCTCGTCAACGTACGACGTTATCACGGTGGATGGGTGGTTGATAAAATGAACACCGACAACACGAGACACGAGGGCGGTTATTTTTGAATCCGAACCACCACGAGCCATGATGTTCGTTTCCTCACTCACCCAACCGTCCTGTCTCCCACTGACAACCTGGTGATGAACATGGGCAGCATAGACAACAAGTGCTGTCCCTTTCTGTGGGCTCAATCAAATCCACAACAGACCCAAGCCCCAGCCCCCCCCCAGCCCATATCAACCCACCTTTGAACAACCATTAACAGACCGAGACAACCATGAAGGCTAGCACCGTCGAACCGCTAATACGTGATGTCTCCTACTGTACCTCCATCACGACAGCAACAACCCACCGGTCCGTCCCCCACATCTGCCCCCGTCTCACCACTCATTTCTCACTGTGTCCGCATGACGACACTTTATTTGTTTGTGTTTGTTATATTTATCTAGCTGCCTCGTGCGCCACTGTTTACCCTGCCGGCGATGTCCTTGGACGTCCAATGCGTCTTGGAAACAGATAATACCTGCCAAAATCTAATTTAGCCCCCTCCTCCTCTTCCTTGTCAGAGCTTGTAGGCAGATGCTTTTGGGTCCGCAGATAATAAATATCTGATCTATGCCACTGTGGAAGAGATGGATTGTGGAGGGGAAGGGGGGAAAAGTCCTGGGAAAAAAACCCCCAATAGAATGAGAGAAGGAAGGGACGTTATATAAAGCATGCAATAAGGCAGCCACTGAGAAACAGAGGTCTCATGGGAGCAGGAGCGAGAACAGACAGGGTGTGTGTGTGTGTGTGTGTGTGTGTGTGTGTGTGTGTGTGTGTGTGTGTGTGAGAATGTCCTGCAAGCTGTAGAATAAGGAAAGACCATTCTTGACTGTGAGTGTGTGTGTGTGTGTGTGCTGTAGTAAACATCATATAAGTGAATGAGTTTTTGTATGTTTGTGTTTATCTGAATGTGTGTGTGTGTGTGTGTGAGTGAAGATTATATCCCCTGCAAGCAATAACATTTAGACCATTTCCTTGTGTGTGTTTGGTGAGTGTGTGTTTGAGAACATAAGTCTGTGTGTGTGTGTGTGTGTGTGTGTGTCTGTGTCTGTGTGTGTGTGTGTGTATGTGTGTTTTACAGGACATGTATGAATAATGTATGGTGTGTGTTTGACAGACGTATTACATATTCAATCATTTAGTATAGGAGCACACTGAACCCTGTCAGTTTTAAGTGTGGTACATCTCACATGAGGCAGAAAGCACAGGAAAAACCGAAGAGTAAACACACCAGAAGGGCCTTGAATGAATGCTGTGCACATAGGATATAGGGAACAACAGATCAAGGAGAGTGATAGTGATACAGTTGAATAAAAGGTCCAAGCAGGTACCAAAAAAAAAAATCAAGGCCTGCAAATACATCACAGACTAGCAGAACAAAGTCTCCGTATGGTATAACCCCACAGTGCCACGTAAACAAAGCCGAGTCTCCTTCGGGGATTCCTCCCCAGAGTATGCATACGTTCAACTGGAAAAGAAGCAGTGGAGTCAAATGGCTCCGAGTTACCATCCTCTTCCTCTTTGTCGCTGCAGTCCTCTCTTGTTTTTTTATGGCGGAAACGAGGAGGAGGAGGAGGAAGGGGAAGCAGCCCACTCGGCCGGTCTGGCCAGGGCAGCTTTACGCACCCTCCCAATACCAGGAGCCAGGGACGAGCCCGGCACCAACACCAGTGGTGAACCTCTCCAGTAAGTGGCTACGTATGATTCATTTACAGTTTAAACACATTTATCTGTATACTAAGACTGAACATGCATTTCAGGCATTTCACACTCGACTACTGTGCCACTTCCTTCCTTCCGATCTCTCCCACCTTCCTAATTTGTGCCTCCCGACAATATTGATTCAGCCATTGACACATACTGCGAACCGATACACGAGGACATTGCCAAGCTTGAGCTCAAGATTCCCATATTTAGACACAATATGACAAAGTGTGAACGAGAGGCACTAAGAGAATTACAACAAGATAACTCTATTGAGCATAAATTGGAGCGGTGCTGGTGCCAGATTATGCTCAGTACCACACTAAGGCCAAGTGATACGAACAACCACAGTAGACTCAGCAGCAATCAGACTGCAGTGGTGTATAAGAAATAAAACAGTGTCGCCCATACTGACACCTTCTGCCTAAGACTCATGAAAACAGAATGCCCTGCCCAGGTCGCCCTGTTGTGTCTGACAACAATATACTAGAACCAGTACACTTGTAGGCCATGATATACATTTGAGACTTGGCTGACTCTTTATCCTGATTAGACCGGGTCAGTGGAGAGGTGCCCAACATTGGTCTAGCCACTACAGACGTCGAGTGACAGTATAGGCAAGTACCCCAAACACTGAGGACACCGGTAAACAATCACTTCACGTTTGACGAGACACATCATCTCCAAATATCAGGGATTGCCACGGGGAGTGTGGGGGCTCCGTGTACAGCCAGCCTATTTGTTGGAGCATTTGAATCTCAGTATGTGTACAACCTCAGGGTTTTTCCCGATATCCTAGATGCGCAGTGTTCAATCTGTTTGCACAGCCTGAGGAAGACCCTTGTGGTTTGAAGGCCTAGCGTGTTTGTTCTGGGAGTTCTCTCGAGTCCTGTACTTTTCTCTCTCTCTCGAAAAGGTCTTTAAAATTTCTATCCTCCAAGCTCAAGGCTTTCAAAAGGCCTATCTATCTATCTCCTCCCTCCTCCTCAACAGCATCATGCGGGTCTCCCTGGCAATTTTTTCTTTTTTCAGGAAGTGCGTCAAACGATGCCTTAAAGCTCATTAAGACTTTCCAATGCAGATACTATTTTGCAAACAGTACGCTCAATGATCTGAGAGTTAATATTTCCACAGTGTTTGCCAAAGCAATGATAAGCTGTTTTTTTTTTTTTTTTTTCTTTAATGCATTTATAGTAACAGAGAGCCCACTACACCTGGTATTTCATAATCTAAATGCTGGTTAAAGATATGAATACTGTCTTGAACAAAACCACATTTAAACACAAGTGTAACAGAAAAGGTCTCCAGTCTGGAAGTGTTTAGTCAACCAAGAACTCAATTTCCCAACTATCCCATAATACCACTCTCTTTCTGTGTTGTTATTCTGTACAGTGTCTCTCTCTGTTTGTCTTTCATTATCTATATAGTATTAATCTTCCTTTCTCATTTTCTGGATCGTATCTCTCGTATTCACTCCCCCCTCTTGTCTTGCTGTTTCCTTCCTCTCTTTACACTCTGCGCCTGTCTCTCGCCTTTTCTATCCCCCTTTCTCTCTCAGTCTCTCTAGCTCCACCGTTTCCAAATGTTTTCCTCCCTATACTCCTGCTGTGGAGCTGAGGTTTGCCGGCGTCATCCTCCTGCTGACGTCACACTTGAAACAGAATCCAGGATGATTTGCGTACTCTCCCATTTGATGTAGAAGCGGCTGCCTCAGTGGAAACACAGGCTGAAAAGAAGTTGTTTTGTCAGACTGTTTCACTGAGTTACATGAGGTGAGTGGAATCAAATATATATACACAGTATAAATATATATTATTTTAAAGAAGCAAATCTAGATGTTTCATATCAACCCTTTACACTTTTGCCAAAAAACGGGAAAATAATAGCAATTGTATTTGTATACCACTTTAATGAAACAAAACCTCCAAAGACAAAAATGTGATTATCTTGTTTGAAAAAAACAAATCCTGTTATTTTGTGACAAGGATGATAAGCATAACATTGTTGTTGCATTTATCACTGCCAGAGTAGCTCTGTAGGTGTAAGCAGTTAAGCTTATACGAGGCTGTCCTCAGATCTGATCTGAAGGGATGTCTATTTAAACATTCATGTCAGCTAGCTTATGCAGACCGATCTCTCCCCCTTGTGCATTCATGCTCCATGAATTAGTAAGACTGAGCTATGTGGCTTTTTAAAAAGTATATTACTCTGTCAAAGTGTATTCACCTTTTCCATGTCATAACATTTCCACATTGTGAAGCCTAAATTGAAATAGTTGTTACTATTGAATGAGGCTCATAGTGTCCACCGTGTGCCCTTCTCTGTGGGAAATAAGCAATTAATCACCAAGGTATTCATCATTCATACTTGTCATTGTAACAAGTTTGGGGCTTGTAGATTTCTGGAGACGGCTTGTGGTCTTACAGTCTTTATTGTAAATGACAATGACAACTCGAACAATCAATCAATCACTTCAATTTAAACTATGAAAAAAAGAGTTTTCACTTTAACTAGGTCCCCAGGGATATTAATGGGGACAGTACCGGCTTGGAAAAAGGTAACAAGTGCAAGAATGAAATGCACTTCCAACATCTTTCTGAACAATGAACCTGAACAATGAATGATGCTCAGAGTTCAGCGTCGCCCAGGAGCAGCACCCACGGAGCAGGTAAGGGTGCTCAAGGACACTTCAGCCCTATTCGTATGACTAATATTGGGCAAATGTATTTGTCGGGTCCTTCACCCACATGCACACGTGTGCACTACCACCTTCGCCATCACATCCAAATCAGCAGGCATATCTGTCACAGAGCAGACAACTGCAAAAAAACGTGACTGCCGAGAGGTCCACTGCGCCCCGCCTCATACCACCACCCCTGGTCAGCACCATGGACAGCAACCCTCGAACCACCACAGCCTGATTCCTACGTCAAACAAACTTCCCTCATATAGCCTACAGCCTATAATACTGCTACCAAATAATGCAACACAAATCAAGCTTGCTCTCCCCAGCCTAAGGAGCCCATGACGACAATCACAAAACAAACGACCATCAAGAAATAAGCCTGTAGCTGCAACAGACTCCTACACGGCATGAAACATTACAGCCCCTGTTGACACAGTCATTAACATTTACTGATCATTATTAATCATCCAAACACGGCGGCCTCTTTGTTATTTGGCACCGATATGGCCTGGTGATCATTACATTGGACATCTCCAATTCCTCCCCAAAACAAACAGAAAATTGTACTCACTAATTAGAATCGGCCTTGCACTGGACAAAATGATGCAGATGGAGGCCCTTTGGAGATCTGGGCGCTGAGAGACGCTGATTTGACTTGTTTTAACTGTTGGGGGAGCCATGTCTCTAATTTTTGAAGTAAAAATTCCAGCACAAATGACCTACCATGTTTTGGTGATAACAGTAATCCCATGCAAACTAATAATTTTAGTTTTTTGTTTTGCCGTGCAATTTTTTATTTTTCTTCCTCTAGAGTCTATCTTGGAGGAAGGTTCTGGAAGGAAACCTTGACCTTACACATGAATGCAAAAACACCCCCCTCCCCACCTACTGCACCCCCTCTCAAAATATAGTCCCAACGTGCATGTGTGCCGCCTTTAGCTTTTTGGCCGCTCTCAGATACGCACCAATAGAAAAACTGCCCTGTTGCTATTATCAGATGCCCCCAGTGTTTTTGCTCCATCTCATTGATTCATCACCAACCTACAGGGCTATTTAGTATTGCTCCTATAACTCTCAGGCAATGTGAGAGATGCAATACTCAAAGGGCTTTCTCTTTGCTTGGCCCAGCAATGACTGTTGCTCACCAGTGATGGCAACTACCTCGCTCTGTCAGTGGTGCATTATTGGCCTTAGGCTCAGCGGTCCGTCTTCCAAAGCTTCATTATACAACAGCTCACGCTGCCCTAAAAAGATAACACCCACAGAGCGGATGGCACCTCCTGTGTTCCTCTCTTTCCTTTCCTTTTTTATTGAATAGAACAGAATGAAATAGGGAAACTATATTTCCCATCACAAATGCAAGGGCAATTTTGCTTTGGTATAAGCCAGTAAAGCCTGGATAGCTCCGTCGGTAGAGCATCACATTTTTATTGTAAGGCTTTATTCTAGGGTTCAATTCCCTGTTTGGGCCAAACCTCTTTAGGGCCTGCTGAAGCATCCTTGAACAAGATACCGAACCATACCTGCTCCAGGGCTGTCACACCAACTGTCTGACCCTGCACCCCTGAAAACACAATTTCAGTCCCTCAGGGATCAGTGAAGTATAGCAAATGAAATGCATGATACAGAAATCCAATTTAAATCAAACATAAACAGACATTTATATAAAAACATAGAACTTCATACAACATCACGCTTTCAGATGAAAAACATATATAGCATCACACAATTGTTGCCCTTTTTTTTTTTTTCCTTCGGTAATGTCATATGGATGCCGAAAGAAATGTTAACGTCTAAAAAAGTTCATCTGAATGTCACTGGTGACGCCCGGCGGAGGATTTGCCCCTCGGTAGAGCTTCTCCAAGTGACGTTTCACACCCCCATGTGTGACACCTTGTCTCTTTTCGTGTGTGTGAGAGGGAGAGGGAGTGGGAGAGAGAGAGAGGGTTGCTGATTGTGTGAGAACCAGGCTGTATTTGGCTAAAGGTATCATCCAACAAGGTCACTGCTATCCTCTGTTCCATCTGCCACACTGATCAGACACACACACACACACACACACACACACACACACACACTCTCCATCACTCTCGGGCATCAGTGTCTCTCTCTTTTTCTCTCTCAAAAATTCACACAACGCATAATTTTCACAGTGAACACATACACACTCACACTCTGAGGGCTCCCAGTGAGGGTCCATCCATCTTCGTCATCGCAGACCTCTGGCTGCCAGTTGACATCTCTGACTGCGAGACTAGAGGAGAGAGGGGAAATCCCCTTCTGCCACTGACAGGAAATATTTGTGTGTGTGTGTGTGTGTGTGTGTGTGTGTGTTCTGTAATTGCAAGAATAAAGAAGGGTGATGAATATAGTTTACTTCCTCTAGTTACGGTAATTTAATTTGTGGGCATATTGGAGACATACTAATGGAGAAAATGAAAAGAAAGACCCTAATTATACAAAATATTGTGTGTGTGTGTGTGTGTGTGTGTGTTTTCGGAGCTTGTGTGCATATAAAGGCCCAATCCCAATACTTATTTGTACCCCTTCGGCTTGGCCCTTGGGCTAGAAAAAAAGTATTGGGACAGCACTTCGACGCTGATACGTCATCGATAAGCAGACAGGACGAGTTTGTTGTCGGCGATTACTATGGCAACAATGGTATTATCACAGTGACATTTGCCGTTCATCTGATGGAGATAGAAAAGCATGGACGCTCGCGATTCGTTCACAACTTATACCTTTCACGCTACCAATCGATCAAACAAGTCATCAAATAAAAAAGACCACTGCTTCATTACCAGACCACTTCATGACAGAATAGCGTTAGCGGTGCTCTGTAGTCTAGCACGCCGCTCCTAACGTTACCCTGCCAGTCTGCACTGATATTAGAGGAGCCGTAACAAGTGCAGCAACTTCGCTGCTGGACTTTAGTTATATTTCAGGCGTCATATGCCAGCAAAGGGGGAAATGCGACATGTAAATATGTCAAAATGCGGGACTGTCATGCACAAATCAGCCTAAAACAATGTTGTAACGTAACTAACTAACGAAGTAGAGACATCAGCATATTAGCGATTTTTTTGTTATGCTTTTTATAAAGAAACGGTCCATAATACATTGAAACAACATTAAACTAAGATAATACCACGGTTAGAATATTTTTTAAATCTTTATTAACGAAGAAAATATTACATTTGTGGTTCACTTCCGATGGTAGCGTAGCGGTCCCCATGATCTTCCTGTTACTTCCAGAGATTCGCAGGGCATTCTGGGTAGCCCTTGGTTTGAAGTGTGCCTATGAAAAATCTCCGTTTCGAGGGGTATGTAGCCCTCGATCTTGGCCCTACCCCTCGATCAATAGAGTCATGGGACAGCCCTACCCCTTTACGTGAACGCGCAAAACAGAGGGGTAGGGCCAAGGGGTGAATTGAGATTCGGCCAAAGTTGTACCATCCAGGCCTGTCTTTGAGTATGTGTGCCTGTGCTTCTGTGTGGGTTTCTGTGTATGTAAGAGAAATCCTCTATTCCTTCTGTTGACCTGAAATGTTTCTTCAGTAATAAAAGTGTGTGCGTACATTGTGTGTGTTTGTGTGTGTCTGCGCGTGTGTGTGTGTTATGAGTTACTGTGGTTTTATGATGAAGCCAGAAACAGAGCTAGTTCCAGTCTGATACAGCTGAAAGGAAATAAAATAAATTATAGGTCACATGTGTACACACACACACACACACACATACTAGGAAGAATCTAGCAAGATGTATTTATGGTATTTTGTCATAGTTTCTTTGTGCGTGTGTGTGTGGACCATTTGTTTTATATCACCTGGAAAGGCAAAATGAAGACATATTGTCAGTGTACATTTCTTTGCCTGTGTGTGTGTGTGTGTGTGTGTGTGTGTGTGTGTGTGTGTGAGAAAGAAACTTTTCGGTGCCTGTGTGTGTATGCGAGAGTATATGTGAGGTTATGCCGTTGAGGTGTGCCTTTTTTGTTCGTATGTGTGTGTAGATATGCCTTTGTGTGAAAATACCTGTGTTTATGTATGGCTGTGGCTGTGTGTGTGTCACGTACAGCTGTGGTAATATTAGTGTTTTTATTACAGCTATTAATCACACTGAGCAGTCTAGCTGCGATGTCCTCTCCCCTCTCCCACTCTCTTCCTTTCTCTCTTTCTCTTTTTGTGACAGTGAACCGCAGGCTCACTTTTTAAATCAAACCTTCACTATCAGCACCTTTCAGATTCCTGCAGCCTGTGTGTGTGTGTGTGTGTGTGTGTGTGTGTGTGTGTGTGTGTGTGTGTGTGTGTGTGTGAGAGAGAGAGTGAGAGTGAGAGAGGACCAATTAAAGAAACAAACCATTTAATATAGTGAATTTTTTTCCATGTGTGTGAAAATGCTCCTGTGAAAACAATCCTGCGCTACTTATGTTGTCTCGTTTATAGCTGTGCCTGTCACCCTCACTAATCTTGCCTCTCAAAAGTGAGCGCAAATCCAGGCAAAATGAAAATCCTTTTGTAAGAGCTACTTTACCACTTAAACTAAATTGGGTATCAACTGGAACATCTGAGCTCCAGCATTATTCTGGATAAGAGCAAAGGACTGTGTTGACATGAGGATAATCGCAGGAATAGAGTCTCCTAACAGGGGTTAAGGAGTAATTTGTGTCTTGTTAGCTGTCTAGTTCTGAAAGTACTTAAGAAGTTTGAAGGTTTTATCACCAGGTTATTAGGTTTTTTTACAATGGTAAATGACAATGTGTCAAAGTGGTGAGGTGTGATTTAATGGGCTATTGTTTGGTGTCTTACCATGGAAAATAAGAGCCAAGCAAGTGTTGGATAAACAACAGCACTCTCTCTCTGTCTTTTCTAGTACTTAGGCAAACTTTGGAAAAACACTAGAATTAATTTTGTCATTGCTACTTCTGCTTGCTTTGATTTTACACGCTGAACAACAAACAACAAACAAGAGTTAAATCTGCACTAGGCCATTTCACGTGTTGGCAGCTCTGAGTGGCAGCGGGAGATAACGGTTTGAATTTTTGAATCTTTGAAGGACTTCAGTACCCAGAAATCGTGTAATGTGACATCAGTAAATTGTGCACTCCTCAAACATAAATTCCCTCTTAGTGTCTGATAGGGGTGGAGGTGGTGGAAAAAAAACAGCAAGTTGGTGAGCGCAGATTTAGGCTGATAAGACAGGGGTAGACATCTCTCCTGGTGCAGCTTTAAGGAATTAAAACTACCATGTAATGGAAATCGAAGGAGGTCCATGTTTCTTAGAGTCACAGGCCTTTGAATCATACTATCGAGAATCCTTAGTCACGTATACAAGTTGCACTGATATGGTCAGCTCCTGCAGAATCAGCTCTCCTCTTGTGTTAGTTATTTTATTGAAACAACACACGTAGACTTGTTGTGTCAGGAGTCAAACCTTTTTATTTCTGGAATTCATGCAAAAGATTTAATGCATAACTCAATGTGCATACTTAAGTTGTTCATTCAAGACCTTCTCAAGGGGTCAGCATTAGTCATAAATCCCCTAAACTCTCATTTAATCTGAAGAATTTGCTTGGACACAAATCTAGTTTCTCCTGATTTGATTTAGTTTTGAAAAGATTGTAGAAGAGTCTCAACACATAGGAGCATATAATATGCAAGCTTTTTAACTTTACATTTCTAATTGTAGCCAATCATCTGAGCAGATTAATATTATCAACGTTACCCCCTCTAATCTGTGACTTGCAGATATTGAGCTTTGCTTTGCCCTCAAGGATTATTGTCTGCCAGCACGCCCCCTATTTTATTCTGTCAACTTTTCCCTCAACACAAATAAACCAATAAACCCCGGCCTCCCCCGTGGTATCCAAAACAAAATCAATCAAGAAAACAAAATGATTGCACCCTACAAAGAAATTGCAAACGAGGCCAAGGGCAGGACACAATGGGGAAAGAAGTTTAGTTAGAGAAGAGAGTGATTATTATTGGACACCCCTAGATCGTTTGAGGAAAGGGCGTTGTGGAGCCATCAAAGCAATCCGCTGGAAGTCTTCGTCATGTGTGGAGGAGGAAGACCCATGGATAGATTATGTGATGTGGCACCCCGGCGGGAAGCATGTCCCTTGGAGTTCCCCCGCAATCAGGTGTCAATGTGAAATACTATGGAAGACTGAAATTTCTGAAAATAGCAAATGCAAATGTGTATGTGACGATGACTACAAAGCGTCATCTGAAAATGAGAGAGAGAAAAAGTCCCAGAGAGCTAGGCTGAGAGTCCGGTACCCTTAATCTCCTGGGAGTCTGGGCAGAGAGACAGAGAGAGGGATGAAACAGGACAGGACCACCCAGCAGTCACGTCACATGCACACACACACACACACACACACACGCTGTCCAGTCAGTACAACAGCACCAAGGGCCAACATATTTACATATTGTCTGTGCTCGGCTGTGGCGGATTTTCTTTCCATGTCAGTGAGATTTAATGGCTGGTGAGTCATGTTCATTCATGTTAAATATAATCTGTCCTGGAGAACTTCCTGTCAAACTTTCAGAAAGTCAACTATGCAGGTTCTGAGAAAAGTTGGTGGATTTTCATACCGGCGGCCAGTGCATTTTTAGTTGTTTGGCGTGGAGCCACAGTGAAATGTGCGTGGGACAATGTCAGCTGTTCACACAGACAGACTGCTAGATAGATAGGTCAAATTAGCTTGGGAGGTATGATGTTTTTGCAGGGCACTGAAGAATTGTTCAATAGATTTAACTTCAACATATCACTTCCAGGCTAGGTTTATTTATCGTTACTAACCTTGTCTTGAGACTGTTTTGGAATTATGTGTCACCTTTAATCAAAAATGTGACGTTTTGGCAAGGGAACTCTGGTTGGGTAGGATAGGCAGTGAGGAGTGGGGTTAATGACACTGGCAGAAGGTGAGGGGGCTGCTCTGGTGCACGTGTCTCAGGACAGAGGGACAGTCAGGTAGGCACAGAGAGAAGGGAAGGACAGGAGGAGGAACATGCAGAGGAAGAGGAGTTGATGGAGGTGGAGAGGGGTGGAGTAGAGGGGGAGACAAGGTTAGTGTCTGAAGGAGAGTCATCATCACCCGACACCTGAGTCTGACATTGAGGAACGGGATGATTAAGACCTTTATACAGGGAAGGGACTGAATCGTTTCCTGAGGGAAACAAAGAATAAGAAAAAAATGTGTCACTGATTGCTTTTTTCACGGACTCAAAGAAGGTTCACTGGAACACTGGCCTTCTGGAACATGATTGGCCGGGACCTATTTTGCGTTTTGAGTGAGTGCAAGGAGGTGGGGGAGCTGCCACTGAGCTGCCGGCGGGTCGTTCTAGCTCTCCTGCACAAGAAGGGGGACCGTTTCAAAAGACTGGAGGCCTTTGGTGCTGCTCTGGTCTATAAAGTGGTTGCCAAATGCCTTTCTAATCGACTGAACAAGCACATTGAGTCTTGGGTACACCAGGACCAGTCCTACAGTGTGGCCCGGGCGCTCAATGGCGGACAATTTGTTTTGCCGGCAGGAAGGAGGGAGGTTACTATTTTTTACTACTCCGAGCATGGGGCAGTTCGGGCAGGCTCAGAGTAAGGCACTCTATGTAGTATGTGTGAAGGTCAGGAACCTCAGGGTCTTGCTGGACGTCCAAGAGCACCAGTGTCAGGGAGTACCGGGGGATGAGGCCAGGGTAGGGTTCAGGTGGAGGGTGCTCTGCCACTGCCTAAGAGGTCTTGCAGTGGAGGATAATTCACGGGCACCTGGCAACAAACTGCTTCCTGGCAAGGGTAGACCCGGGGGTGGGAGATGGTTGCCCTTTCTGTGGATTATCCAAAACTGTTATCCATGATAACAAGATGGGGGAGCCTTTACGTGAGGGGTGTTTTGCTTGTGGGCCTGTGCATTCTTTTAGGAAACCAGCGGTGCATCGCAGAATTTTCTGTTTGGTCAGTCCAAGCTGGCCATCTGGGTGACCCGCAGGAACAGGGTGAACACGATGTTTAAAAGGGACGGTCTCTGCACACCTTCGGGTGGAATACATGTTGTTCTCCTCAAGGAATGATGTTGAGGCTTTTAAGAATGTCTGGGCTTTGGGCAGTGTAATATGTACAGCATCTTGAATTGTAATTGTGCTTTTGTGGGCTGCTGGTGCGGGGTGTGTGTGTGTGTGTGTGCATGCAGGGGGTGGGGGGAATGTAAGGAAATGTAGGTTTTTATGAGCATGGTTTGAGATTTTTATTTTGCCATTTCAAGTGAGATGGTTCATTAAAGAACATCAACAGTCTGATTTTTAACTATGCCTAGTCTCCTGTCGCCCAGCATGTTTACTTCCAATGGAAACAAAATAAGTCATGCTAAAGTGTCACAGGAGGACAGTAAATAGTCCCTGGTAGATCAAAATCTTTGTATCCTATTGTGTGTACATTCTACCAGTCGCCTACACAAAACTGCCAGACGTGGTTGTATATCACTGAGTTAATTACTATTTAGCTTCAGAGCTCCAAGATTTCATTTTCCTACTTCTGAGACAATTCTAGTCACGTGAAGTCTTTTAGTTGTCTTGTGGCAGGTGAGTGTTGTCCACTTGAATCCCTGTTAATTACAACCATACTTCACATGGCCTTGTCTCTCGTGCCGGAGTATAAATTAATCCATTCTGGAAGAAAACACAACAGAGAGCTCTGGTGAGTGGAAAAGAGAGAAAGAAAAGAGTGGTGGAAAGAGGTAAGGAGAAGGGGATAGCAAAACAATAGAATGAGGAGAAGACATAGATCAACGGAGGATGGAGCAGAAAGAGAGATAGATTGACACGGAGAAGGAGAACGGGGAGATGAATTGAACGGAGTGGAGCGCCCCCGGCTGATTAATCTGCAGGGCTTAATTATTTTCTTCTTTAGACATTGCTTTCTCCTCCATTATTCTATCCATCACTAGAGAGGGTGGTTCACAGCATCCGTCCTCGCCTTCTTTAGACTACAGCTGGGTTGAGATGAATGTGTGCCTCACAAGGCTGGGGTCAATTTCACTTTCACTTAATGAATAAATGTACGGTAAAGCTGCCATTGGTTGTTCAATGATAATGCATTCACTTTCAATTATCTCAGGAAAGTTAGTATATACGGTAGGAAAAAAAGTTCTTGAAAAACAGCCCACTTGACCCCAACCCAAGGCTGGGAGACAAAATGCAATGGAAAGCCGAACATTTTGTTCAATTGGTATTTTTTTGTGAAATGAGCACAATGTCAAATAATATTCTCTACACGAGAAACAGGCAGTTTGACACTGAAGATGCAAAGTGAGGGTGGTGAGGATAAGAACTTTAAACTACTGTGAGTAGTTTAAATTTCTAACCATGACCAAAACCTTAACCTTAACATTTTTACAGCAACAAATGTTGACCTAGGTATTATACAGTAGTAAACTCACCCTTCTGTACAATGTTGCAATACTGAAATTGTATGAGTGAGTGTATGAAGCAATGTATTGAATGAATGATTGGAAGATGGAGTGTGTGAGTCAGTGATTAAAAAGCATTCACTATACTGATGTAATCTATTACTTTCTCCAAGGCAAGGCAAGTTTATTAGTATTGCGCCTTTCCTACACAAGGCTTTACATGAGGCATTTTATAAAGACATTAAAAAAAAGAATTAAATTAAATTAAAAAAATAAATGTTTTGCAGCAGTTTGAACACATTAGACACCTGCTTTGCCTCTACAGAAATTAAACATAATTTCTCCCCCTTTATTTCTCCTCAATCACAGAATATGGGTGTTGACCAGCTTTCTTGATTTCTCAGGAAAAGCTGTGAGCATGAATCAAGATACTAACCTTGGAACAGCAGTAGCAGCATGCGGCTCGGATTGAAACCACATTCTATCTCAATATTGTCGCTTTACCCCCCAACTTCATCTTAATTTCTTGTCACAGTATGGAGTCACTGGTAAGATGTATTAAAGTAATGTACAGTATAATAGCATTTGTAATGAGATATTTAGTTTTTTATTTTCATCTTTAATGCATTCTGGATTTGGTTCTGTGTTTGTGTGCGTTTTATTACCCTGCAGCACTTTAAAGTATTGTGTTTCATACAGGACAGTAACTGTGGCCAGGGGCACCACTAGAGTGTGTGTGTGTGTGTGTGTGTGTGTGTGTGTGTGTGTGTGTGTGTGTGTCCTGTGGCCAGGGGCTCCACTAGAGTGTGTATATGTGTATGTATTGCCTAAATCACCATGAAGTATTATCCAGATGTGAGACATGTTTTTTTCCCACTGCATGAGTGCAAAATATATTTGGTGCTATCAAAGGGTGTTGACAAGGAGTTATGGCTATGTAAGTGATATGCTAGTGATATACACCACTGCTCAGTGTTGTAATGGAACAACAAAGGGTGCTGATATTGTACCATGCCCATCCTAAGGTTTTTGCCATGAACTCAAGGCGAAGAGTTTCCCAGGGGAAAACACTTTTTTTGGGGGTTGGAAAAAAACATGTTCAGCACAGTCCTTGTGTAAAGGAAAAATCATTCACTCTTTCTCTACTTGCAATGGACCAGGTGCATAACACGACAATATCCTGGACATCATTCATTCTGCCCCACCCACTTCACAGTGCAACGCATATCTACTGTTTTCCCAACTGCCAGGATAAATGAACTGTATGGAACAGAAGATAGCTGGCTGTAAAGGCAGAGGAAAGACATCCTTATGTGCTTGGTCCGTTTTTGAACTTTTTGAACTAACAATTCTCATGGTGTTACTGCTTTACTTGGCAAGGGTATGACACGTCACAAATATAATGAGCTAGATTCAAGCCTACAAAACTACTGAGTGCACTTAGCCTGCAGAGCTTATCCTGTAGCCAGACATCTCTCTGTGATTAACAACTGTGCACATCTGCTCTCTGCACATATATGCATGTGTGTAACATAATATATCAACACAGATATTATCGTCTGCACTCACAAAACAGGTTGCATCTTGATGACACTGATGAAGGCCTATTGCTGAAACATCTGTCTTATCTGCTGCTCTCCCCTGAATGAATAAAATAATGTAAAAAAGGAATATGCAACCTGTTTTGGGGTGCGGACCGTTGTGTCTGTGTTGGTTGGTCTTCTGTTTTGGTCTACACATGTCATGACATGTCATTTGGTGGCTACTTTGATCCAAATTGCTTATTTTGTATACCCATTTTAGTATGGGTGACCCCAGTGGGAATCACACACTAGGTAGTCCAATGGGTAGAGCCAAGATTAGGGGTTTATGTGTGTGTGTGTGTGTGTGTGTGTGTGTGTGTGTGTGTGTGTGTGTGTGTGTGTGTGTGTGTGTGTGTGTGTGTGTGTGTACATTTTGGTTTGCAGTTAGTTGTAATCATCTGAGGTGTGTCTACAGTACTCTACAGTATCTACAGTATCTAGTTTTCCTTTGCACCAAAAGCTCTGTAATACTGTACATCCACCTGCTTACTTTCAAAAAACAACATATTCTGTTGACACGTTCCGGTGCTGCAAAACATCACACTAAAAAAATCTTCAAGACAAACTCGATAACCCCGTGGGAATTCTGCAGCGAGTCCATATGCATACATTCCCTCTTGTCAAAGTCGATGAACATAAGCTTCATAGGCCTGGGTCTTGTAGCGTTATGCATGGATTTTCATGTAAGCTATATGTCGTCTGCAAATGTTTGTTGATACATAAATAAAAATATATTTTGTAATAAATTGTTGTAATAAAGCTGGTTGCTCTAGACACTAGGAGAGTTGAGTGATATCGATATCCCACATCCATAATGTTAGTTAGGATATTTATATATGTGGGATATAAGTTATTTCTGACTTGCATCCAATATACACATAGTCATAGCTTTCTCGCCACAATGCTGGCTCAACAACCAATAAGCCTGTAAGTACAACAAATGCTGGGTGTAGACAGCTGTCATGTCAGTCCGACTCCATACAAATAAAGTTTGTTGAAAACATTCACACGTGCGGTCATTAACCAAATCATTGGTGCCAATACACGGACTACTGTACACACACGTCAGAGACTCCAATGGCTAGCTGTGCGGCTAGCTATGTTGGAAGCCTTACTGTGTCAGACCTCGCCGATTACCTGAGTAAGTTACAACTCAGCAACGGTGAGCAATTGCCAGACCCCTACGCTATTCCAGACCATGAATGGAAGCTAGACATATGGAAATGGCCAGCGATCCAGTGGCCAGACATAGGTATTTGATCGAAAAGCCTAGTGTTTAAACTCAGGAAAACACAAGTCTTTAGATGCCTACAATTATGTATTATGTGGTAATGTACAGGAGATCAAGTTTATTGAGACAGAGGGCCGTCCTCTAATCAGAAGATTGGTGGTTCGATCCCCGGCTCCTCCAGTCCGCATGTCCTTGGGCAAGATACTAAACCCCAAATTGCTCCTGAAGCTGCGTCTTCGGTGTGTGTAAATGATTAGGTTCTCCTGATGTGCAGGTTGCTTTGAGTGGTTGGAAAGACTAGAAAGGCGCAAGTGCACTCCATTTACCATTTCTATTTGTTTTGAATGGATGAGATCCACAATTTAAATCCTTGCTCACTGCGATTAGCACAGCCTACTGCACTACAACAATTTTCTGATGAACACGCTTGTGGCTTGCTATGTTTTGTACCTTTTTGTCCCAACGACGTGCGTGCATATTTGCCTTGACATCGTCAGCAAATAAGTCTATAGCACAGCTAACACTTCCTGAGTATTCATGTTATTTTTATTGTTTTCGGGGAAAAAACCCTGTTGCAGAAGTGAGGGAAAAACACTCCCTGCCAGTGCTGTCTTTGTAAAGTGCCCCTAAGACAAACAAATATAAACAAAAACTATCGTGTGTGTGTGGGTGTGAATAAACATGAGGTTGAGTCTGCTTTATATTAGTACATCCTGACCCAGAGAGCTATGAGGCAGGGGTAGAAAAGGAGAGATGATGAGACGGGGTGTGTGTGTGGGGGGGGGGGACTGAGTATGATTAAAAAGAAGATGAGGGGAAATGGGGATACAGGGAAGGGTGAAAGAGGACGTGGAGGGCGTGGAGAAGAGGAGAAGAAGAGGGGGTACTGTAGGGGAGGAGCTGGACAACACTCAACATTGCCATTATATCCTGCACAAGTAACAAGCACCAGTATCTTGTGTCAAGCTAGGGGCAGAGGACTCCCTGTGACAGCCCACGGGCTTGTACGTGCCTTTGAGAGGGACAAGTTAGACCTCAGCAGACTTCAAAGTCAAAGTCTTATTAGCTGCTTAGTGTAGTTTGGTTATGTAGTGCATCAGCTACAGTGAGCAGAGGTCTGTGGGCAAATCTCCTCACTTGGTAATTATTGTGTTAGATAATTGTGCCCTAGAATGACATCAAAGCCAGTCGACCAAAATACACATGATGCTGTGATAGAAAGATTTGAATTTGAGTTGAATTTGAAAGTTAGTTCTATGTGCAACTCCTACATGAAAACAAACTAGTATGTATACATAGTTGTAAGTAAGAAAAGAAAGAAAGAAAGAAAAATGGCTCCTAAAATATTGGTCTGATCTTCATCTAAGTCATAAAAGTAGATAAACACAATGTGATTTGACAAATAACACACAAAAATGTCTTAATTGAACATATTGTTCAAATGTTAACAGCTTGGATTAGAAAAAGTATGTCAACCATGAGATTTAGTAGGAGCCTCCTTGTAACAGCAATAACCTCAACCAAACATTTCCTGTAGTTGCAGATCAGACCTGCACAACAGATAGGAGGTAACAGATAGGAGGTATTTTGGACCATTCCTCCTCACAGAACTGTTTCAGTTCATTGATATTTTTGGGATGTCTTGCATGAACTGCTCGCTTCAGGTCACGCCACAACATTTCATAACATAGGGTTAAGGTCAGGACTCGGTTGAGGCCATTCTGTTGTAGATTTGCTTTTGTGTTCATTGCCATGCCGCATGACCCAACCTCTGTTAAGCTTCAGATCACGGACCGTTACCCTGATATTCTCCTGCAGAATTTCTTGATACAATTTGGAATTCATTGAACCCTCACTGATTGAAGCCATCCAGGCCCTGAGGCAGCAATGCACCAAACCATGATGCTCCCTCCACCATGCCTTCACAGTTGGGATGAGGTTTTGCTGCAGTGGTTTTTCTCCTCCAAACATAGGGTTGTACCATTTTGCCAAAAAGTTACATTTTTCTCTCGTCTGTCCACAGAACAATGTTCCAGTAGCTTTGTGGAACATCCAGGTGACTTGAACAGATCTATTTTCTTTGAAGAGCAGACTCTGTTGGTAACCACACTTTGTGGGGTTTCTATATAACAGGACACCTCTAACCTACACCTCATTGATTGGATCACCTTACTTCAATTACTCTCTGTAGCAACTTGCTACGGTACCGGGGTCCGTGACAGACAGAGACAAGGCAGGAGGAGAGTCAAGTGGCCAGCAGGGCCATTTTATTTGCACCACAACACAAGCAACATAAAGCAGACCAGGGTTTGATGGCAGCTGTTCAAGGCCCCAGCCGCAATCAGCCTCAACTGGCTGCAGCTGGTACCATATCCAGGGAAGAGGCAGTCCACCAACTCCCCTCTCTCATGGATCCAATTAAGCCTCACCCCATCTAGGGCCCCTAGGACTCACGGAATTGCGGACGGAATCGCGGAATTGGCCTTAGATCACAGAATTTCCATTTTTTCACAGAATTGGCCATTTTTCTCTGAACAAACGCATTTGTGTTTTTTTTGTGTTTTTTTTTATAACTTTCCTACATTGGTCTGCTCACTAAATTCCAGCAGTTTACAACCGTTTAAACCAATGAAAAGGGGTAGAGGGAGGGAGGTAGGCCTACACATTTTGTCTGACATTTATTGACACGACTCAGGCGCATGATACATTTTTCTGACGCATACGCGCCCATGACGAGACGAGGGGGAAGGAGAAATAGCGCCTCCGATGAAAAAACTTAAAATATCCGCAGAAGTGCGAGCCAAGACATTAAAGAACTTTATGCAGATGCAGATTGTCGCGTTTGCTCGCATTCCCTTGACCATGTACGCGTAATTAATGACCATTTAGCGAGCTGACTACACCGCACTGAAAGGGCTCGCCATAGCAGTGCAGGATGACTGGCTGGTCTACATTACACTTTCAAAAAGAGCGAAACTTACACATCTGTGTGATCTCGCAGAATTTCGGAGGAGCATTGCTGATCCCGTGCCATTACTTTATCCTGTTGCATGGAAGTACATCTGGCTGATCTCCTCCAGTGTTGACACAGAGAGATACTTCTCTCAATACAAGAATCTTGTCACAGACAAGAGAGAATCCCTCAGTGACATTTCTACCAAACAGCTAGCCATCCTGCATTTCAATGGTGAAAATGAAAGAGCTGAACTTGAGCTTGATCTGAACTCAACCTGGTTAAATGAGTTTAAAATAAGAAAGGTTAAAAAAAGAAAAGAACTGAATGGGTTAAATTAGTTAAAAAATAATAAGAGGTTAAAAAAGGAAATATCTGAATGAGTTTTAAAAAGAAAAATGTTAGAAATGAAAAGTGATGTTTGAAAATCATTATTTGAAAGCAATAAATATTTATGATATGATATAATATGTACTTGTTTTATTTAAGTGCATTTATTACATTGTGGATTTATTAAATGTATCAAGAGTTTCAAAAGTATTAGCAAAAGTAAATTCCAGCAAAATTAGGTAAAAACAGAAAAAAAACAGAATTGGCCTTTTTTAAAAACGGAATCCTAGGGGCCCTACCCATCCCCTTTCATAGAAGTCATTATCCCAGAGGTTCACATACTCCCAGCTGTGGTTAACATTTGAACAATATGTTCAATACAAACATGTAAACGTAATTAATTTTGTCTCACATTGTGTTTTATTTATTGTTATGACTTAGATGAAGATCAGGCCATATTTTAGGAGCCTTTTAGGCAGGTAATTCAAAAGGGTTTACAGACTTTTTCGTGCAACTGTATGAGTGGATAGGTGGACGGATGGATGGAGGTATTTATGTACTACATATTTAATATGTCCATACAGCACATAAACCCATTCTAACACAATCTGAAGTGAAATCATTGTCTGTGTTTACCCCTTTTAAAATAAATGAAACCAATGTGTAACCACCTGGCTGACATTAAAATGGGGGAAAATGAATTATGAAGTAAAATACCAGGTTATTGAAGCAGACAGACAGGGAAAATAAATTGGATGTGGTAAATGAGGCACAAAGCGGCGGATGAGTGGGGAGGGACAGACTTGAGGAGCTGGAGCGTGCAAAATGAAAATAGTAATAAAAATAATAATGCTCTATGTATGGGGGGCAAACAGGAAATATCTATCAAACTTTGATATACATACATACATATATATATATATATATATATATATACATATAGAACTTTGACATTGGACTTTGAGTTAAATTATCTTTTGACAGTAATGGAAGTTAATGGAGTTAATGGTTTTGATCAGGCATTGATCTAGCCATCTTTTCAACACCAGCGGGACACGTGTATTTGTTTATACTCTAGTGGAGCGAAATGGCTGAGAACGGAAGGGAGCTTGTACAATCACTGTTAAATGACAATAGTTTTCTAGACACTATAGCCATCGCTTGCTCCAGGACACCAAATGTTACGGCTGTCGGCAGGGCGCCCAGGGTGCTGAATGCAGGGTAAACAGACAAACGAGGGCTGGGTCTGACTGTAATGTATGAGTTGATATTCATATATAGACATTTTCATGTCACCTCATTTGCTATCCCACTTAAATTCACATCAAACTGAGAGGAGTTTAGAAAACTCATGACACAAATATGAGGAGGAATTTCATCTCTGTATTTATTTGATATTATCGCTCAGAGAAAATAAAAAAAAATCTCTAATACCAGTGACACGTTTTTCACAAAATATAGATGTGTCAATGCGACACTGAGTTTGACAGTTTTACTAAAAAGACACAGGAAAACAAACAGGCTGACAGATGAGGAGGCCGATGAGCAGGCTGGTTAACAGAGTCACTATGCACTGAGACAGACAGAGTTAAAACAAGACATGCAGGCAGACAGACAGAGATAGGGAGACAGAGACAGTCTGAGAGACAGTGAGATAAACAGAAAAAAACAGAATGAGGATCAGACAGACAGCGCCATCAGAGAGGCAGTGAAACAGACAAAAGGCAAACAGACTTTGGACACACAGACACACATGTAATTAGGCAGAATGACAGTCTCCCATAAGAACAGTCCCACCAGTGTCTTAATGAGATCAATCTAGTTGACGTGCCATTGGTACATCTATGAACACTGTCGCCTAGCAACCCTTTGAATAACAGTACTGTGTTACGTATGCTCATAACAACAGGAGCCAATAGTCTTATGTCATTCCTTTGAGGCTTGGCTACAGAACTGGTTGTTTCTGGTGTTTGTTTTGTACAGCAGCGTACACTAGGGGTTTGGAGCAGTTTACTCAAAGTCTGAAGCGTTTACTCTTTTAGTTTGGTTTGTTTGGGCAAGAACAATGTCATTTGAACTAGGGTGGCACCAAGTAACTGCAGCGAGGCTGCCTGAAAATACAAGTCACGATCCTCTTCCTTTTGTTTGTGTGAACATAATCTGAACCCATTACAGGAAACACCAGAGGTGCAGTCTTATGGGTATAAGGAGACAGATTCCCTCCCTCTACCTTCCGTGGAATAAGGATATTCAGCGCGTCAGCACGTCCTCAACGTGGGTGCACACCCCAAGAGCAGCTGCACATAAGCACATAAGAATAGATACTGAAGAAAGAAAGATGAAAGGAAAACACTGCAGATGAGACAAAGAAAGCCCCCAGTGGGCTCATGAAAACATCTTGCTCCAACAGAGAAAGACTAAAGAAAATCAACATGACAAACAGAGACACTGTACAGGTAAATTGGCTTATAAACAAAATCGTATGAAAACTCAACATGGTGGAGACTGGTGCACAAACAACAAAATGCATAAGTCAAATAGCTCTGAAATGATATAACCTTGATGAAGGAAAATGAGTGTGGTAGTGAGGAGTATGTGCAGCAACGGTTTTAGACTGCTCTTACTGGGGGCACAGTCAGAGATAATAATAATAATAATAATAATAATAATAATAACAACAACAACTTTAATTTAAGAGCTCCTTTCAGAGTACCGAAGGCACTTGACAACAAGACGAAAGAAAGAGGATGAGAAGAACTAGGGTAGGCACACCTTTCCATTTTTCCCCCCAATGGAACAGTGTGCCATGGCTTTATTATAGTCAATTAGCTGTGAAGGCTACAACTTACTTGTTAATCAAAAAGTAAGTTGTAAGTAAACTTTATTTATAAAGTGCCTTTCGAAACAAGAGTTACAAGGTGCTGTTCAATGAAAACATTAAACAAAATGGAAATAAAATAGAAGGTTAGAAACAGGAAAACAGAAAATAACAATAAAAAGGACATTAAAACTGCACAGACGGCAAACACACATTATAAAACAAAGTGCTTACGAAACAGGTGCGTTTTTAACGGCTTCTTAAAACTATTCACTGATTCTGTGTTTTTATTAACTAAGTGAAGACGGTTCCAGAGAGTGGGAGCTACAACTGAATAAACTTGGTCCCCCTTAGATTTTAGCCTGGATCTCGGGACAACCTCATTTAAAGCGAATGACCTCAGTAAGCTCTCTACCTTGCAAGACTGCCTAACAGCTATCAAAGACTGGATGTCTGATAACTTCTTCCAGCTTAACCCTGACAAAACAGAAATCCTAATTATAGGCCCTGAGAGCATTTCTGATAAAGTACAAGTATTGGTCCTTTAGTAGCAAATGTTAAGCGAGCCTCAAAAAACCTGGGAGTCGTTTTTGCCCAGCACATGAATTTTGAATTGCAGGTAAAGAAAGAAGTCCAAGCCTGTTCAACTACGAAACATTACCAAAATCAAATCTGTATTATCCATTCAAGATCTGGAAAAAATTATTCTTGTTTCTGTCTCCTCCCATCTTGACTACTGCAATGCACTGTTCACCACCCTGAGTCACTCTTCTGTCTCGGCTCCAATTGGTCCAAAATGCAGCTGCTAGACTGTTAACCAAGACACAACGTAGTTGTAACTGCTTTGGAGGGCAATTGTATTGTAATGTTCAAGTATATCTTATTTTGTTTGATGTCACTGAACAAACTCAATGTATGGATCTAAAACTGACAGCAAAGGTGTGCTGTTATTTAGGCCATGGTCAGGCATCTGTCCGAGTGTTTGTCTTTTCTGACAGCGTAACTGTTTTGCTACTGGGGTAGGAAGCAGTGTTGCCAGCTCCTCAGTAAGGAAAGTAGCTATTGGCTGTCCTAAAAGTCGTTAAATGACGTCATCACCTAATTTGCATACTTGGCCATGTGTATGTAATTGTAATGGACGCTGTAGGAGAGAGGAATAACGTTGTGGGAGAGACAAAAAGTGAGTAAAAAACACCCTAAATATGTTTAGAACTACAAATGAACTTTCTTCTGTCGATTTTTTACATTTACATCCCGCCCTGACTGTAAGCCAGGGCGGGTGTTTTGCAGGTGTTTTGCAGGTGGCGGTGTTTTGCTTTGAGTGCACCAGTGAAGGAAGCCTCTGGCTTAGAAGCATTGGGGCTGGTTGGATGCTCTGAGCCAGCAGCAGCTTAGTCAGGGGCAATACATGGCCTAGAGATCAAAAATCTGTGCATGTTGGTGACAAAGATGCAGTGCAATGCACAGGAAACACTCAACCTACAACAAACTAGCTAGCAAGCACAGGCGCGCGCACACACACATGCACAAAAGCTCATGGTAAAAAGCTGCTTAAGTAATTTCCTATCTCAAACAAGAGGGTAGGGTCAAAGGTATGGACTCTGGGAGATTACACATTTATCAAAATTTAGAGTAGTATTTTCAAAGAGAACAGATACCTGTGTCTAGCTGGTCCTATAACCAACATCTCAGTTTTGTTGCCATTAAGAAGTAAATTTAGCGACATCCAGCATTTGATTTCCAATAGGCAAGCCTCTAATTTTTGGAATTGGAAGCTCCCGTTTGGTTTAATGGCTATGTCAAGTTGAGTGTCATCAGCGTAGCAATGGAAATTATTGCCAAATTTACAAATAATGTAGCATGTCAGGTGGTAGCATGTCAATAGAGAATAAAAGTGGGCCCAAGATCCTTGTGGCACAGCAAATTTTTGAGTATAATATTTTAGTTATTTAAGAGTATAATATGATCATATGATCGTATCGAAGGCTGTGCTCAAGTGAAGGAGCAATAGTGCTGAGGTTGAGTTAGAGTCAATAGTTAACAGGAGATCGTTGACCACTCTTGTGAGTGCGGTGGAATCTAAAGCCAGACTGGAAATCAGTATGTTGGCTGGCTACAACTCAGACAAGTATTTTGGAGATACTTGTAGATTTGAGATTGGTCTGTGATTCTGAAAGTCTTCAGGATTGACATTTGGATTTTTGAGTAAAGGTTTAATTATGGCCATTTTAAAGGCGGCACAGTGCTAGTGGAGAGCGACCAATTTACCATTATAAGAATTGATGGTCCTATGATAGGAAAGAGTTCTTTGAATCGTTTAGCAGGAAGAGGGTCGGCCATGCAGGTTGTGGTTTTAAACACCAGAACTAACTTGGAGAGAGTGTCCAGGGAGACTAAGACAAACTGATAAAGTACACAGGCAGTCCAGGAAACACCGTTTCAAGGTTGAGACCGTCAGTCTATGGCCACAGTCTAAAGGCGTAGCCTACCCCATCACCCCCTGGAAGCAGCCTCAAGGGTCTGTATGTTCAACGATAGAGAAGAGAAAATGTGTTGGTATGTGTGCTTAAGGAGAACATGAGGAGAGGAGAGGAAAGGGTGTGTGTGTGTGTGTGTGTGTGTGTGTGTGTGCGTGTGTGCGTGTGTGCGTGTGTGCGTGTGTGTGTGTGTGTGTGTGTGTGTGTGTGTGTCTTAGAGTCAGACTTCAAGTACTGGTAAACCAGTAACCAGTTTATACCAGTGACAAACATATGATTAAGCCATTTCTCTGTGTTAAACCAGTATTAGGTTTTACCTCAGGTTTGGTTCCAGGTTAGACCAACAATTGAAACTATGAATCAGCATATATGCAATTCTACTGTTGTTTTCCTCACATAAACTAGGACAAATTTGTCTTTGCTGAGATTCTTTCTAGTTTTTGGGTGCAGCCCAGGGTGAAGTCAGCTCTCTGTCTGACCTCTAAGCACAGCCAGCTTGATTAGTCATGCTTGTCTGCTCTGGGCAGACTGGGCTATGACTAATTTAGACATAAATAACTATCCTCTGCTTGTCTTCCGGTGGGCTTAAATTACAACCGATCAAAAATCTATTTCATAAAGCATTCTGCAGTGAAATAAAAATCAACGCTAGTTCAAAAATGTAAATATTAGCTTATCAACAACAAACATGCCATTTCTCTCTTGAACACACACACACACACACACACACACACACACACACACACACACACACACACACACACACACACACACACACACACACACACACACACCCCATTGTTACATTACATTCAAGTACAATGAATTATGAATTGTGATTGAAAGTGCCCCTGTCCTCCAACAGTGATTTTTCAGCACAATCTCAATCACCCCCACCACCCACCATGAGACCATTTTTTTTACAATTCAACTGCTGTACATACTACATACATACGTATTCTGACATTGTGGGTTTGAATGACACTCACATCTTCTTTCTCTTACATCTTTCTCGTCTTTCTGCAGTGTATATGGCTCAGTTCTATTCAGTTCTACTGTCCCGTGAAGGAAATTTAAAATTGGGTATTCTCATAGAGGAGGTTCAAGCACTCAGTCAGTACTGATCATACCAAACTGCAATAACTGCTTTCACATAAGCCAAATATTTCCGATGACATTACCCATGTATTCTTTTATTTATTTTTCTCTCGTGGCATTTTCTGTTGTCTGGCTTTGCCCCGGAGTAATGATATATCAAACTGCATATCATGAGTCACAATATTGCATCTGACATTTTGGGGAAAAGTGTAGCTCTTCAATTAATATGGCTGAAGGTAAATTCATGAAAACATTTACTCAAGTGAGTAAAAAATGCAGTCTATAAAGGTCATATTCGCTTGGCTGTAGTGATGGGCCACATTTACAATGTGTTTGCAGTAGCGCTAATGCAGTTGTGTGGGTAGAAAGTGTTGAGTCTCATCTACTAACCTGTGCACACATTACTTTGTGGAAATGGGGTAGTCACTTGGCAGGAGACTTTTAGTGCCTTTGACCCAATTAATATGAATTTTGATGAGTGGCAATGGTAGGGCAAAAATCACAATTGTGCACAGTATTTAACACCCAGAAGGACAGCTTAACTTCTCACCCTGAGAAAGCAAGGGCTACTGTGTTATTTAATGAAATTCACATCATGCAGAGAGAGAAAATAATAAAGCAATAAATGACAAAAATGGAGAGTACTCCATTTTGAGAATTACTGTCATTCAAATGTCAGAGGATGAGATTAAAATGAATAAATAGATTGCCACGGCAACATTTATTATCACTGCTTGATGAAATAAAAAAGTGGAACCTCAGACCAAGAGGGGTCATGCCATACATGCACTGCCAAAACCTCTGCCAACCCTTCATCTCCTGGCTCACAGTCTGCTCTCACCTGGCTATCTGTTGCTTTGGGCATAATGCTGGGGTTTGTGGGACTCTGGCTGCACCTCAGGTATTCTAATGGGAAAGTTGCGACTGACTTGAATTGTATAAGTGGTCTTCATAAATCAGATGCTAAACTGGAGAAAGCTGCACCCGTTTTGCACGGTAGTAATTAACATGCCTCTTAATAAACGGCCCTCAGTATCTCAAAACTCACTCATTAATTCTCAATTTAATCAAATAGATGTGGTTGAACGGTTACGCTGACTAGCTGAAACTTTGTGGAGACAGGTATATACGACAGCAGTACGATCAAGTTCACTTAATTAACAGTCTTATCTTCCATTGCCTCTGTATGCCTTGGTGGGCCTCTATACAGCTAATTGGTTCAGCTGCAAAGGTGGCAGTTCCAATGCTAGCCAGCTGTCGAGTTAAATGACCTGTAGCCACCACACGCGCACACACACACACACACACACAAACACGCACCACTGCACACACACACACACACACACAAGCATAAGCACCTACTCTTGCAAGCATGGACACTCGATCCCCCACAAAAAACACACACACACACACACACAAACACAACATAGATGCAGATGCGTGCACAAAGACACACAATGATGAACGCACGCACGCACACACACGCCAGACACAATACTTTACATATAGCCACAAACCCATAAAAATGCATGCATGCATCCATGCAAAAATGCACAGACACAACCACACACACGCACCAACACACACACCAACAAGAGCAGTCAGCAGATGCTTCTAGCACTGCACATTCACTTGCTGGAAACAGAATCTGGTGGTTTCTGCCAACAGACTACTTTAGGAAAAAGAAAAGTAAACAAGTCTAAATTCCCTGAAATGCAGGGGAAAGAGAGTCAAGCTGGCCGGCGATGCTGAATTCCCACTGCAAAAGGAAACAGGAGAGTCTGCATAAACACAAAATCCCATGGTACAAAATGAGTCTGCAGTTTGGCTACACTGTGTGATGTAGATGGTGATGAAAATAATGTGCCTGAAATACACAAAATGTGATTTTACGTAATCTAGTCCCCTTTAACCAGTGTTGTCTGAAAACAACATGATGCTGGTTCCTTTCTGTTCTAAATAACTTAAACAGGATTTCATTTTAACTTCCAGTGCACTGTAATGTATGTGCCAGTAATTTGTTTCTCTGTCAAAGCTGGATATCAGCAGTTTCCACCATGAAACGGAAGGCAGAGGAAATATCAAGCTGGCTGGTGATGCTGTATTCCCACTGCAAACGGCAAAGCAGACTTTAGCCTGCAGTTTGCTAACACTGATGTTCTGTAGATTCTCAGGCTGAAGGACGTCTCCAGCTGGTGTTCACAATCACATGAATTAATGAGTGAAATCAAAATTTCATGATGATTCTGTTTGTGAGAAGAAAGAACTGCTATCTCTTTTTTGTTTAATTTGTGTTTAAATTGCTAATTACAAATGAGCAAAGAATTAGTTCTCTTACTCTAATCTGATCTAAAGTCATTGTATTTTATCTCATATCATCTCAACTAATATTATTATTTTGTATTATTGGTAGACTTTATTCTGCTAATACCAAATGACTTCCTTGAAGACATTGTCATGCTCTTAATTTATCCAATCTAGTCTGGTTAGTCTGCTATGATAGATGTATGCACATTTGATGTATCCCATGCTGATCTTGTCAACCATACAGTTTAACATACAATATCTTTCACCCAGCATATCAGGTTATATCAATGTTTATATGAGCTGGGAGATCTAAATGCTATTTTGGACTGAGATCAGCAATGGATAGACATGTTTTCAATAGAAGGCCTATGAATGGAGTTCCTGATGTGCATGCTTTACCGGTCACCCACACTACCTTGCAACCTCAACACTCTCTCAAGACATTTTCAAAGTCTTAAAATAAAAATCCACCCTTTGATATTCTTACTCTGTTGGATATCAATTTGTGATTTATTTTTTGGTTTACCCACTTTCCCTCAACCTGACTTGTCTGCTTCTACTTCAGTTGGTGATTTCCTGCAATTTCCCCCCCGAGAAGGAGTGTGAACCTGTTGCATTCAGCTGTTGATTACACATGTAGGTGGAGAGAGCAATGACAGCGAGTCCCTTCAGTCGAGAAAAAGTGAGAGTTGGGTTCCTTACTCAAGATGCCACGTGTCAACATGGCTGCATTGTATTCTGGTCTATCGAGGCTCCTGCCGGTGGAGAAACCGATGTCTGACTCTTCTATGGTTGATTTCTCCCTGTATGACTGTTGAACATTGATTCAAAATGGTTGATCTAGAAAGCTCTTTGATTCTGAGGGACTGACACCAAAACCTGATGATTACCGGTGATGTTTTAAGTGTTATAGATAAGATAAAACCCCTGAAGGAATGCAACATGCTTCCGTAGAATGCAGTTAGCATTCTCAAGGCAGGAAAGTGTAGCTCACACCTCCACAGTGGCCCACGACTCTGACTAAGCGGTTCACCTTTTCTTTATACCCCTTAAGCCCCTATGTACAATCCAAATCTAAAATCTAAATCTATGCTTTGTTTTTTTTTCTTTACAGCTGTTAGGCTACTTTCTCACCATGAATTCCATTTTAACATTTATACAGTACTGTGCAAAAGTCTTATGCACCCTAGATTGTCTTATTTTTCCAGGGTTGTGGGGAAGACAGGAATGTATTGGAGGTAAAGTCGCTCTTTGAGTGTGCACCCCTTTTGACAATGTGCTGACTCAGGCTAAAGATCCTTAATTTAGAGAAGGTAACAGGAGGGAATTATGGTGAAGGAGTTTCAGTGATGATGTGAGTGTGTGTTGCAGAGTATCCCACCGCTTTTCTATTGTGACAATAGCCAGTGGCATAACATAACATTCATTGCATGCGTCCCCAGTGGTAAATGAAGCCCTAATTCTGGTGGCGCTAGTGCCACGCTCTACTAATTCAGCTATACAGGACCAAGAAAGTTCCCTACTTCTGCCTTCTTCCTTGATTTGAAACTGACTCAGCGCTTCTTGCCAGCAGAACAGAACAAACCCTAACCCTGCCCCAATCTGTAAACCAAACCAAATTCTCTGAAGCGATGAAGGGGAGCATATGTCAAGCTGGCTCGTGATTCTGAATTCTGAGTGCATCAAGTAGACTGCGGTTTGCATCGATTTATATCTGGCAGGGCATTGCCTGGTCACTGGGGACGCTGTGTCGCTGTCAGGCAAACAGACTGGGACTCACACACAGAAGAACAGACACGCTAGTAAAAGTTCAACACCAACTTATTAGTGTGAGATCCAAAACATACTCAAGACAGTCCAAGTCAGGTACCAAAAACAGCAGGCAAAAACACAGGAGAAATTAGGCTGGAGTCGAGAGCAGGCAGACAGGCCTCAATCCCAATGTCCCCCCTAAGGCCTAAACCCTGAACCCTCACAGACTTCACTGATGTCACCTGGTGCTTGAGTACGAGAGGCTGCAAGGGCTCCAAATCGTATAAATAGGAATGGGACAGCACTTTGCGACATATCGCGTTACCTTCACAATACCAAAAAAAATAAATTATGTACGATTGTGGGTTTTGGGACTTTTTATTTTAAATTTTTTACTTTCTTCACCCAGGCTCTCGCCTTACAGAGTGGACGAGAGGTAATTGTCAAATAATCAATTGACTCGTTTTGTCAAAACGGCATCATCAAGCAAAGATTTAAATAAATGGTTGATGAATAAACATTTGTCCTTCCATTTGTTTAACGTTTTTTTTTTACCCCTTCCGGGCTTCCCCTGGTAACCCTGTATTTATCGTCACAACGCTATGAACTGTGGGTAATTCCCTCAGGTAAAGTCTGCATCGATGCAGACTTACGGAAAGTGTGCATAAAAGGCTCAAAAAGTCTGCAAGAGCGCCCTCATGCACTTGACATTGGGACAGCCCTAAACCCTCGCGTCCGTGAGGGGGGGCATTGGGATTGGGCCAGGGTCAGTAGGGAGCAGGCAAAAGGCTGGTCAGAAAACAGGCACAGGTTCAAAAACAGGTTGGCAAATAACAGGTCTGATACTCAGGCTATTCCGTCTAAGCAGGCTAAAATGTTCTGGCAGGGAATTGCAGGAACAGGTACAAATTGCATTCAGGTGTGGAGGCTGGAATTGAGTGAATCCTCTGATAGGCTGGGTAGGAACAGGTGACAAGCAGGAGGGGGAAACCAGGTCGGCGGGCGGAGACAGGGAGACAGGCAGACAGGCTATGAGGAAGAACTGCTGCCAGGACCCATGACAGCCGCTCTCTGTTTTGAATCCTTCTACCTGGGCCCCGTTCCTCGTACGTGGATAAACTGAGTTAGCTGGATACGTTTGTTGATAATGAGATTTTAGAATATTTTTAGATTTCATTTTGATTTGTTCCCGCATCCTTTAGGCCAGTCAGTACCACTGCCACTGAGAATGGAAGTCAAAATAAATCCTAGGCTGCAGGTTCATTATCTACCACCACAATATAAAGAGTTAATTAGCCATAAAGGGAACTACAATGATGCAAAATGGACTGTATATGCAATTGGAAATGACCTACTTATGCATTGAATTGATCTATATTCTGCCACAGTTGCCTGTTGCATTTCATAGCTATGTTTTTGTTCTTCATAGCTCTCAATTTGTCACTCTTGCTCAGCCACAGTTTCTTTATCTATGGTGTCATGCCAGCAAAAAGCATGATTGGTGATCATGCATACCCAAAAAAAGCACGCAATTACCCAAGATGACTACATCGGCATTTGACAAATCTATCTGCCACCTGTGTTTTAGGAACGGAGTTAGCCGGATGCAGATTAGCAAGATAATTTGAAACGGCATGGCATCATATGAGGCCTAATTAAATGACATACAAGGAATGCGGCCCTGAAAACTATGACTGTGTTCATGTTTGATTATCACATGTTTCAAGGGCTAAAATTCAAGTGCTGTTTCAGCAAATAATGTTCACAGCAATCTCCAAATAATGGCCCATCTGTCTGTCGATAGGCTTATTGCAGTTCTCATTACAGGAGAAAATGTGTAAGAGACAGCGAGAAAAAGAAGGAAAGAAAGAAAAAGAGAGAGCGAGAGAGACATCCACAGCAGTTATGATGATGTCACATTAAGCCTTGTCTTCAGGCGTAGAATCTGACTCGTCCTCATTTCCCGTACAAGAACAGCAGTCAGGCTGTCTGGAACAAAACAATATGAAGCTAGTTTTGTTTCCGTTTTACATTTCCTCTGTTCAACAGCACTTCTTAAAGACAAACTCAAACCGCTGGAATTCAGCACTGTACGAGCATGGACAAAAAAAATGGCTGTCGAGACCTGTAGCTCTTCTATCAATGGGACAACGTAAGACCATTGTCTGGTTTTAATGAGATGTCTCTCTTTCTGTTGTTGTGGCCAATCAAAGAGTTGCTAGGCAACAGTGTGCATAGATGAAGTATTTAAAAAGGCCGGCGGTGAGTGGAATGGGTGATTACACTGATCTCATTAAGAGACTGACTCATAATGACCTGTTTGTCTGACTTAGTTGACGTACTGTATGTGTCTATTTGCCTGCCTGTGTATCTGACTGTCGTCCTGTCTGACAGTACGAGTGCAAGTTTGTCTGTTTGTCTACAGCGTGTCTGTCTGAATGCTTACGTGTCGTTTCTTATTTGTTTAAATGAATCAGTCTGTCTGTCTGGCCACCTGCCTTGCCTGTCTGCTCTTCAGGCCCCTGAAATCCTCACCGTGCAGATATATTCACACTAATTAATATGCAAATGGAGCGACATTTACCGCCGAATCTTGCTCGTTTCAGCGTTGGCATCTAATGAATACACAGATCAAAATGTGTCTTTGTGTTTGTCCGTCGGGCTTCGCAAAGTCCCTCCTCAGATGTGAATTTTTTAGCAGGGGAAGCAAATGAGGCGACATGAAAATAAAAACGTCAGTGAGAATATCATCTTGTAGATTACAGCCTGGCCCTCGTTGCTCGTTCGTTCGTTCGTTTGTTTGTTTGTTTGTCCCGCGGTGGAGGATCAATCAAGGTGATACGCGTAAAAGAGTGTGCACGCACACACACATACACAGACAAACTCTTACACACACAAATGCCTCCACGCACACGCATTGGTGCTACTGTATAGGCAACTTCTTCCTCGTGTCCGGCCATCTTCTATATCACGTCTTTCCAGTGGTTGGCACAGGCGAGCGCAGCGGCATTTGGTTCGGCCAGGTCATCTCCGGTTCATTGTGGAGCTTGGCTACATCTCATGATGTGTTCCAGGGTTTGGGATGTATAGGCAACAAACTCGCACTACATCCTAGCTAACCACTAATCTTAACCTTCACACTCATCTTCACACATACGTGTCCATAACCCAGGATGGTGGTTAGAAAGAGTGTCCTGTAACCCAAAGGCTGCCGGTTCAGCCAATGACCACATAACCCACCAAGTACCAAGCACCAAGTAACCCAGCCATACTCTGGTTTAGGTCTTGTTCTGTTTAACCAGGCCATTTTTACAGAGTTCTGACATGTGTTAAAGTGGATTACTTGAGAATGGAATTTTCTGTTGAGGGCGAAGCAATCAATTCCTTTTCTGCTAACTGTGAAAACTTCTGGACATGGGCAAACACACACATCCATCTCTTCCTGTCACTGCCACAAAGCAAATTAGTTCAATTCCACTCTGTACTTCTGGCAGGCAGTGAAAAAGGGAGGAAGCGTAACGCCTTGCATGTCTTTTTTTTTTCTCCTGGTTGATTTTACACGATAGTTTATCGAACAAGTCAAACAAGGAGAAAGTCTTGCTTACGATGACGTCTTAGCTTAAACAGTCGCAATCATTTTAATCATCCAGGCTATTTTGAAATTTGCTGCATCGTGCCTCAACTGGCTTGGGATGAACCATAGAAACCAGTCCAATCAATCCGGCACCATGCTGATTTGTGCCACGATCTATCTCACTGTGATTTATAATTGGATACATCTGTGACTTTATGTTTTATGGGGGTGCAGTTGTACCAAGCTGCATCACTACAACGCTTTCTTAGGCATCATGGCTTACCAGTTCCTGTGTGTTGTCTACTAACTAGCTAACGGGTTAGGGAATGAATGGCACTGTGACCTAGTGGTTAGAGAGACAATCCCTTATCCAGAAGGCAATATCCAATGTGTGTCCCGTCAAAAGTGATTTGATGTCAAAGTGGCCTTCAAGGGACCCCTTCCTGCCTACTGCATGTAAGGCACATTGGTTAAAAGTGTCACCTAAATGCCTACATGGTAAAAATGAAAGCTGGGGAGGCAGGTAACAACAGTAGTTAAGTGCTTTCCACTAATTCATAAAGCATAGGTCATATTTAAACTTGTATCTCACCATTTATATTGAGTGTTTAATTCCAAAACACTATACTATCCACTTCTATTACCTGAAATGTATGGTTTAATATAGATGATCCAAAAGTTAAGGTATTTGGTGACAATAGTCTCATATTCATGCTCGTATCTACTTTTATACCAGCAGAAATACTGGTTTCAAAATTGAAGAGTGGCCACCCTTTAGAACAATTCAAATCAATTTTGTTGGAAGTTATAGATCCTCATTTGCAGTGTCATTAAACTCACCTGTGACAGGGTGCTGGTGCCCACATGGTATAAATGAACCAATTAGCCATTTTTTGTTCTGCTTCCCTGGTTGACTGTGAAAATGGCAAATACAAGGGAGCTGTCTGAGGATGTCAGAAAAACTATTAGCGCCACACATTCACAAGGCCGAGATGGCCTTGTGAATGTGTGGCGCTAATAGTTTGGCGTGTGTGGCGCTAATAGTAGAGACCTTGGTGTTCCTGGACAGTGAACCAAGATGGGCTTTATGTTCAGAGGCCACAGAAGACCCCGCTGCTGAAAGAGAAACACAAGAAGGACCGATTGATCTTAGTCAAGACCCACCTGGAAAAACCTAAATCCTGGGGAAATGTTCTGTGGACTGATGAAACCAAATTAGAGCTGTGTCAGGTACTTGAACATATTACTGGCATCATAAAGTCAGAAGATTACCAAGACCAAGGCTCCAATTTTGCAGTGAGTGTCTGGAGAGGAGAGGAAGATGAGGAAAGGTGTTAGAAAAGTGGATGTCAGTCCTCCAGCAGGACAATGACCCAAAACACACTTCTAAAAGCACCAGGAATGGTTCAAGAGAAAACATTGGCCAAGGAAGAGTCCTGATCTCAGTCCCACTGAGAAACAATGGCGAGACCTGAAATGTGCAGTTGGTCAAAGGAATCCTTCAAATATTGAAGAACTGGAGCAGGTTGCTTATTGATGGTTAAAAGAAACATTTGGAAGCAGTCGTCATTGCCAAAGGCTGTGCAACTAAGTATTAGAAAAGGTTGCCAATAATCATAATCATAACTGTTGTTTAATCATAAATGTTTTTTTTTTATATTTGTATTCTTATTGTTTGATTATGTGCTGTTAAATAAAACAGATGAACATGTGAAGATGGAAATAGATGTAAATATTCTATCAATTATTATACATTATTTCAGAAGATATTGTGCATAAAATGCAACGGTGCCAATAAACTTGGCCATAACTGTATTTAGCATTATGGAATAGAACCTCATTTTTCTATCAATTTTACTTTTCACAACTCAGAGAGTAAAACTTGAAAGCTTTGATTCTGAAAACATCTGTAATACCAATGTCAAAAAGTCAATATTTTTTCACACACCTTTTGATTGGGGTTGGGATGTATATGTATTTTTGTGCTTATTTTTTTCTGACACATGACCCATTTATTTCTCAGAATGAAGAGAAAATAGCTTGAGCATATTACCATCTTTAACTTTATTCGATTTTATTGAATACCATAATAAGTTTGTCGGAATAGGTGTCACTTTTTTCAAAGGTGAATACCTCATTTTGAAACGAACCCTTTCATTTGTTGACCTCATATGACCTTGTGCTCTCTTTCTTTGTACTACATCTGTAGTATGACTGTTATGTGTGTCTCAGTCAATATGAACGGATGCGCTTTCCATGCACTGCTTACTTGACAAGTATAAGTGTGAGCAAGCCTTCTGAAAAGACACTATCACGTACAGCGGTGGCCAAAATTATTAGAACACCTGACAGATCTGAAAATATTGACCTTTTCTTGCCTCCAAAACATGATTTCATTTCATAATGTTCATGAAACATGCAGATGGTTGCTCTGAGCACAACAAATATCAGATGAAGTGAGTCCTACTGTTTTTATCCACTTTTAACTTTAATATTTGGTATGTCCACCTTTTGCAGCAATTACAGCAGCACATCTCTCTGGCATAGTGTCAATATATTTCCTGAGAACTTGAACACTAATGTTATCCCGCCTTCTGCAACTCAAGCCAAAGGCTTTCCTTTGAATGGAACATGATTGTGTGACATTGACAGTGAAATAGGCCTAGCTTGTTTTTTGTAAGGAAAATTACGTAAATCTCCTTATGATGGCTCTATTCTATGGTTTATAGAGCATAATGATGACTTTGTATATATTTCATTCGTTTTATGGGTATTTTAATGGCCAATTGAACAAAAACAACTGAAACCTCTTAAATATGCCAAGTGTTCTAATTATTTTGGCCACCACTGTAATTTGCTCCACTTGACAAAAGAACTTAACATACCCTGGAAAAGACAATAGTGCTCACTTCTGACTGACTCACCTCGCTGAGAGACAGAGGGAGATGAGAAGCATCACAAACGGCTGATGCAACAAGCTGGAAATGAAGAAAAGAAAGGAACGGTCTGTCTTTCTCTCTCTGGCGTTGTAGCTTACCAGTCTGTTAAAAAATTATCAGCTCAATTGTGAAGCACTCTGAAGACTTGACTTGCTATTAAAGTTGACTTTTAGAGAAAAGAAGACCAATTTGGACTTAAGTGTAGTCATATCACAAATGCCAAAGAAAATGAAAGTTGACCCCCCCCCTTTTTTAACTTTACTTGAGAACTTTACTTGAGGTAGTATGGGAAGCACGTCATATCATGCAAAATTCAGGTCGCTCTCATTTATCATTGACAACATGTCTACATGAAGAACATGTTTTATTCATCGGTTATCCACAGAACACAAGGCACTGTGTTCTTGATATGTTTTTCTCTCTTCTAAAAAATTGGTTCTTTAAATATTTTATGGTGGTTTTGCATTAATTGAATAAAACATTATAAAGGTTGATGTGCAAACAACAAAGGTGGCAAGCCAAATTCAAGTCTCGTCGTGTTAAGCTCACCTGGTTTGCACCTTAACCCACCCACTCCCAGTCAATTCTTTATTTTACGATTGTGGCAGACTGGGGCGAGGGGTGTGGGTGAAGTGTAGGCTGGATGAGTCAGTGGACTGACGCGTTCTGTATCACGCACCGGCTGCGGCCAATTAGGGCCGTTTGCAGCCGGGTCCTTTTAACGTGTATGTGTGTGTGTGTGTGCTGTGTGGGAGAGAGAGTGTGACTTGACAGGAGAGGAGGGGGTCGACTGTCAGCTGTATGGAGTGGGGAGTGAGAGCGGGACCAGCAGCGGCGACCGACCTGTTCCCGGAGGATGCAACCGGGGGCGGACCTGGAAGAGCTGGCCAGTCGTGGTTGGAGCCGGTATGCATCCTGGAAGCTTGGAGACTGGCGGCTTCCAGGATGCATACCAGCTAAAAAAAAATGCTCTTTGCAATGAAGCTATGCACAGATATTCACTACTTAAGTTTCAGTATCTCTAAAATATAAAGCATCCAGTCTGTAAAAGTGTTGTATTCTTTTAAAAACATACCATAATGTTTAAATATTGTGCTTTTAGTCATTTTGTACAAGTAGGTTTCATTTTTTTTCAAATGGTGGATATCTCATTTTGGAAGTCAAAAGTGAAAGTATTTTGCATTCTTGACTCATTTACACCATAATATGGAGTTCACATTCAAAGACTGATATAAGGCAAACTGACAACTTTTGATAGTGTTTTTGTTCCCCTCTGTATTAAACCATGTTAGGGACACCAGCAAGAAAGTATAAGTTGCACTCCAGATACATACGCTTTTGCCTTCAGGCCTGTGGGATGGTCCCATATGACCTCCTGCCTTTGAATGCTGGCTTGATGTGTAAATTCCCTCCCTCAAGACAACAAACTTCAAATACTAGAAAGGGGGAAAAGTTTGTCAGTTTTATGGCACTTTTTCCATTTCTGGGCAAAAAAATGCTTTAGTCTTAAAAAATAAAGCTTAGGGGCAAAATGAATATATTCAAAAGATTTCAAATTTACAGCCGCTTTTCCACTGAATTAATTATCTAAAGGACAGGGCTTTACTTGATTCTTTGTGGATTGCCTTGAGGTTTTTTGGAATACGACTGATGTGATGTTTTTTTATCGGCAGCTACACACTTTGAACTCATTGTGCTCAATCTTATTGCTACCATCTCTACCTTGTCACAATTCCATCAATTCCTCTTCTTCTTCTTCTTGTCCTGTGCATGATATTTCTATATTTACCATGCTGCAGCAGTGGTACTCATCAGGGACCATTAACTGTGTCTGCAAATTTATGACCAAATTAACAATATACAGTGACCATTCCGGACACGCTCTGTGGCCACTTTTAGTCCCAGTTAGGAAACACTGTTCTGTATTTGCTTGCTGAGCACGACAGTAGTGTAGGTTAAAGGATTTCACACTCATTTAAAGTTGAAGACTCCAGCTCCGCACATCTACAGGAAGAGAGTGGGAGTGGGGAACAGAAAGACGGCAGCAGAATGACAAAGGACGGGGAAAGATAAAAAAGCAGTGATAGAGATGCTGCGCCGAGGCACTTGTTTTGTTGGTGTGTGTGGGCGTCACATGCTAAGAGATCGAGATAAACAATCTGTCACTTTTTTCATTCAACATGCTTCGGTGCTGTGACTTCAAACACACTTCGCTTTCCCTCAATAATCCCCTTGGAACCTTAAAAGAAATCTCATTTTTTCATTTAATTCACACATTTTCAGAACATTAACTCTACAGGAATAAAAAAAAACTTATTTTCAGATTGACAACCATGGATTTTGGATCATGTGCAATGGGTTTATAATGGGTTTCATCATGCCTGATGAAATATTGCTGAAGCCATGGGGGGCCATGTAAAGTTGAGGGAATAGCTGAATGAATGTATGAGTACAGACAGACAGACAGATTGCAAAGATGATCAGGAAACAGATTTGAACCCATGATGACATGAGAAGACTTTGAAAATCCTCACTGATTTTGAAAATGCACCACACACATAACGATGGATTTCACCTTTTTTTGTGTCTCAGTTGTAATTGCTCACATTAGACGATGAGTCAAGGACAGGATCCTTGTACACCACTGACGTCGGGACCTCTGATCTGACAGGACCACTAATCAAAACAATTGGCGCAGACAGCCAGACTCAGCTTGCTCCGCCTCACCTCGCTGTAAACTCTCATTCGCTATTGGCAGTCTCCACTCTTGGAATGAAACTGTGATCCTCACGCACTACAGGACTTGTTCTTGACTCTTGCAGATGTCGGCTTCTAAATCTCAAACATGTTTGATATTGTCAGAGCCTCTCAGATCAGTCTGCAAGTTGTTCGGGGTGGTTAACATTGAATCTGTAAACCCTTCACACTACCAGATAATCTTTGCCGACCATCGGTTCTGACCAAGCCTCCGATTGGGAATTCCCCTTTAATAGTCGGATGAGCGGATCTGGTGTAAATCAGCCCAATAATCCTGTAGTATGTCTCCAGCATTAGCACACTGACGATTCCCCAGAATCCTAATCAGAATTCCTATTGGTTGTGTGTGGGACTGTATGAATGTTTGTATTTTTGTTTGTATATGGGTGATGAAAAACTGCATGTAAGAGAAAGTGTGTGTGAGAGAGAAAGACAGAACAAATGCATTGCCTCAGGGGAGGGGGGTGTGTGTGTGTGTGTGTGTGTGTGTGTGTGTGTGTGTGTGTGTGTGTGTGAGAGAGAAAGACAGTGACAATGAGAGAGTGTGTGTGTGTGTGTGTCAGTGAAAGAGAGCAACAGCTAGTGAGAGAAATTGAGAGAGACAGAGAGAGAGAGAGGAAGAGTCTGATTGATGGTCTATCTCTTAGGGCTCTGTTTAAAGGGGGTTAGGGGCTCTGAGCTTTGGCTGAGGAGCGTATAATAACTGCCGAGGAATTTCAATGGCTCCTCTGAGATATCTATATCTAGTAGATCTCCCTCCCGCGCTCTCTCTGTGTCTGTCTCTCTCTCTCTCGTTCTCTATCAGTCTCTTTCTTTCTCCATCATTGTGTATCTCTCTCACTATGTGGCGGCTGTGGCTCAGGAGGTAGAGCGGGTCGTCCGCTAATCGGAATATCGGCGGTTCGATCCCAGGCTCCTCCAGTCCGCATGTCGAAGTGTCCTTGGGCAAGACACTGAACCCCAAGTTGCCCCCGAAGCTGCGCCTTCGGTGTATGAATGTGTATGAATGGTTAGATTCCCCTGATGTGCAGGTTGGCACCTTACATGGTAGCGCCTTGCCATCAGTGTATAAATGTGTGTGATTGGGTGAATGTGGATGTAGTGTAAAGCGCTTTGAGTGGTCGGAAATGACTAGAAAAGCGCTATATAAGTACAGACCATTTACCACTCTCACACTGTTTTTGTCTCTATTCCTGTGTGGAACCACTATGCTAACAAAATAACCAATCAATCAATCAATCTCTGTGTCTTCCTCGAGGAAAAGTCTTTTCTTATAGGGAGGGATCTCCATTTTATATCCTTTTGGGGTGACTTACAGCTGAAATGTTTCATCTAAGACGCCCTACAGGAGCAAGGAGGAGACAACAGAGAGAATACTACATGGGATACATTTGACATATATAATGGTAATCCTGCTATATGGGTGCTGCACCCATGGCTTCAATAGGAAAATGCAGCAGGAGGTGAAAACTGTGCATGCTTGAGACGAAGAGTCATAAAACGTCATATTGAGTTTTCTTTGAGATCTTTCTCTAATGTCATGGTCTCTTGCATGGAGACATCAGGAGAGTTAAATGACAATCTCTTTTGATCAGAGCTGATAATTGATTGATACTCTTGAGTTGAAATAGGAGAAAAAGGAGATATGTTGGCCCTCGTTCTGTCTGTGTTTTTTTTTCCCCCACTCTCTTTCCATCTTCAATCCATTTTGAATGAGTTACTGCCGTGCTCTGGGACACTGCGGAACAGAGGGCACGGCGGCTTTTCATGTACCAGAGATTAGGAAGCGATGGACAATATCGTCGCAGGATTTCTATCACATCTGATGAATGTCCGCGCCACGCTGACCCTGGCCCTCTATCGATTCGCATTTTCATGGCAGCGGTTATGTTGCTTACGTTGTTTACTCCAGTTATGTTTCATAGAAGAGAAGAAGAGGGATGAGGAGGAGCGAAGAGGATGGAAGAGGAGGGGAGGGGTACAGAAGAGAGAGAAACAGTCTTCCCACAAATGTTAATATTCACATACATAACAAACACCTGAAAAAAAATGCGCATTTTGAGTAACCATTAAATACGACTAGTCTAGCATAGTTCTGTTGTGCAAAATATGTTTTGGCTGTGCATCTGGTGCATGGAGAGCTTAGCAACACACATTAGACATCACACATGCTGGGAATGTGTCTTTGCTACCCCGGGGCTGCTTTCTGTTTTCATGGTTGTTCATCTCCATATAAAATGCATCACTTCTCAGCGACGGCACAAAACAACAACTGCTATTTTCTCGTATTTGACGCGATGAAAACTGAAGCTTTTTTGACTGCCAGTAGTCAGGAGGGATCATCCGTAGACGCATGCTTGCTAACAAGGCACACTTTGCGATTGAAAACATTAGGAATCCCATTTTGAACTGCACGGTTTTTTGCTCTACTGCTGCACTGTTGCTGCACCAAAACTGTTTTCAGAAGTCAGAAAACACTGGGAAATAATCTGACAGCCAGGTGTTTGAGAGAAAAGAGCTTTATATTGCAACATATAGATGTTATTCTACTGCCACTAGTGCTGATGCAAGAAAGATGCAGGATGGGGGATTTAACAATGTGCATGAAAATGAAACATTCGGCCCAAAATAGATTACCCTGGAATAAATACAGAATGTGTGATCTTGGGCCAATTTAGCTGAATTACAATTTATTAAACACTTTGACTTGACCTGCATTTTAATTTCACAGTAAGTAGAGCCTCAAGGCACACCCAAGCTCACCGCTGGTTTAGACACACTGTTTTCCCTCTTAGTGATACTTTAATTTGGTCAAACCTTTTTTGTTTTCAAAGAAAGATGGGCAGTGTGTACTTTTTTTTTTGCTTTTGCTGAGACAGTAGGAAAGCTGACAGGGAGACAGAAGGGGAGATATAGGATCAGCAGCTACAATATGTGTCCCGTTCAAGTGTCCTTGAGCGAGAGTCTCAACTCCTACCTGCTTGCTCACTGTGAGTTGAATAGCTCTCATCTTTTCAAGAAGTAATTCATGTCACCTTCCCTCCACTAAATCCTGGGCCCTCTCTTCACTGTAATAGCTCTCAAAAAACAAACCCAGAACCCTTCAACTCCCCTTGCACTTCTGTCTCACATAATCAGTCAATGGTCACAGGGATATTGTAGTGCTGACCCATACATTCCTTACTACGACTACGACTACGACTACTACTACTACTACTACTACTACTACTACTTCTACCACCACCACCTTGTCATTTTGATGATGCAGAAATTTGAGCCTTTTCAACTGCTGTGCTCATTTTCAGCTGTGCTTGATAAGAGTATCAGCTAAATGTCTAAACTGCAAATGTGGAATGTAAATGTATGAATACCATAGTATAATACAATAGTTTAACAGATTTATTATAAGGAACTTCACAGGAGAAGGGATGACTGGGGATGGCTGGAGACAGCAGGAGGAGTGAAGATGGCAAGGTTGGTTGACGGAGGTAGTGAGGGAGAGAGAGTTAGCAGGCAGGCAGGCAGACTGGGATCCTGAAGCACGGGAGACAACACAGGCGTTAAATGTTGCAAACACGAGGAAACTAACATAGAGAATATCAAATAGCAAACTGAGCCTGGAGAGTCTCTACCACAAAGGCAGAAACAACAAATCTGGCGATGAGTGGGAGAAAAGGCGGGGCTGATATACTGGAGAGGTGATGAACTGATGGAGGACAGGGGGGTTGGCTGAGGAGATGATGAGCCGATTGCAGGCAGGTGTGTAGGATCCAGGTAAGCAGCAGGGCAGGAACAAACACACACACACACACACACACACACACACACACACACACAGACAAACCGGGGACATGGAACATGGGAGGAATGGGGAATACAGGAAAACATAAGGAGAGACAGGGGTCGTGACACCTGTATGTAGAATGCATATCAGCAGGTTGAGTCACGATCAATATCGAGTATTACTCCATTGATTAAATGTAAATGAAATCTCATTGAGTTGTCGTGTCTGACCATTGTGCTTTTGCATCAGGAACATCACCATGACTGAAAGCCATTGCTGTATGTATGTATGATTGTACATAAACAAGTATACAGATCAACATGGGCAGTAATCTCATCTCATAATCTCTCTCACACACACACACACACACACACACACACACACACACACACACACACACACCTATGTAAATCACATCATCTATAAAAAACACACAAATCAAATCACACACATACACACTTTTACAACACACCGTATATCCCCCCACAAATCCATAATCATATGTCCAGAAGATTATGGTGTTTATAAAACACACACACACACACACACACACACACACACACACACACACACACACACACACACACACACACACACACACACTAATACAAAGATGCAGCCCCCCTCTAACACATTACATTTATCACAGTTTATACAGCACCTGTTCACTATACGCGTAATATGTTAGTCTATAAAACACACACACACATCAACATTAATATCAATGTAGTGTGAATGTCATCACGCTACTGAAACCCTCATGGTTACCCCACCCACCCACTAACCAACACATACGCCCACACACACTCACAAGCCTTCACTCAATACCACCGATCCATAAGCTTAATGACTAAATTACAGCATCCATAAAATGAGATCGCCTGCAAAGATACACCATTTAATCGGCGCCATCATATAGCACCACTGCAGGGAGTCCATTTTCGTTTAATAAACCCTTAAAAGCTTCTAGATTGTCATTTGCTTTCCTGTCTCTCTTTTTTAACGGCTGTATAAGCTGTCGTTCAGTTTTTTATGATGATGTACGAGCGTCATAAAAATGTGTTTAGGTATTCTCGTCACCCTTATTGCCTTTCATATGATTGTAATGGTCCTTCCGACGCTGTTGTGATGTTGTATATAAAATACACATTAGTCAAGTGCTCTGTACCACCCCCTCAACACACAACCTCTGTGACTCTCAAGTGGGTGTGGCTAGTGCGCATCGTGTAAAGTCACATGCACTATACTGCACATTGTACGATCACCCATCAGGTTTTAATGTTTAGGGCAGGGAGGGGGCATGTGTAACGATATCTGTGTATGTATGCGTGTGTGTACATTTACATCATATAAATTCACCTCGTTTGCATGGACTCCCCCATGCTCTACCGACCTGTCAGTCATTCTCTGAAGGCGGGACAATGTTTCACTAGAGCTGTTGTTGTTATTTTGCCATTGTTAATGGCAACTGCAGGGCTAGGGTTGATTGACACCTGGGAGAGCAAAGCGAGGGCTGGACTTACCTCTGACTGGTTCTTCTCACCAATGGTCTTGTTTGTTTACGGTAACTATACTAATGTAACTATACTGTACTAATTCAGTTGTTATAAGTAGCATCTTCAATTGAAAGCTCAAAGCCAGTTTATAGTCAAGGTTGGCCAGGGAATGTGCCACAAATTTAGTATTGCCTTTTGATCTGTGATTGACAGCTGACATTTTACCCATACGCAGAACATGCCTCTTTTTTATGCAAAGCATTGATCATAAAACAGAAAATCAATCAGATTTCCTACATGACTTAAAAGCTGACATTTATGTTAGGGAGACAGGACACAGGACTCTGTGGTCTGGGCTCCTTGTCAGCAGCTTAACTGTCTGTGTTACGTCACATAGTTTACATAACTCACACACACACACACACACACACACACACACACACACACACACACACACCACGGTGTCACTTGATAGTATAAATTTAGGGGCAGATAAAAGTCAAGGCTAACCAGGAAGTACATTCGGATTATAGTCACAGCCAGTTGGTCATTTGTTTTGCTTGTTTACCTGCAGCTGTTTCATCTCTGCACTGCTTTCTCTCTGAACACCCACCCACACACACACACACACACACACACACACACACACACACACACATACTTCCTTTTATGGTGCAGAGGGAGATTTATAGTCAAAGCTGACACAGCCGAAAGCCGTAGCCAGGTGTTCTCTTCCTTTTTTAAAATTACTTACTTACTAAAATTGTTTACCTACAGGTGTCTGTACCTGCACCCCCCGCCTCCTGCATTTGATTGTAAAGCATTCATTGTGTGGAGTCAGTTAATGACAAGGTGCGATGACACCTGAGGAAAAGGAAGGAGTATGTTTGTCAAAAAGGATTAACAGTTAATGTAATTCTTCCCCAAGCACCTCAGCAAACAGATGGAAGGCATAAATCCCTGATGTCTGTGTGAGTCTGTGGACTGGCACTGCAGTGTGTGTGGACGTGTGGACGTGTGCGTGCATGTACCGAAGGTGTGTGCATGCATTTGTTTGTGTAGCGTCTGTGCCTCACTTTCTATGCGCGTGTACATGCATGCATTATGGTTTACAATATTTGTGTGTGTGTGTACTTGTGCTCCTGTTTATGTCTGTGTGTGGGTGTACGTATGCATACTCGAGGTCTGCAACCCGACCCGAGCCCAACGGGGCCTGACAGGGTATGCTTTGATTTTGTCCTATTTTGTGGTTCTAGGACAGAAATCGAATCCATTAACTCCTATTTTGTTCTGGCTAACCTTGTCTGTTCTGTGTGTGTGTGTACCTGAGTGGGTCTATTGTGCTGTAGCGGTCAATTTTCATGCTAGCTAGAATGGATGTGGTAAAAAGGTGAAATATGTAGATATGTTGAGCCCAAGGAGGACTGCGCTGAAAACCTTCTACTGTGGACGCGATGCTCCATATTTTATTGAGCCACTTTGTCACTGCCAATAGTTCACTTCATAGGTCGATAACAGAAATATGTTTTGTTCAGTGAACTTTTCTTTCAAGCAGTCCAGCCACGTTCCTTGGTGAGAATTAAGACTAAATTCTAGTGGATGAAAACTTGTAAGACATGTTTCTTTATTTCTAATTGCAACATGTCGTTGTTTTCATGAAGCCAGATACAATTTATTTGTATGTGTGTGTTGTGCTGCAGGGCTGCCAAGCCAATAGGCTTGCGGTTTAAGCTCTTGTTCATTGGGAAACATGTTTTATTGTGATTACTGTGGCGTGACCAGAACAAATAAATAAAAGTGTCATGATGAGGACATAGGCTACCACTAGGCTATTCGCTGTATGTGTTGTTGTTGGCTTTTCGAACTGTCGGGCTCGGGTCTGAATTTGATTAGATGTTGTTGGGCTGTTTTCGGGGTAGGGCCGCCACGACCTGGCAACATGAGAAGAAAGCACTGGACAGGTGGCTCATATGGAACAGCAAGGCAAAAACTTCAGCTTAACAGGGATGTCAGCCCTGGCACTGACACTGATGCAACAGAGGCAGCTGCTACTGGAAAAACATCACAAGACAGGCAGCTTTAAGTTTGGTTTGGGATGAAGCGGTAGCACAGTGAGCTGAGGTTTAAAGGGAAGTGCTATAAAGAGAAAGAGAGAAAGGTTTGCGGGGGTTGAAAAATACATTTGGGAGTTCTGAGGATCAGAATTGCACCCTGGAGAGAGAGTAAAAAAGAGAAAGTGAGAAAGAAAGCAGTGTTTCTGTTAGAAAAGTGAGAAAAAGCAAGAAACATAAGATACTTGTCACCTGTCATTTTCCAATGGATCATACACTTTCAGTGTTAGTGGGAATAACATAATATTAAAAATGTCCAGTAGATGCAACTGGCCCCTGGGGAATGCCCGAGGGACTTTTGTTGCGTCAGTAAGGCCTTTGAGGCACATGCCTCCTACTGCTGCCAATCACCAGCACTGCCATCCACACATTTTGCTTATGAAATCAAAAAAATACAAATTTGCAAATTCCAAAAGTTTACTTTACATGCTTTTAGATAACCACAAATCTTGCAGTTTTAGTAAATGCATAGTGTTAGAAACCTCATCACTTTAAAAATAAAGCTAAACTTGATTTAATATGGCATGTGAGCTGCAGTTAGCTGGCTAGCTAGCTAACCTAGTAGCTAAAGTTTGGGAGAAGTGCTGAAAATCTACATGATTTCTTCATGATTTCATCATTGTCGTATCCCTTACTATGGTTATTATACATGAGTACACACACTTCAGTGATATTCTGACTGAATATCATTTTCACTGCTAAACTGAATTTCCAAAAAGTAGTATTGGCCTGCCAAACTGCATTTCACAGTTTATTCCCCAAAGACAACAGGTACAAAGTGATACTAGCTACAGGCTGCTAAACAAACCAGGCAGCCTCTTGGGCAGCACATTGACACTTTATGCCTTCCAGGGAGCCAAGCAAGAGTAGCTAGCTGCCAGGCAGTCTAAAGAATGCTACACAATGCCACATGTCCGACAGGAAACAAAGCAATACAGGATTAGACAGCTAGAGGAATGTATCCTACCAGGCAGCCAAGTAATAGTAGATAGACAAAGGTACTGTCCCGTATTATTTTGCCCATATTGTTTTGAATGTTAAAAAAAGACCAGGACATTCAAGATAGAGTAGCAAAGAGACTGTTCATCTTGACTCATTGCTAACTTTATTGATCCCCAAGGGGAAACTGAGGTAGCCATCCTGCACACAAAATACAGAAAAAAACATGTTAATGCACACAGACGATACACTCTCAGGACAAAGATATGATTATCCGCCTCAGGTTATACATATAAATACAGTATATGTATACTATTACCAGCTAGCCACTCAAAGTACTCTTAAGATCATTGACGGTATCATAGAGAGAGTGACCCTCTTGAACCTCATTAGTGGTATTCTCTTTTATGGGAGCAGTCTGGAATACAAATCTCAGTCTTTCATTTACGTCCAGTGGTGTTCTGTTCTTTTCAAAAATAGGTTGTGACGTAAAACCCTGAAAAATGAATTAATGAATTAAATTATGGTGAGCCAATTAAATCTCCATCTCCAATTAGAGAGAGAGAGAGAAAGAGAGGTGGATCATTGAGAGTGAAAGACAGGTGGGCGAGAGACATGAAGAACTGGTGAAATTGGGAGAAAACTAGTGAGAGAGGGTGAGATTGAGAGCAAGAACAGATGAGACAGGGAGTGAGAAGCAGGCAGTCAGGGCAAAGATTGAATGAGAGATCAACTCTAATCTTTGTAACATCACTGTTCACGTCTCCCTCCCTGCTGGCTTGCTTGGTACTACTTTGCCAGTAAATTCACCACATCCTCTTGTTTCAGCCGAAACAACTCCTTTCCCTCACAGGAAATAAAGGCATAGATCAAAACGGCGGTGAGGAACGATATACCGCGGCACCACTGCAGACATCTCATTTGGGTTAACAGAAACTGCAATATGGTTCAATAGCGCCGCTAATGACTAAACTGATAGCGCTGAGTTTGATGGATGGGGCTGAACTTGTGCTGATTGGATTGGTGTGCAAAAACAGTCCGGATTCCACTACTGAGCCAAACGGGGCTTGGCTACCCTTTGTTAACTCATCATTTCTGCAACTCGATTTGGTCCAACAAACAACAGCACTATGACTCTTTTACCATCTTGATGCTAACAGCTAATTTGTTAGCAGGGTTCGAGTTTCAAATAAGCCAATGTTTTTTGAACTTGTGCTATTTACTTATGGTTGTTTTGTTTATTTGAAAGGGACAAGTACAGATTGGACCTTGGCCAATATGTACTCTATATGTGTGTATAGCCAAAGCCAATCTTCACTGCCTGTCCCTTTTGAACATTCAGGAGCATGTTGGCCTGGCCCTGGTAATACATTGGCCCTATATTGGCCCTATCTAAGCCCCCCAGGCATCCCTCCTGTGGAAAAGTGGCTAATGGGTCTAACCAGGCTTGAGACATATCCATCTGAATGGTTGTACAGATGATGATGATGATGATGATAACAAAGGTCTTCAGGCACAGAGCTCTGCCCCAATCACACAGAGAGAAATATGAGAAAATCCATTTAGATTAAAGCAAATGTACCAGAACGAACCACACCATTGTGCCTCGCTGTAGCAGGACTTTATGCTATGTTGTTTTTCTAATATTTAGTAGGAACCCTGAAATATCTTGTAGAGCAGACCTGAGTCAAATAGAACTTGCAAATGATTCTTACAGTTGTAACCTAATTGGAGCATACAGGGGGTGGGCGAATTAGCACATCAGGAGAATTTAGATGGCATTCGCTGAGTCGCTTAAGTTATCAATCATAGAAAAATGGCTTAGATTGATTCTCAAAGAGTCTAAACTTGTTAGCACACATTTGTCATAGGTACCCATCCGGTACCTAAGTAAGTTAAAACAAACGCCAAGAGAAACACACTGACTGTTTGACCCACATCTGTCCACTTGACTAGAGAGACTGGAAAAGTAGATCATAAATAAAACACTGACAGTCTTTGTTATAAAGCTGTGGGGAAGGGCAGTGAGGATCAAAACTCAACTTCTTCCCGAACCAGGGTATCACAGATGCCTCGTTGTGGGAAAACACACATGGCTGGGAGTGAAGCACACTTGGAGACAGACAGGGAGCAGGTAAATTGTCCATTAATCCAGTATTCAAAAACCGTGTTCCTTTAGCCTTGGCCGTATTCCAGCGCCTTTCCTCTCATCACAAATCATGTTGTCAATACGCTCAAGCGCAGTCCATCAGAGACACATTCTCAAATGGACAAATGATTACCAGATCTGAAACAGGTAAAAGATCCCCTCATCATGGTTGCCTCTTGCTGGGACCGGGTGCTCTCCGTGGTAATGAAACACCTGAGGGGGCCTCAGCCTGGAGCGGCCCCCACAAATTTGATCTTTCGATTGTTGTTCATTTCAATTCACGTTGGTTTAAGTCATTAAGTCAGTAGAATCTCCCCTACATTGATATATAATATGGCTTATTGAGGTTCTACTTCCATTACTTCCATTCCATTACTGGCCAGCACAAACAACATAATGTAGGTTGGATAGATAGAAAACATAAAACACTCCTGCCCTGGGCAAGATTATAGGAAATATATAGCCCACCACACATTTTGTTAAAACAGTTGAATTCTTTGTATGAAGAGGCACTGTGTTGCAGGTTGACTGACACAGTTTAAAGTTTCAGACCACTATCCACCAGATCTTTTTTATTGTATAGCACCAAATGGATGCTTGGGGGGAAGCATTTGTCCTGGCTACTGGTGTTGCTATGCGACCATTGAAAACCCATTTGCAGCATGGTGATTTCCAGCTAAAAGTTTATATTTGTTCTCTTTCAGCACTTGGTGCTCTCAGCACTTTCAGGAATGTATAACAGAGGTCCTTTCATTGAAAATGACAACAAAACAAGACCACGATGTAAAGAGGACATGCAGCCTTTGATCTCTGGCTGTCATGCCCATCTGTTTTTCTTGGCACTATAATTAAATTCCCATTAATCTTTTTTGCCATATGTGTATTGTGCACAATATCTTGCATACCATGTGATGTCTTTGTCAAATTCCCTCTATCACTCATCCCTGAACCCCCATGCCTCTCATTCTCTCACTCCTTCCCTATTCCCTTTTTTCCTTCCGTCCTGCCCTGCTTTTGCTCTCCTCCTCTTTCATTCACTGTGTTTTGCTGAATGTGTATAAAGTTCTTTGCATGCTACCAAGAAATGTCTCTCAATGGTCTCTCTCTCTTTCCCTCTCTCTCTGTCCCTCTCTCTCACTCCCTTCTCCCCATCTCCCACCCTGCTTGTCTGATTTTGTCCTTTCCTTCTTCCTTTCTGTCTCCATGATATCTTCTCCACTCCTCTCTCACCTTCTTTCTTCATTGCATCTCTTACCTCCCTCTTTAAAGGTGCTATGTGTAGCATTTTAACATCAATAAATCATTACCACTTTAATGTTGAGACATTAGTATAATTACAATAAATAAGCGGGACCACTGAAGGGAAGATTGCCAGCATCTACTTACCTCTACTCTGCATTTTACATCGTGTGCCACTGGGTTGTAGCTTGTGGGCAATCTGGATTGCGTTACAGCACAAAACAGGAAGAGGGTGCTGTTTCCAATGCAAATGGAGCTAAAGCTTTCAGAGTTTGACACAGTGGTGGATGGTGGAACAAGTAAAAGCAGGTGGAGGCATGTGGAGTGATCATTTTGAGAAACACTACTTATCTTCTTCACCATGGTCTCATTTGTTAATGGTAATTATGTCAAGGTATCACAATCAATTTGACATTGCATAGCACCTCCCTTCCTCCCTCCCTCTTCTTCTTCTACCCCCTCCCTCCTTGTGTTGGTGCTTTTTTCCTTCCACTTCCCCCCGTTCTTCCCCCTTGACTCCCTTCTATCCTTTTACCCTCTTCCTCCCCTCATTTCATTGCTTGATCCTTCCTTCCTTTCATCATATTCTCTCTCTCATTCATTCCCTCCTCGCCATCTCTCCATCTCTTTCCCCCTTTCCCTTCATCTTTCCTTTCCTGCATGTATCCTTTTCATCCACTCTGGACCATTTTTGCAAGCTTTTTCCTTTCATTATCTTTCCTTTTCTCTGTCTCTCTCTTCCCTTCCATCTATCACACCTTCCAGCCAGGGGGATACAATGATATTGCCACGGCTTGTGATACACATACATGTGATGTACATAATAAGTTGTATATTTTATCACCAGAAACATAAATAATCTTTTGACCAGACCTTAATGAGATGTCTGATTGAATCACACATTAATAACTATTGGTTACATACAGTGGTAAATGCATTTCCTGGTTAATGTAAGTGGAATGTGTGGGAGGCTCTGGTCCCTTTGTTGTGGGTACGGCAGACCGCGTGGCCAAAATACCTCTTCAGACTAGTTTCTGTAGTAAACTGAGATCTGACAGACTGGGAGATTCATTCATTTAACGCTACGACATCTGAAAATTGGCAAAGGCAGACCCTGCATTTGATATGTTTCCATGCATCTCCTCACAGTTGACCTGCATCACATTTTTTATCCGAACTGGTGTCATTGGCGTGTGTTTCTCTTTACTTTTGGTAGGCAGATAAAACGTTGCTGTGTTGACAACCTATATCAATGTATTGGCCAATAAATTGATGTCTGACTGATTTTATAGTCCAATAGTGGATGCACTTGCTTATGTGTTAACTTTTTTTAAAAGATGTGATTTTAAAGAATCTTGTGTAACACGTTAATTAGGCACTAAGCACTTTTCAGTCGATATCAGTGGCACAACGCGCAATCAACATGTTACAGATATCATTACAGCAATCATCAGGACACATCAGGTCTGAGAGAGAGCTTCGCCTCTGTGACCAGCATTTTCCACTCACATTAACAGGGAAATATAGAACCCATTTTCGCTGTTTTCTTGTGGGCCAGCATGCATAGTGCATAATAAACTCATGTAACACCCTTCCTCTCTCTTCCAATCTTTCCAGACATTTCGCCACACCCCTACCTAACCATCCACCCCTGCATTCAGCCTGTTCTTCCTTGACTCTGCCAGCTCCACTTTTTATTTCCATGTGTCTCTCCTCCCTTTACCTATCTCCCTGCACTCCCTCCTTCATTCATTCCATCCTTCCCTCCCCTGGTGCCAAATCAACGATGTGGGTCAGGGGGAAGGAGGACAGAAGCCTGGAGACAGACATATTAGCACTGTGAACTGGGTTAACATTGCCATCATGATATAAGCCAATCTAAAGCTCCCTGCCAGAGACACACATTAAAATGCCCTCAGCTACAGACACAGACATTGAAGTACCGTAGAACTCCTAATAGTAGCCCAGGTGTTTATTTGCTTCAACGGCCAAAACTAGTTTTTTTTTTCTTTCTAAAAGACACACCATTGGAGATTATTAGTTAGATTTGCTAGATGAGTGAATGTTTGTACTGTGTATGTTTTGCTGACATGGAAATGCTATTGCTATTAGCAATTATCACATTTTCTAAATTCAATACTACAAACACATATGGTGATATACACTATATGGCCAAAAGCCAGTGGACACAACTACTAATTATAGAGTTCAGGTGTTTCAGCCACCCTGTTTTTCAGGGTTTGGGTTTGGCCCCTTAGTTCCAGTGAAGGGTAATCTTAATGCTACAAGATTTACGCTTCCAACTTTGTGGCAACAGTTTGGGGAATGACTGTGCCCCTGTGCACAAAGCGAGGTCCATGGTGTCAGCATGACTATTTCAATAGTCTTAGTCAATGGAGAAAACATCAATGAGGCTCCAGATGATCCTATTGGTGATGCACTTCGGAAAATGGAAACTACATTTTTTAATGTGGTAGTGGATACAACTCTCTCTTCACTTGATGAGAGATTTCATAACCTGGGAGAGGTGAATGACAAATTTGGAGTGCTCCTCAATTTCCCCAACATGTCAAAAGAAGAGTTGCTAGAGCATTGTCAAACCCTGAGCACTGCTCTAACCCATGACGGACAGCCAGATATTGATGGCAGGGAACTTACTGTGGAAATGCAAAACTTTCCACGTTTGCCATCAAAGGTTGCTGCTGAAAGGAGATCCTCTAAGCTCAAACTCATTAAAACCTACCTGAGATCTACTATGGTGCAAGAACGTCTCAGTGGGCTTTCCAGCATTAGTATAAATCATGTGGTCTCACAACAGGTAAAGGCAAGGTGAGTAAGGGTGTAGAACAATGCTACATTATGCATATTGCACTTCTGGAGGTTTCTGCAATATAGGTTTTTTTTGTGCAGTACTCTCATTTATATTATAGTTATAAATCTTTTTATGCCTGCACTGGTTTCTTTAATATTGTATTTTGTGCAATACCTTATTTATATTGTATTTATAATTTGTTTTATGTCACTTGTTTCTTTAATACTGTTTTTATTTTGTGGATTTCTTTGTTTCTAAAATGAAGAAAATCTCAAAGACACTGACAATGGCACCAAATTGGTCAAGGCCGGCTCTGACAGTACTTTAAGCAAGACAAATTTAATGTCTTTTTATTATATTATAACTGTAGTATAAGAGAAGGGCTTAAACACGTTGGGCATTTTTAATCTTTGAAATTTGACTGGCCAATTAACAATTTTTTGGAGTGCCTTGGATTTTCCTCTTTTACTACCTGAACCTTTCAATTTCTGGAACCAGCAGCCCTGACCTGTTTACTAGACTAGGCAGGTCAACAGTGAAACTTTGACTTTAAAAGCTCCACCTGTTAACATCAAAGTGCTGATGGTAGCACAGTATTGCTACAGGATGTGGATGTACAGCTCACCAGCCTTGAGTTGGTTGATGTTTGTTGACTTCTGATGTAGCAGTGCACACTGTGTTTGCCTTCTCAAACTACTGCCTGTTCGCTAGTCATGTCCCGTCCATGTAATACATTCATGGTGGTCGTTCACTTTCATGCACAGAGCAAGTTATTTGGCTGCTAGTAATGCAGAAATACCATAAGAGTCTTTCAAAAAAAAGATTTCAGTTACTTAACTTTTGCAAATGATTTATTCCCCCAAATGACTTTCACTCCCAAGGACTTTGCTGTTTAGTTATTTTGTTCATATCTTTCTTTTGCCATGGATATGCCCTCTTTACTTGCCATGTTAAATACTAAAACCGACTGCACTGAAATTTTGTTGAGTGTGGATCCTTTGGTCTATTGATGGTAGCATTCCAGGGTGTACTTCGTGACTCGAAATCAGTGAAAGCATCCAGGGAGGTTCGCCTTCATTCTTTGTGGTTGGTGATCACTTTTCCTTCCCTGTCGCATTCTTCTTATTTTTCCTTTCTCTCATTCTATAGTGTGTTTCTTCGGATCCTGGGAGTTAGAATAAATGTTTTTCTCTGGTGCAAACATCAACGCAAGTCCGCGTGAGTGTGTCTATGCTTGCGTGTACCAACAAACCATCTACGTCTGTACCGTCCTTCTCTCAGAATGACATTGTGTCGGTGTCCTTGTTAGCCAGACAGCGTAGGCTGAGGGACAACCACAAGTCACCTCACCTCCCTCCTTCTTTCCTCCTATCCTTCAGCTCAGACCAGTGTAATTGGTCTATTGATTGGCAACCTGTCTGATGCCAACCGGCCCCTCACAGGACAGTGGAGACACGGACGGTCAAGAGGGTGCATACCGTCGTCAACCTCTGGGCATACAAGCATAAACAGACATGAAGACGGGCGGATGCAAGCGAGACATCAGACATCTTGCCTTGTTAGAGGAAATCTTAATGAGGGAGAAGGGAAGGAGAATAACTGATATATATATATATATATATATATATATATATATATACACAAAGAGAGAGGAGGTGAATGAGTGGATAAACAGATAGACCTCCGGGAGAATAGTGTCTCCTTTAGCCTTATTTGGAATCCAAGTGAACAATCCACAAACAGGCGGACAGACAGACAGATGGGTTGAGCGTGGGATATATATATATAAATAAACTCTCATTTTTGGAATTTGTCAGGGTGTTTTTGTATTGGAGAATCAATCAAACCAGAATTGGCAGTTTCACTCAACAGACGTCTGTGGGAACACATCTGTGTGTATTGGATACGTCAAAGCACTTTGCTTTTTTTCCAAGGCTTTTCTTAGCAAGCTTTTCATACCATCCGCAGTGATTTGATTCAACAATGGTGACAAACACAGGAAATATGATACAAAACCTACATCTCTCTCTCTCTCTCTCTCTTTTAGCTCTCACCATCTCTCTACACAGGCGTTTTCTGAAGCTGCTGGGGCCCCCTGAGATTTACAGGAATGACGCAAAAAGGAAATATTTTTAGATTGGTTATATGAATTTCAAATGCTGCATCCATCTGGTGGCTGGTTGATGATCATCAGCCTCATGAGTCGACTGATTCAGAAGCTGGACCAGGCTTTGAGCTGACAAGCCTTGGATGCTCGTCAACTTCTGAGAGCTTGTCTCCAGATACCACAGTGGTGTTTCCAAGGAAGTACAGATGTCACCATGTTAGAAGTCTGGGTTTGTGCAAATCGGTGTACCCTTGATTTATTTATCATCCTTCTTTTACTCACAACAAATCAATGTAGTCAGTTTCTGACAGCTGGGAGAAAAAAAATAGGGAGTCACCTTGATGAAGGAAATACCTGAGTTAATTTGGGATACAACATTCATTGAAAGCAGGTCTCGTCATGTGAGATGCACTTGGCAGGGATAGGTCCTCTCTTTTTCATAGTGAAATGTAATAAACACAAAGCCATTGTGAGTAACACATTAAACCTTCCTATGCTGAAGGGAGTGGTCTGTTAAGGAAAGATAATGGCCCAATCCACAAGGCACTGATTGATTAGGTGAGCACAAACACAATGGAAACCAAGCTATCTTGACCATCTCTCTCTCAGTCACCAGAATCAATGTCACTCATGGGAGATTCAGGAGCGGCACCTGAGATGGTTTTTTCCACCACCATCACTAAAACATCAAATAATTTCTCAGGGAACAATAGTGTTGCATCCCAAGAGTTTTCAAGACATATTTAGAATTAGGAGCGTAGGCACATTGAGGCTCCTCCGACACATTGTGTTGGTGCTCACTTTGTTTCTGCAGGTACCTGTAGTAGTTGATTTTGGAAAGTAAAATAGGTGAAAAATGAGGTGCAACATTTCATTTATCATCATCATTTATCATCTCACCAGTAGGTGTCCAGTTTGGGGTGTGTGATAAGTTGAGATAAGCACTGCACTAGTTGTTTGAAGCACATACAATAGTGTATGCAAGCAGCATTATGTCACATTACATTTTGCTGTAAGCTTCACTCAAGCAACATTTCATTTCATTCCTGGCAAAAACTATTCTAGTGTTAAGTGAGGCTGATATCTGATCAGTGAGAAGGTTGTTTTTTCTTTTTTAAAATATTTGACCCAAAAAATTGCTCATACCTTTTGCAGCCCAGGTTTCATATTGTATATGTTCTCCTTCCATTTACTGGAAAGCAATAGCCACCCTGTGGCCGATCGATGGTAAACCTTTCTTGAACAGATACACAGAAAGATGAGAGACTGCAATAAAATTCATCACAAACAATACTTCCCTCTCTCAACTGATTTTAATGGGTTTATTCTCTCTCTCTCTCTCTCTCTCTCTCTCTCTCTCTCTCTCTCTCTCTCTCTCTCTCTCTCTCTCTCTCTCTCTCTCTCTCTCTCTCTCTCTCTCTCTCTCTCTCTCTCTCTCTCTCTCTCTCTCGTTGACTGACAATTCACGGCATGTTGTCTCTCCTATAATTATAACTAAATTATCATCACAATCAAGACTTTGGCCTCTTGATTTCACTATCTCTCTCTCTTTCATCTGTTATCAGCTCAGATTGAGGCTCAGAAGTAAAAAAGACAGACATATACAGAGATGGAAAGAGAGAAAGAGATCCCCTCCACTGTGTCCTTGCCTGACAGATTGTGGCAGTAATGAATGTATGTGATTCCTCTGCATTTTAATTGATTTTTTTTATTTCTGCAGTTCAAGAGAGTTGGGAGGGATAGGGACAAAGATGTGTGTGTGTGTGTGTGTGTGTGTAGGCATGCGTCTCTGTGTTTATGTGTATCTGTAGGATATATATAAAGAAAGATTGAGATTTGGAAAGGAGAGTGACAGACATGAGTCAGTGTGTTACTGTGTGCATGTGAATGTCTTTGTAAGCTTTGTGCATGGGTGTGCAGTCATGTCCATGTATGTGTGTGCATGCAAGTGTGGGTGTGGGTATATGAATGCGTATATATGCGATGCAGTGAAAAGTATATCAGGGTATCCTCACCTGTGGGCATGTTTGTTAAAACATTCTCCGTTCACCATGGAGAAATGCTCCCTTTGTAAGAACCTTGAAAACAGAGTGCCGTAAGGCTGAGCGTAAATGGCGGAAAACAATGTCATGTTCACCCTGACATCTACAGAGAGAAACTCCATGCTTACAACATAGAACTGAAAAATACCAGACAATACTTTTCTCCAATATCATTAATAACAACATTAATAATGCAAAAAATATATATATTTGCAACCGTAAACAGGCTGACAAACCCCCCGATACAATTTCCCCCAGAACTCCTGTCCATCCAGAAATGCAATGAATGAGTCTTCTTTACTGATAAAATTGAAAGCACCAGAAAATCCTCCAATACTTGTATAACAAGCAAAAATATTAGGTCACCACCACATTTGAAAAACAGAAATGTACTAGGGATGACACAGTTTAATGGCATTGACTGCAATACAGTGAGAAAACAGAAAACAGTGAGACAACTCAAGTTGTCCACCTGCTGCCTTGATGTTCTGCCCACAAGCTTTCTTAAAAATGTCTGGCAACAGACATACTGCAAATAGTTAACAGCTCTCTCTTACCAGGAAACTTTCCAAAGTCCCTGAAAACCTTGAGCCTTGATGCCTCTATTACTAGCAACTACAAAGATATATCAAATCTACCTTTTATAAGTAAAATTATTAAGAAAGTTGTCTTCCAACAACTTAATAATTTCTTAGTCTCAACTGGCTGCTATGACAACTTTCAATCAGGATTCCGACCCCTACACAGCGCTGAAACTGAAGTTTTTAAGGACATTTGTCTTATCACCGACTCATGCATTTGATACTGTAGATCATACTATACTTCTTGACAGGTTAGAAAACTGGGTTGGACTTTCCAGCACGGTCTTAAATTGGTTCAAGTCATATCTTCAAAACAGGAAATATTTTGTTTCCATTGACAACTTGTGGTGTCCCCCAAGGTTCAATCCTGGGGCCTTGTCAATTCAATCTCTGCTCCCACATGCTCCTGCCAAGCCAAAATATGCAAAATAACAGTATTGCCTACCACTGCTATGCGGACGACACCCAAATCTATATAGCCCTATCTCCAAATGACTATCGTCCCATAGACTTACTGTGCCAATGCATTAAGCAAGTCAATGACTGGATGTGCCAGAACTTCCTTCAGCTAAATAAAGACAAGACTGAGATAATTGTCTTTGGTTCCAAAGAAGAAAGGCTCAAAGTCAGTACATACCTTGACTCCCTGTCTTTAAAAACCAAAGACCAAGCCAGAAATCTTGGTGTCAGATCTCAATTTTAACAGCCACATCAAGTTTGTAACAAAATCAGCCTACTATCATCTTAAAAAAAAAAAAACAAGGCTCAGAGGACTCCTGCCACAGCAAGAACTAGAAAAACTCATTCACGCCTTTATTACCAGTAGGCTAGACTATTGGAATGCTCTTCTTTCAGGTCTCCCTAAAAAGACACTCAGACAGCTACAGCTCATTCAGACTGCTGCTGCTAGACTACTAACAAAGACGAAAAAGTTTGACCACATCACGTCAATTCTCAGATCCCTGCATTGGCTTCCAGTGTGTCCGAGAATTGACCATTGAAATTGAAAATATTGTTACTCGTCTACAAGTCACTAAATGGTCTAGGCCCAATATACAAACTTCCAGAACAACTGAGACTTGCTCCCACAATAACTACTTTTAAGTCCAGACTAAAAACGTTTCTGTTCGCCACCGCTTTCTGCTGAACTCTACACTTGCACTACGACTTTTATTCCTTTTGCACTGCGATTTAATTTTACATTTTGGAATTTAATTCAATTTTTTTTAAATGTATTTATAAACGTCCTTGTTTTAAATGTCTTTCAATGCCTCGTGTAAAGCACTTTGAACTGCCTTGTGTATGAAGGGTGCTATACTTGCCTTGCCTTTGTGTGTGTAGGTACATAAAGCACACACACACACATTTGTGTCCATCTGGGATTCTGTTTGCGTGTTTGTGTTAAGTATATAAATGGGAAATAAAGCGCTAACTGAGGTTAAGCCACTATGCATAGCTTTGTTTATTATTGGTGGGTGAGGGGCTGCCCAACTTCAGAGCAATTTGACGGAGGCACGGGTGTGTGTGTGTGTGTGTGGGGGGGGTTATGGGAACCTTCATTCTGTTCATTTTCTTCACTTTCTTCTTGTTTTTTCTCCCCTCTTTGATCCACAGATTCTCTTTATCTGGAGAGCAATAAACTGAGAGTTGTTTTTCCATGTTGCTTTCACCATGCGCTACAGGGAGCAAAGTAGGAGGGTGTCTGCGTGTGCTCGCCTGTCTGTGCTTGTGTGTGTGTGCGCTGTAAAACCTCTTGATGTGATAGCTTATAGAACCGGCATCTGTGTTGATCATGTGCAAGTTATTCATCCCTCATTTGTATATGTTCTTTGAGCACTTCAATGCACACATCAAATATGCAGAAGTACAAACAAAGATGTGTACCTGTGCTTCAAGTGTGTGTGTGTGTGTGTGTGTGTGTGTGTGTGTGTGTGTGTGCGTGTGCGTGTGCGTGTGCGTGTGCACATTATCGTTTACCCTGGTGAAATATGATTATTGAGGTTGAGGCTACATTGTGATAAACGTAGTAAATGGAGTGTGTTATTTGTTTTCTTGCCGAGATAGGGCATCTGATCCCACAAGACAAGAAATACTGTTAGAGGCCCGGCGTTATGTTTATTGCTGCCTTCCTTTAATACAAATAATAGGGAGGAAGAGAAAAAGGGAAGCAGAGATACATAGTGAGAGAAAGATTTGGATAGACAGAGAAGGAGAGAGGCATAAAAGAGAGAGGGTAAAATGCAGGATGGAGGAAAGGCGATATATGTATACATATGAGTGAGAGAGAGAGAGACAGAGAGATGGACAGATGGTGAGAGAGGAAGAGAGATGTGAGATCGATGGATAGACAGATAGTGAGAGAGGGAGACAGAAGGAGAGGGTATTAAAGAGAGAGACTGCTTCAGCGATTGCGGGGGCTGGAACATATCAGCCCATTTGGATGGTCTGGGAATTGAAACGGTGAACAGGTGACAGAGGGAGACAGAGAGAGAGGGAAGGAGAGAGAGAGCCAAAGAAAGAATGAGCGAGAGAGAGAGAAAGAGATGGCGCAGAGAGGAAAGAGGAGAGAGAACAAAAGGGAAGGAGAGTGGGAGTGAAATGGAGGAAGGGGAAAAAAAGAGGAGAGGGAGGCACAGAAAGGATGTAAACCACAAGGAGAGAGAAGAGAGAGAGAATTAGATATTAGCCTGTTTGGGGGTTTAGTGGACAAAAACTGCACCCAGGTGAGATTTCAGCAGACAATTTCTCAAGCCCATAAGACAGTTGCATATCAAGGTAATTTTTCTTGACTATTAAATTGAAATGAGTCTTGAAATGGTTCCTGCTGGAAAACCACATGACCTAAAACTACTGTTCATTCCACTGTTCTGTTGAGACCCATCATTTTCCCACCGCTTGCACATGGGAAATGGCGGCGTGTGAGAATGTGTGAATCTGCATCGGGGGGGTGCTGTGTGTGCATGCTCTGTGTGTGATGCAACTGTGTTTGTGTGTGTGTGTGTGTGTGTGTGTGTATTTGTGTGTATGTGTTTATGTATGTGTATGAGTGCATCTGGACCTGTGGGGGTGTTTTTGTACGTGTATATGTGTGCGTACACCATTGTTTTCAAGTATGTGTGTGTGTGTGTGTGTGTGTGTGTGTGTTTACATGCATGTGTCTGTGCATTTGTGTGTGAGTGTGTGTGCCTATGTGTGTGTGTTTATGTGCGGGCATGAACGTTAATTTCTTTGTGTGTGTGTGTGTGTGTGTGTGTGTGTGTGTGTGTGTGTGTGTGCCGACTAACTGCAGGAAAAACTAGCATAACTCACTGGTGCTGTACTCAACTGTCACCATAGCAACGTGGGTTAAGGTGAATCTCATTGTTACTGTGGTAATGATTTGAATAGCACAGAGGGTCATGCCTGTGCTGTATCCATCAGGGAATTTGAGACGTATTGATGTTTACTCACCAGTAATAGATCTCAGATTGTTGTGTTGGTAGCGGGGGAACGGCAGGCTGAAGTGCAAAAGTAAGAATTTTAATGGAAACGTTGCTGCAAAAAAAATGCAGCATGGCGGCCCGTGTTGAAACTCTGTTTACGAGACGATTTAGCCTATCAAAGATCATTTTTAATGTAGTAAATAATAATACACTTAAGCACATCAAAGTAAAAAAAGCCAGTGAGGTGAGCAATAAAAAGTGTATTTACATTTGTAATGTTTGCACTGGAGTAAAACAGATATACTTGGAACAAAGTCTGAACGAGCTCGATATTCCTCTACGAGTCCAACTCGTAAAGAGCATGTGAAACGTGGTTCAGCTCACTCCGCTGATAGAAATAGCTTTTGTCTAGTTCAAGAGCACACTGGTTGGTTCTGTCAGTAGCATAGTCATCTACCATGCAGGCAGTCACAGGAATCGTGATGTTGAGACAAACCTATAGTTCTTGCTAAAATACGTAGTTGAGTTGTATCTTGTTGCGTCATGATTTGATTTCAAGCCAATTCATCATTAACCGCTGATAAACTACATTAGGTTATAAATTGAGACTGCACAAAGCAGGAGGATGCTTCAAAGCAGTAAACCATAATCAACATAATTCTAGTGGTGATTTGTTTATTTTAAATCTGGAATGAACCCAAATAATGATAGAATAAGTAAAAAGAGTGAGAGGAACAAAGATTCCAGAAAGAGAGAGAGAGAAAGAAGAGTAAGACCCAGAGAGAGAGAGAGAGAGAGAGAGAGAGAGAGAGAGAGAGAGAGGTAACGGTTGGAGGGAAAGTGAGAGACAAGATGAGATGGAGAGAGGTCCATGTAAGAATCGATGATGGACACAACATGTCTCAGAGCCTCATCTTTTATTTAACTATACAAAAGCAAAGAGGGAGGGGGGATGAAGAGATGGAGAGAGAAAAGGAGAGGGTGAGAGAGAGAAGAGGAAAGAGAAAAGAAGCAAGAGTGGGAGACTGACTATAATAGGGGAAAGATAACAGACAGAAGATAAGGAGAAAGAGAAAAAGAAGAAAGTGAAGAAGAGAGAGAGAGAGAGAGATTGATGTGAGCCTGGAAGAGCTGGAGTCCTGCTATAAAGCTGTCACTGCGGCCCTTTGATGATGTCCCATATTTCACCTGGCCGGGGCCCCTCTTAGTTTGTCACAAGGGCCTCTTCCTTTTCTTTGCTGTTGTTACTTCCTGTGTTTCTGTCTGCCGTATGACATTTGGCATGCAAGAGTTGATGACATCAGATGGAACTTTAATGATCCCTGTAGGCAAATTGGGCCATTTGCAGAACAGGTACTGTAGTAGTAGGATACATCAAAGAAGAATGGGATATGAATAAGAACAGAGACATATTAAAGGTAAGATGTGTAAGAAATTCACCTTCATCAAGCCTGCGATCTTCTCAATAGATATGGTGGAAGGATGAACTTCGAATCCAGTGGTGTCCAACCACGGAGGGTCATCGGCCCTCCATGGCACACAGTTTGACACCCCTGGTCAAGAGTCTGCAGCTGATTTCACTGACTGACACATCTTCAAGCAGAGAGGGACTAAAGGACTAATTAACTGGTGTAGTGATTGGTTGAAGGAAAACCTGAGTCCTGAGCCTCCATGGCAAGACACCACTGTTCTACTGTTCTAATCTATTCATTCCCCATTTGCTTTGCTGTTAGCCCCTGTATTCATCAACATGTTTCTGGGTTGCAAAGCAGCTAATCCCCTACAGGTCAAGCCCAGCCCACTCCCTATAAACACTCAATCAATATAGTAGAGGAGCAGCCATTCACAAACCCTGGGGCTGACAACATCACATTATAGGAAATGGCAGTGCTGATTCTCAGTGACACGTATTTATTTATCAATTCACATTAGGTCATGTAAGTGCAGTTTCAATATCTGCCATGACCTTGAACCTTACAAGTACAAATTTCTTGATTTCATCATTGCAAATGTGTCTGTGACTTTGCTTATTTCACTCTCACTGAAGAGGAGAGCAAGCTGAAAGAGACGCGCCTCGTTCACAGTAAAGTGAAGGAAAGTTACAGTAGTTTCCATCAATTGAAGGGGGCACGGCCGGCGCATTAGTCGGATAAATCCTAAATAGTATCAACAAGTTTTGGGAAAGTTTTGTCCATATCACTGACACAAGGAATCCCAAAACTTGGCAGCTCATCCTTCTTCTCCTCAAATACATATTTTCATATGTTGAATGACAATATTGACTGATTGAGTTGGATTTTTATTGGCATTTGAGGATGTGTTTCCATGGCAATGGAATGTTCCATCTGAGTGGTGGAAATGGGAATGAGAGTGTAGGAGCGAAAGGAGTGAAAACGGTATTTTCAGGGTCTAGCATTTCCGAAAAGCTTGCCGTCCAAGTTAGACGACCAAAACTGGATATTCCTCCTTCCATGGGCATGCACAGACCACCCGGCCGGCTTGCTCACGGCTGGATCAAGTCAAGCAGTCAAGCAGTCAAACGTCGGAGAAATGCCATCGCTTTCGGAAGTCTCCATTCAAATTTAAATGGCTTAGTGTGGACGTAGCCTGAAACTCAGTTAGCGTCAGAAAATACTCCATCATTGTTCTAAATAAGCTCATTTAAGTTATGAAGAACTTTAAATGATATTACTTGCCCACGGCACCCATTCAAATTCTGCTTGTGATGAAAGGTCAATACGGTCAATACGGCATCCTGATGGCTTTAATCTCTTCTATATTGAAGTTAAATTCTAAGGCCTGTTGAGTGTGGCTGCCCATTTCTCATATCAGGCATTTTAAGATAACACATAACATTTTCTTTAGGAAGCGTTTGAAAAATACAACAAACATGTTTCATGTGCTTCCACAAGCGCTATCAGTTAATATAGATGAATGTTCAAGCTTTTAGTTTTGGACTGTTCTACTATATACAGAAACATTGATAATAAACATAGACAGACTACCTGCTTCTAACACAACTGATAAGTGATGAACTTAGAAATCCAGCAATTCTCATTATACCTTTTCCTTTTTTCTCAAAGTGCAATTTCACAGCTGTATACATAAAATGAAATCATGCAAACGAGACCATATGGATTTATGTGGTCAATAATTTTGAGGAAGGAAACATATGTACAAATGACTGTGAATTCTACATACCTGTTTTTCATTAAATAAAGATAATCTGATATTGTCTGTGTTTTTGTGCACTGGCATTATAGAACCTGTATCTAATAATGTGAAAACTATTCAACAAAAACTCTTAATGAATACTCTTGGAATATTTGTAAGTGTCGTGTTTTACTTTGTATTTAAAATGAACCATCATTCATCATTATTAATTATTTCAGAGGAACAGAATTGTATCAGCGAGAAAACACACTCAACCCTGTGAATAAAAATGTGCAGGAAATATTAAGAATAAGAATTGACAGCAGCACCAGTAGCAGCAGTACTTTCTGACACAGGAACACAATGTGAAATATATGCATTATGAAAAAGGTGAAGAATTATATAACTAAATACAGCAATAGAACTTCTGTTTTCATATTCTCTGTGACAAAATGACAGATAGATGGTGGTGCGATCTTGTGCATTGTGTGTGTGTGTGTGTGGGAGGGAGGTGTAATTTTCAGGGCAAGTGTGGTATTCTGTGTGAATTGTGAGCTGTGTCATTTCAGTGATTACTCCCCTTCTGACATGACATATGCAAAACAACAATCTAGCAATTACAAATATCTCATTTTTATCTCTTCCCTCCTGAACTCCCACACTCTTCTTCAAGTTTCAGAATAGCACAGCATCAACAGAGCAGTGCAGTACGCTAAGACGCATACATGCCTAGAGTTAGGTTCTGACATTTGACTCACTCTCTCCAGTCTCACCTATCACTCATACAGATACACATGCATACTGATCTGAGGTGACATTAATCTCTTTCAATTTTTTGCCTGAGACTGGTGGTTAACGCCTGCCATGGAATGGAGCAGCATTTAAACATTTTCCTACTTTTATGTTCTTGAACTCAAATGTATGAAATGAAGCGGTCATTTTCTGTGAGAATAATGTGAGAAATATTTAATTTAAGCAGTCAACTACAGGTAATAGAAAATATCACGTGACTGTACTACAGTGGTTCTCAATCCAGTCCTCAAAGACCCCCTGTCCTGGAGGCTTCAGGTTTTCATGATACCTTAATTGGTTCAGGTGTGCCTGAGTAGAACTGGAGCTAAAACCTCCAGGACAGGGGGTCCTTGAGGACTGGATTGAGAACCACTGCTGTACTATACTGTAGCTCTAAATAGCCAGGAACTTTACCTGTATCAGTATACCATCAGTATGGTATACTGGTATCACTATGATATGAGTAAAATGGGAAGATTAACATCGTAAAAAAAACATCTGCTGCAGTTTTTTTCCCCCGTTTTGTCATATTTCCGGCAATACTAGCATGAAATAAATATTTCAATTATTGTCACGGTGCAGAATATTGACTTGTCCTGGACTTTATGAAATTGCAAAAAGTCTTGGTCAATGAGCATAGTGAACAATTAATTCACTATAGACCTACTTATGTCTTACTTGCCTGGGTGTGGGGCCAATGGAGACTCCAAAAATCAACCCCGAAAGCTTTCAAAGCATGTATTTTCAACACATTGATGCTCACTCTGTAATGATACGTGTATATATTTAATTTACAGTTTATTCATGCCTTGACAACAAACATCTTTTTACTGACATATCCTTAACAGAGCAAGGAACCAATGTGTTCAGAAAGACAAGCTTTGGGTTGATTGTGTGTCCATCGGCCCTTTTGGACCGTACTGGAGATCCACTCACCCTTGCAAACAAGACTGTACTGAAGTAGGTAACACATAACGGTTCACTGTTAATGCATTAACTAACTATGTGTTCATGCTTGTTAATTATGAATTATGCTTCAGGCTATGTCAGCTAACATTATAGAAGTTCTTTCAGTAGCTGGATAGCTTGAGAGAGATAAAGTCCCACATCCCTCAAATGGACAGGCAGCCACTCCCAACGGTTCACTGAAAGCATGGCTTTCTCTTTTAATTCATTTGTCGTTTGGCCATTAAACTATCTCAAGGCACAAATTAATGTGTTTGGTCTTTAGCAACGGCTTGCAGTTTGTCTTCAATCCTCGTCAAAAGCTTGGGGCTGTTTGCAGAAATTTTGTGAGAGTGGGCTGTGAGCAGTGTTTCTTTTTATTGATCGTTAGTCACATAAAAGCAAATCTCTCACATATTCTAACAAGCTAGCTACTGGTCCATCAAACAAATGAGTCACCAACAATGTCACCAAGCTGTGTATAGTTTGTGCCAATTACTTGCTACACTGGAAAGCAGACTGTAAAAATGCCTTTAACGGAAGGGAATGTGCATACCCATGCACACAATGCTTTTCCTCACTAGCTCCAAATTCATAATCAGTAGGCAAAGGAATGGATATTTTTAACAATTGACGTGAATTGAGAGCCTCTCTCCTAAAATAGGTCTTACACAATACTCCTAACCCCATTTGCTTCAAAGAGCCAGACAGTGTAATGAGGGTACTGAAGCTCTTTCAGTGGAGCTGGAGTGGTAGTCCTCAGAGAGAGAGAGAGAGATCCACATGATGAAACAAATCCTCCAAATAAGGGAGACAGTAATCCTTAAGGCACGATCATGGCTCAATACACAGTGATCTTTTTTTTTTTAAGGTTGATCCATTTTGACATAATGACTATGAAAAGTATTAATTGTGTATTTTTTTTAATAGGTTTTGGATTATACTGCGAGATGTTGTGAGTTAATTGGTTCCTGATTTAAATCCAAATTGCATGTGTTTCATGAATTGGCTGAAAGAGTGAAAAATATTGGTTAATGTAAAAGCAGACAGACATGATGAGCTGAGCAAAAAAAATTGTACAATCGTGGAACAGTCAGTGGGATCTTTTGTCAGTGGAGAGACGGGCTCCTAAAATAAACCTTACACAATACCCCATCTGTGCCAAACAGGCTCACAGTGTAATGAGGCTCGGTAAGACAACCCTACTAAAATACCCTCAGTGGAGCAGGAATACGTGTCTAGAGAAAATTCTTCATGATGAAAAAAATACCCAAAATTGATAAGACAGGGTCTCCAAAGCTAAGACAACAATTAACTAGATGTTTTGATTTCAAGCCATGCCAATTATATAACACCTCAACTGGATTATTATGGCTCAAATATGGCCCCAATCTGCCTGTCTGCCCAGAGCAGCTACCCCAGGGTGGTGTAAGGAGGGTTGTCAATGGGGTCCAGAATCAACCAGAGAAGGCTGGGTCAGGAAGCATTGGTGGTGGAGTGAGAGGGGGCGTCAGGAAAGCTGGTGGTTAATAACTGGCCTCGCCTTGCCCTTGACCACCACCCCTGATCATGGGGTGGCAGCTTTGGGGGTGGAACAAGTTTAAAGCCCCAGGAAACTTGGCTTGAAATAGTAAAAATGAATGTATGATATCAAAGTTTAGTGTCTAATTAAGCATCCACAAAATGCAGAGTACAGAGTGAAAATAAACGTTCAGAAATATTAGAAAACCTCGTTCAAATGAGTGGGTAGTTCAGAACAGTGGGGTTGAATTGAGTGTGGTATTTTCTGAGATTTATGACGCAGAGAATTCATTCATCCAATCATTAAACAATGCACGTCAGTTGTCCCTCCCCCAACAGGTGCAACAGCTTGACAGTTTGACATGGGCGGAGCTATCAATCTTGTCAGGATGTCAATCAAATCCTGAGAAATGGTCTTAACAGCTAAATGAGCTGTTTTTGAACTAGGTTTTCTGAAAGGATTTCTGAAAGGAGGTGCAGAACCAGAGCCTGCAGGATCATGAAGGATCCTCACCACCCCAACAACGGACTGTTTCAGCTGCTGCGGTCAGGCAAGCGCCTCCGTAGTCACGCTGCTAAAACAGAGAGACTGAGACGGAGTTTCTTTCCTCAGGTCATCAGGATTGTGAACTCCGACCTCACCAGGGCCCCCACATAGACCTACACACTGCCCCTCTTATACACATACACACACACACACACACTTAGGTTAGGTCCCCCCATCTACCTCGTATTTTATATTTTACACTTCTATTTTATATTTTATTAAGTGCTCTTATTGTACATATTGTGTGTTGTTTTTATAGAAGAGCTCTACTGTAATTATTGTATTTTTTTTTATATTTCTTGCACTGTAAATATTGTGCTGTTTTTTTAATGTTAAATATTTTGTAATATGCCCTTTTGCACATTCCCGTGAGCATTGCCACTTTGCATTTCACTGCATGTACATGTATGTGACAAATAAAACTCTTGAACTTGAACTTGAAGTTTATTTTCACTCAGATTTTTGTGCTTAATTAGACACTAAACTTTGATATCATATATTCATTTTTACTATTTCAAGCCAAGTTTCCTGGGGCTTTAAGAAAATCCACAGGAGGAGAAAATGAAAATGCACGTGAAAATGCCTGTTAAGCAGAGTAAATATAGGATAAAAGAAGGATAAAAAGCAAAAATACTAAAACAGTACATTCTGGATCCAGATGTAACACACAGCTCCTATAGTGTCTAACTAAAAAAACAAGATGTGCAGTTAAATGAGTGTAAAACAGGATGTTGGCTGGGGCAAACCTTTCCTGGCTAAAATACAATGCAATGCAATAAACATCAATACATCAGTCACCTTCAGTTCATTCTTTAATAGGTCTGCTGTGTGTGTGAGGACTTGTTTGAATTGCACTGTGAGATGTCACAACTTGTTTAGAGCCTGGCTCCGAAATCCAATGTGCTGCTTGACAAATGACATGGCTGAAAATTATGGGCAACCAAACGTAGGTAAATTAACACACATGCACACTCTCTCTTCAGCTCTCTCTCTCTCACACACACATAAACACAAGTTTGATTTAGATTTTAGAGTTTTTTTATTGACACGTGAGTAAGAAATTGCACAAAAATCGAATAGGAAAAATAAATAAAACATTGAGCAGGTCACAGGGCTTCTGAGTGGGAACTCACTGTGAAATAAAACCATTGATCAATAAAAACCATTGAGCTTTACACAATTAAGTGTAAAACAAAAATACAATGACAAGAATGAAAGCACACTCTGCTATAGCAGTACAAAGTAAAAATGAAAAGAAAACTGAATACAAAAATAGAAATAATAGAAACAATTATAAAGAAAGTAAATAAAAACATCTGAATAATAAGTCAGCTTGTGTGTGGGTGGGTGGGTGCATGCACCCTCAGGCAGCCAATGGGTTTTAGGTAGTATTTGTGTTCCAGCATGATAAAGTAGTGACTGCTCCATGTTAAGAGGTGAGGTTTAGCCTTCTTCATTTGACCTTGAAAAACGGGTGGTATTACAAATACATACACACACACAAACTCACTCAACCTTATGAATAAAACATTGAACAATCACTTTTTATCATCAGTGGCGTGTCAGACTCTGAAAACAGTTCAATCTGGGCATACTACCCTCCAGCTATCTAGGCAAGCTAGTTAGCTAGCCTGCTGACCTTCCAAGTCCATATATGCCATGCTGATGAATGAACGAGAAAAAAAAAATCATTGCCATTTATATTTTGACCACAGTTGCCTCTTTGCCTTTCAGATTTACCAGTAAGCTAACTACACCCATTGATGTTTAACTAAGATTATGTCTGCCGAGTATCTCTAAAATGTTTGTATAACTAAAACTCCAATTTGTTGTATGTTGGTGAGATCAGAGATTATTCCCCACCTTTGTATGGCACACACACACACACACACACACACACACACACACACACACACACACACACACACACACACACACACCTATACTTACCTTTGGTAGCACTGTGAGATATCCCAGATACATTGTTCATAAATATATACTGATACACACAGCATGGTGTGGTGTGGTGACTGTCTATATGGATAATACCTCCTTCTCTCTCCCTCTATCTTTTTTTTTCTCTTTCAACTGTAATTCCAATGTATTCAGTACATGTGTGTATTTACATGTTTGGGTTTATGGCCTAGTTAGCCAACTCTAGTTTATCAATTTTGGGTATTTTTTTCATCATGAAGAATTTTCTCTAGACACGTATTCCTATTTTAGTAGGGTTGTCTTGAGCCTCATTACACTGTGAGCCTGTTTCCTAACCTTCTTTGTTGTGTGAATCTAGAAGTATTCTACAAGTTGGGCATTGACATATTTTTCTGGTCACTGGATAATAATAATTTGTTCATAAATGACCTGCTTGGTTAAACAAATGTTCCAAAATCAGATATCTACCATTTCAAAAAAGTGATACCTACGCTTTTACAGTATAGTTGATAACCTATGTCTTTGTTTAAAAAGAGTATAACACTCTTACACACTGGATCATCATAAAGAGTTTTCAATGTTTGTTTGTTGTTTGCACAAAAAAGGCATTTTGCAATCAAACAGACATCAAACTTCCTCAGTATCTTGGTATTTGCAATTTAAATGACTTTAGTGATTTAAAAGACTTTAGTAGTTCAAATGTCTTCAAGTGCCTCCTCAGGTTAACTGAGTCAAGCCCTTCTAGGATGCCCTGATGTATTCTTCAAAGCAAATAATTAAGTTACACATCCTCTACTGTCTGAGACAAAGATATGAAGGGATAAGTAGGCAAACACATTTTCCCTCTATTTCATTTCAAAGGCAAATCCAGTAAGATCTCAACCTGAGAGGCACAGTATGAGTGAGCTGCATTGGATGGAAATGGCTCACGAGGTGGAATAAACTAGTACTTGAGATATTAATGTGAAAGTCAGGTAACCTGGATTAAAATAGCAAGTGATTTAACAAATTAGGCCCAGCATTTTTTTCAGCCAATCTAGACTCATAAGCAAAGATCTCAAATTGAAATATGCATGCAAGAGAGAGAGCTACATGTTATGGAAATGACTGCCTGGCACTCAACTACAATTAGCATTTTGCTTTCTTTCATTATTCATGATGAATCAGTAGTGGAGTGGTTTTCAACCATGCCAAAATAGAGGAGTTCAAAGTCAGTGCACCAGTGATGTGTCATCTCTCATATCAGAGGAGCTTGACTGTTGACATGTTCAAGTTTTGAAATTGTATTCTGTTCACGTTCTGTTGTATTCTGTTTTCCCGCCCAGTTCTTCACATCTCTATTTCACATTTTAGGCATTTAGCTGATGCTCTCATGCAGAGTGAGTTACAGTGAATTCAGCCAGGGATTCAGGGTTGTGCTCAAGAACAAGACAGCACACATGGCTGTAGCAGGGACTGAGCGTTTGTTACGATCCTGGTCGTATTTAGAAAGGTATGCATTTTGTTGTTGCCAGTAAAGCATGGTTGTTTTGTAATGTGTAATGTAATGTGACCGTTCCTGGTTGGATAACTGGAGAAGGAGTGGCTGCCGCTGATTGGTTCCCTCATAACAGGCCTGCCCATAAATACAGAGTCGACCCGCCTGCCGATCGACAGCATCTCTATTCCCAGTTCTCAACCCGACTAGCTCGCTGTACAATTGTTCAACGGCTGTGTATTCGTGTGATTCTTAAGTGTGGCATATTTCAGTTTGGAAGCTGTAGAGGTGGGCTGCCATTTTCCTCTCCTGTGTTTGGTATAGTGAAGGATGTAGAAGTAGCCCTCTGTATTTTAGTTATTCCATTCTTTGTTTTTAGTTAGAAGAATTTAACTCCAGCAGCAGCTCTGTTTGTTTGTTATTTTGGCCTTGGTCCACCCTGAAGCCTGTACTTCCGAATATTACGTTCATTATTGAATATCGCCTTTTGCCATCTATCTCAGGGTTTTGAGGTTGGGTTTGGGAGCTGGAAATGGAGGGTCCACTTTATGTTATGCCTTTTTGACACACTCCTAGACGGGACGTAACACGCCTCAGTTACAGGACAGTCTCTATGACCACCGGAGCCCCCATCCATTCTCTTGCAAGACCAACTAACTTTTTCAATACCCTTCTTAGTGTCAGTAGCCTATTTGAGGGGTGAGCAGCGTGGACTTTAAATGATCTCATACAGCTAGATTGTTCAACCACCTGTTGTATTTTTGCGGCTCATGGAGGAATCATGGAAGAATTCACAAATCAGACCTAAGTTTAAAGACTTGTAGGGAAAAAAACAATTTCAACTTTATTTTTGCAATTAAAATTGTTTAACTCAACTTACAAGATAGGTTGAATAAGTAATTTTTTTCATACATCAATTGATGCATTTTCTTTTATAACTATCGGGTCATCCTTTCAGTAACATTAGACAACTGTGTTTACATGCACATTTGATTATAATAATTTGATCACATTGTTTATAATAATAATATTGTACAATACCTGCTTCCATGTTCTCTTATTATTGACTGCACCAGTCAGTCTCTCCCTCCCACATAAGCTATAGGAAGCATTAGTCATTCCCCTCCTGTCACAATTTGCAGTCGTATTGGGATTTCATGTTGCTCCCATGCAACTTTCCCTCGAGTGTTCCAGAGCTAAGACTCAAGAAGTGTGAAAGCTGTAATTGAAGATAGGAGGTGAGACATTAACAACTCAACACTTTTAGTGCAACTTTTGAAAACTGACTGTTAGGCTTGTTGATTTATGGTGTATGTATGTTTAAAAAACTCAAACACTAGCAGCGTGTCAAATACTGCAGGTCTCAATGTGATGATGAATAAATTAATGATGCTTCAGACTTCAATCAGACTATTCCATCATAATAATAATAATAATAATAATAATAATAATAATAATAATAATAATTGCACTTTCCTTAACAAAGTTCCAAACTGACACAAAATATAACGGAACAAAACAAATATGAACAACCATTAATCATTGTTGCATTATAAGTACCTTACCTGCTCCTGTCCTGCATTTGTAGGTCGCTGTGGATAATGGTGTCAGTTACGTGGCTAAAATGTAACCGAAGACCTCTAGTATTTGTCAGCCTGCCTGAGACTAAAGCAAAAATGTCTTCACTTGCCAGAAACTGAGTGGAGGTTCAAGGTGAAGCTGTGGAGATGGCCGCCAACCAGAGCTGCAGGACTACTGAACTAAAAAAACAATAACTTCCAGCTCTGATTGGTATGCATGAAAGTACAGCCAATGATATTCAGAGATGCTGCAAGCAAGTACAAAACCAAATACAATACGAATCAGGGTTAGCCCGGCATGGACACACACACAAACACAAACACATGCACAAATGCATGTGCACATAAATCCCAGCAGACAAATAAGAAAGGTCACTGTTGTCGCAAGAGAAAAGGATGTTTTTCGGAATTTAGTGAGCTACAATAAAATCAAAAGGCCACACTATGTTGCTATAGTTACAGAGACAAAGATGCCAAAGCTCTTGAGTCCTGGAGGGCAGATTCTCCTCTCAGAGTGGGAACTTGGAGTTTTCCCCTCTCTGTCTTTCTCACACACACACACAAAAACACTCCAGTCCAGTTGGGAGGCCTAGGACTACCTTGGGATGGCAATAGTCCCCGTCTCTGCTTCTTGGAGACAATAGCCTGGCTATTATATTATGTAAATTTCAGATCCGTCTGTTGGACTGCTGGCGATGATTAATTGCCACCTAACTGGAAGCCACAGAGATGTAGAGGGACGATGGGACGGGGAGCTTTTTTTCCCCTCCTGGCAGCAGCAGCTGAGTGGGCAGTGACACACATGTATATACACATACACACAGGTGTATTCATACTCCTATATACAGACGGGTGACAAATTAAAGGAAGGTGTCTTAGTAAGGTGTTGGGCCACCAGAACAGCTTCAATGCACCTTGGGAGTCTCCAGTCACCATTCTTCCAAAAGATATTTCCTCATTTGGTGTTTTGATGATGGTGGTGGAGAACGCTGTCTAACATGTCAGTCCAAGGCCATAGCATATAATTCACATCATTGTCATACTTATGAAACCGTTCAGTGAGCCCTCGTAACCTGTGGATGGGGGCATTGTCATCCTGGAAGAGACCACTCCCATCAGGATAGAAATGTTTCATCATTGGATAAAGAATGACGAAAAAAAGAGAAAAAAGAGCCACCCGAGCCCCTCACTGTGGGGTCAAGTACCGTTCTCTTGGTGTACGCCACACATGCACTCGACTTGTGGAGCATATGGGTGAAAGATGACTCATCTGACCAGATCACTTTTTTCCCCCCCATCTCAGTGCCGATGGTTTTTGCATCACTGAATGTACATTTGTCTTTATAATGAGGGGTTTCTGCACTGCAACCCTACTATGATATCTCTCTCCATGTAGCTGAGACAGACTGTTCTTGCTGACAGTCTGATCACGTCCTGCATTGACATTCTCAGTCACCTGAGGAAGAGTTGCTCTTCTGTTATTCCTTAGACATCGCAATAATATCCGACCCTATTTACTGATGTCTTCCCCATAGATCTGAATGCAGATGTCACCTTAGTCACTGCTCCTATTGAGCTCCTGCCACCTGTGCCCCAATAAAGAACCCTCTTTCAAAGTCATTTAGATCTTTTCCTCTTGCTATCTTGATCCAAAATCACGGTCAACTGGGCCTTTTCACCATATTTATACTTGCCACAGAGCATGATAGGATGTTAATTGCTTAATTGTATCATGCAGTACACCTGTATGGAAGCATCCAGAGGGGTTAGATTTTCAGCTGCGAGGGGTGGGAGGGGGGTCTACCTGTCTCCTGCCTGTCTCCAGCCTTATTAAACCTTTCTCTCCCTGCCCCTCTCTCTTGCTCTGTCCAATATTTTTCAACCCCTAGATTTATTGGAGTTGATGTTTGTAGTGCATATTCATTGCCCCTGCTCCCACTCATATTTTGTTGAGAGACAACGGTAAATTTGTACTCACTGAAGGAAACTTTTTTTCCCACCAAGTTTGGATGATTGCTTATTTCAACAGCAAATGATCTATGTGCATTCAAGTGTGTGGCTTCCAAATTATTGACTGATGTTCACTGGCTGATGCTATTCACAGCCAACAAGTCTCGGTGTCACGGCCCGCACACAGACAACCGACCTGAGTATAGATGCATTGCATATTAGGGGAGAGCCATCACCTGTCTAATAACCATGCTGCAGATGAGCTCCCCTGTTTTATTAAACAGCTAGAGACGGTGAACGGGAGACGGGATATTCCTATAGCAGGTTGTCAGCAGGTTGGGTGATTTTGGTTTGAAATAATGCCCTGTTATGAAAATATCACAGGTTCAACAGCCAAGGTGTCATTCAACAGTGTCCTTGAGTAAGACACTGCGCCATTACCTGCTCACTCATGGTACATCTGTTCAGGCTGTCATCTAAATGCCTAAACGTGATGAACCAAAGAAACCAATCATTCGTCAGCGACAGAATGTTGATGTTATTGTTCATTCAGTATGAACTTTTTGTTAGTGGAATTGGCTACTGACATTTATCTATGTTTTGCCATTTGCAGAGTGTGTTTAATTACTGAGCCGTTACAAGCCAAATCAATGAAATATGTTGGAATATCTGACACCATAGTTCTCTCCTGGAAAAAGGTGGCCTGCCCCATTCAGGTGGGGAGTGAGCAGCTTCCCTGAGTGGAGGAGTTGAGGTATTTTGAGGTTTCTATTCACAAGTGAGGATAAAAAAAAGGGCTGGGATGCTTTGCAGACCCTGTTGGCAACGCAACCCCGATGAACCAACACCAACAAAACATTCCCCCCCCCCGACGCTATTTTGGAAGGGCACAGTCCCTGCATCTTGAGTTAAGCCCCATCCTGGACGGCTGTGATTGTTTTTCAGAAACCCTTACAGCCCACGGCATGTTTTCCTCTATGCCACAATGATCATGTTCCCCGTCAGTCTTTTCTCCTGCTCTGGTACAGCGCTAAAACGTGTGGAGAAAGGTCTGGCCAAGCGAGACCAGGTCCTTCAGTATATGTCGGCACCGTGTCTACAACTAAAGGCAATTTCAGCTTTGCAAAGATGGTCTAGACACGCTCCTTCCCATCACAGCTTGAGTGTTAGTGTTTGGAATAAAATATATGTGCCAGTCTTATGTAAGTTACTGTTGCTATTGGGTTCGCAAAAAGAACCAAGTCTGCATTTGGTCTCGTCATTTATAATTCCAGGAAGTCCAATACAGTGGCATGTCTTGCTTTCTAGTCATCTTAGCTGCAGTCAATAGTTTAAATATACTCCAGGGCTAGATCAACTGATCATTGAACTCAAACGTAGCCCCTAAACTTGGGGTCAGCCACAAGGTGTCCTGAGAAAACTGGCTCTTCCTCTTTATATTTCCTTATGATTTTCATGTTTTTGTTTTTTAGGAAGTTGTCCAGAGAGAGAGGTGCAAGAGTACTTAGGCTCTGTGTATGAGCAAATACCCTTGACTACACTGCTGCCCTCAACACCTTGTAGAATGAAGTCCTATCAGAGTAAGTGTGATCCTGCAACATTTCAGGAAGTTGCTTCTTCATATTCAAATGCATTGTCCCAAAAAATAGCAAGGCGTTATTTCATCCCCACACAGACTGATTATGAAGTTCTATTGATTTATCACCAGTGTCGTTATTCTTTCATTCGGGTGAGGGCTATGATTTATGCTTTTCTAAATCTTGGACCATATTTTCACTTCTGATAACTGCTTCGTATTGAATTATGCTGATGTATTATAGCATACAATATTAGTTCTGAAATGAAAGACAGATTGGATTGTACAGAGTCATGATTTTCCACATGTTCCATTAATAATACTAACCAGTGGTGAAAACACCAGAATGAGGCCCCACATCACGGTTAAGTGTTCTGGGGAGTTATTTTTATTGACGTAAGGTTCCCTTAGTGGATGATTTGGTTCTCATCATTCCTTAGAGCAAAGGTTTAAAACATATCAAGCTTGCAAGCTCCATTCAGTGAATTTTATCTTGCCCTAGGATGCATTAAAACATCAATTCTCTTGGGTACCAACCAGAAGCCGTTCTGTGACCCGTTCTGGATCCCAGATACTGAGGCATAGTTATGCTGTGTACATCTGAGCCCCATTTTTATGATGCCATAAAGCTGTCCAGTGACCGTCACTCAAAACATGATCCCTGTCATTATCCTTGACTGTCACTGCCTCAGTTCAACAGTGACAGGAATTTTGGATTATTGTAAGGCACAACAGCCATCTGCTTTCTGTTTTAGAGGGACCCTTCTGCAACCCTGATGGAGCAGAATCCTTAATAGGAAGGATACAAATTGGCGCCCACAAAATGGCCACAGATGGGAGCTGGGAAACCAAGTGAAAGCCAACGATTCTAATTGTTACTGACATAGTGGATTGGAATAATCAAGTATATTGTCAATGTATTTTTTTCTTGATAGCGATAGTTTCCAGGATGCTGATACCCTCGTCCACAAGGCTCGAGTTGTCCTCCAGTGGTTGGTATATCAGTGCTTGTTCACATATGAGAGGAGGATCTGGAAAAATATCTGATAATGTTTTAGCTGAGGATCATTTATAAACATTACATTGGTTCAGCATGTGTTTCTAGAAATGACATGTTTGTTTCCCAACTTTTTTTTTGTTAAATTACTAGTTGTACCTAAATATAACATAGGTGGATTTATAACAGTATTTGTCTCCAATAATTAGAAAACATGTCAGATTCTATCTTTGCTTGGAAACAAAGGAGGAATTATGCCATCTATTCATATCCACAAATGGGTGCTTTGGCAAACAAGAGTTCCTGCCACTAATGATAAAATATGAAAGAGCAAAATTCAAAAGAGGCAGAGCATTAGTGTTTTGGCGTGAATTGTCAACTGCGTCATGAAAATGGCTCTGTCCAATATTCTGTGCCAGTTATAATACTGTAAATTAACACAAGTTGCTGGTTAAAATCCAGGCCAGGCTGGGAGAACGGGCGGGTTAAGTGGAAGAGAATTTCTCTAATGGCCTCATGTTCTATGCATCGAGCTATACTAGTTCTGCATAGCTCCGTAAAGATGTCCATGCACTCATTGATGCTTTGGATAAAAGCATCCACCAAATGGCAAACTCCCAACTGGTCCAGTAGAGCTGCTCAGTGGCCAAGCTCCCAGGGATGAATCATAAATAATACTTTAAATAATCTCCATGGGGAAATTCTGCTTACTCCAGGTCAGAGACAGCGACAGAACACAGGGACTTGAGCCTGTGCTAGTGTGAAGCAGAGTGTTGCTGAAAATGACCTGCATCCTCAGTCAACTGTATTTGGATAAAGAAGCTAAAAATCTTGAGATGATTGGACCAAAATTATACAGCATGAGGGCAAAAAGATAGATCAGAAGGTATGAGTGATAAAATGGATATAATATTCACTGTGAGAGAAGCATATTGAATTGAAGCTGTTGGATCATAAATACAGATATCAAACAAAATAAAAACAACATTCCAAATGCTGAAAGGTGTGCGGTGGACTCAACTTCAGACTCGATTTTCCTGACTTCCTTTCATCACACACATTCTTTTTATGTAGGTTGATGGTAACTAATGGGGATGGTAACTAATGTACAAACTGATATAACACACACAAATCGCTTGTCAGATCTTTCATTTAATCAACGCACAATTCATTTTTAAGGTTACTTTATTTGCCACACATTGTCTTTATGCAGTTTAGGGTACAACACTTTGATAATGTTGGTGAGCAATGTAGATGTAATAGCAGCGACCCTCCACTTGGGATGTACCCTCCTCTTGGTGCCAGGGATAAAACCATCAACATTTCAGCTTCAGGTCACCAGTTTATCAAGTCTAATGTTGAAACAGCCTAAAAATCCAAATTATTCCACATCTGTTACACTAAACTTCCTTAAAGCAGCCATCATAATGCAATATTTGATTTAATGTTATCCCACAAGTGCGGTTTCACTTCCAGCAATTTAATTTATCATAAGGACGGCAAGTAGATTTGTGACTTGGGCTGTCTGACTAATACTGTCAGTGGTACAAGGAAATCTGCCATTCCACATCGGTGCTTTGGGCAAGTTGCTGCCTACATCAAAATTACATATAACAAATTTGCATCTTACTCCTTCGTGACATGGTGCAAACAATTCACACGCTGAGCAAGACGTAGCCCAGAGCCGTTCAATTAACTGAAATGAGCCATTTGCATTTAATAACATATTTAAACAGGCACTTTTTCCACCCGTAGCTATTGAGGACCGGCCTTATTTACTTCACACTGATTTTTAATGTCATAATGTTAAGGCTGCCACCACTCCCTCCATTCCACTTAGCCTGCAGGAAAGGGGAGATAAGAACATCTTAAAGGAGAGTGGGCGTTGATTTGCATGAGTCATTGTGAGAGGAAAATGATTAATAATGACAATATTAGAATGATCAACAACAGTGGCAGCTGGGGGAAGATGAGACTTCAACCTTTCTGTGAATCAGGTTGGTGTGACGCAGAAGTCAGTCAGTGTGTGGTCGTTTTTAGGTTTTACTCGATGCATCCAGGTCTCTCTCACACTCACACACACACACACACACACCTACAGACCAATATATTGTGTGCGTGTGTGTTTGTCCGTGTCTTGATGTGTGTAGATGTATTAGATAGTAGATGGGATTTTTTTTTGTTCTTCTAATTGTTTCTAATGAATCATTATTTTTCTCCTGTAGCCTCTGTTTTGTGTCTATTTTACTGAAGTCCTGTCTAATGCTGCGTTCTATTCGAAGTCAGAAGTCGGACACTCCCGGCAGGTAGGTGGTAATCATATCTGAGCGCTCCAGTGGTCCCACGGGAAATCCAGGGAAGACACATGAATGCAGGAGATTTAATTTAGCCCAACATAAAATACTGTTCAGGCAACAGCTGATGTTATTTCAGTGATAAATGCTTAGCAACTGTGAACGCAACATTACGATCCAAATGTATATTTTTAACCATTTACCACACACTAGAAGTAATGTTGTCAGATGTCAGAGGAACGTGGAATTCTCACTTGAGAGGCCTTCACTGCCGTTATTGCAGTTTTCCTAGCAGGAAGATGGAATTTCCAGCTTTCCAGCAAAAGATGGTATTCTGTCCCATGGATCCATGGATATTGTTTCTTTTTCTGAAACTGAATCACAGCCATCAACAGGTGCTGTGTGTGTGTGTGTGTGTGTGTGTGTGTGTGTGTGTGTGAGGACACCTGAAAGCCACAAATGAGACACCTGTTCTATCCTGCACACTGTCATTGCAGCCAAAACCAGAGGAAGAGAGTAGTGCTAATCAATCACCGTGGCCCCCAGCTGCGCCCACCTATGCCACTGAGACAGAGAGATAGCTTTGTGTAAGTGTATTTGATCACTTCCATAATCTCATGACGGTGTGTCTACGCATGTGTGTATGCATGAGCATGTTGAGCATAAGTGTGTGTGAGAAAGAAAGCAAGATACTGAGACACGGTGGAGAATTAGCTTTGTATATTCTCATCGGAATCACAGACGGAGACATTGTATGTGTGTCTGTGGGCATCTGTGTTTGTAGGTGTGTGTATGTGTGTGTGTGTTTGGGCAGGTGGGTGAGAAGCATGCCACAAGAGCTGCCAGCATGCAGGATACTCTGGTTTATTTATTGCCTTCCCTATGGTGATCAGCAGTGTGGGGGATAAAAAAATCATGACGTTTGAAAGTTTTGAATAGCATTTTCTGTCTGTCTGTCTGTCTCTTCACTCAATCATTCTGGGAACTCATGCTTTGATCTCCTATTCCTCTACTTGACGACATGATCGAGTCTTAGGGCACCCCACATTGGTAGTCCATTTGTCAAAACAAATTCCACTCCCTATAGCACAATGGATTTGTTTGAGTAGTTTGCCATGATCTTCTCAGGGTGTTCATACCAGTTAAGAACACATGAAGAAATAGGTGAATATGAACATCATTTTGTTATGGTCTTTCCAAGCATGAGTAACTGTAGCTGTAGTTGGTTGGATGTATGTTCTCACTCCAAACCGCACCACAGAAGACTGAGATCCACGTTATAAGGTGGTCTTGGAGTGGCTATTTGATTATTTGGTCACACCACGGTAGGAATGACATTGTTCTCACCTGCCCGGACAAACTACAGCCGCGCTACTCAACATGCGGCCCAAGGTTTTATTGCGGCCGTTGGTTGAATTTTTATTGTCATAGCAACTGCCAATAAAAATATAATATTCTCATTTCAATGAACGCAAACCATTTCTAAACTAAATTCTTAATGACCACAAGATGGCAGGCTGTAGTCCGAGCATCAAAAGATCATGTGAAAGCCCCAACTGTGCAGGAAGTCTAGCCTAGCCTACTCTCAAGTCATGGCAAAACGTAACATTTCTGATGAACACAGGGTATTTCAAAAAACATCGGAGGAAGAATTCGCTTTTGTTGAGGTAAATAACAAACCAATGTGCCTTCTTTGCCAGAGAACAATAGCAGGACCAAAACGGGCAAACGTTCACGTCACCGTGATAGCTATCACGGCGACTTGGAATTACATCTGGGAATAATTTGATATACTCAGACCTGATTTCAATGCTTATATTTATTTTATTAAACATTCTTGTGATTTATTGCAACAGCAATCTAACACTTTTACATTTAGTGAATAAAGCCTACTTATTGTCATTTAATCATTTGATATCCATGTGGCTTGAAATAACACTACAAAATAGTTTTATATGACCAAAAAATTTGCGTTGCAGCCCCTTGACACAGCTGTATCTTCCTGTGTGGCCCTTGAGCTATGTAAAGTTGAGTAGCCCTGAACTACAGGATGCATTGCATGCATTGTAGAGGTTTTAGAATAGCTGTTCTCATCTTAGACCAGTCTTCGTTTTAATTTAGTGGTTCAAGATCATTTCATGGCAGCTCTGCTCTGTTAGAATGTTTATAATGGAGATAGACAAAAGGAATGGCAGAGAAAGAGAAGGGACTGGACAGATTTGAATTGGTGATACCTCATGACATTTTGCCTAAGGCTGCAGAGGCACCAGGATGACCTGCTCCTGTGCAGTCCCAATGCTCCTAATCTGAGAGATCTGAAAAATATGAACGCATGTATTTATTGACATTATGGCAAGATGTGTGCTGCTGTTTGCACTTTGATTACAGTAAAGCCCCTGAGCTCTGTCATCAACACTGTGTACCATATTGGACATCTGTCTTGTACAATTTATCATCATCATCATAAGAAAACCATGAGTAAATGGAGAGTTCAGCTCTGCTGATTTCTGTTTGGAACAAACAGGAAAAATGAGGCGCAGAGGCCAGACATGCATCGCATAACTAATCCTTTACATGTTTGCATCAATAAAAGTGGCCTCCTGCTCCACGACGCACAACATCAGTATAATTCTTACATAGAGTATTTGGTTTCCACATCCCAACCACAAGCCTCTCACAGGTATTGAAAATTGTCATGCTGTTGATTAATTAACACTCAGTGTTCAGTGTTTCACTGAAAAGGGTCTTTGGAACATGCTGGGTCTTACAATTTTCTAGTTTTAATACTAGTTTTAATTGGGTTTGTATCCTATACCCTTACTCAATGAAGGTGACAATGAAGTTCTTACTTTGTGTGAAGGAGTCATGTTTTTTGTGCGTCAGAAAAAGCAAACATTTTTCCCTGAAAACACCCTGCGTGGAACCAAGGCAACCAAGGACATGATGAGAGGCAGCAACCCATTACAAACCTATTCTGTGAGAGTATGCCCAATTCAAGTGGCCTCCTGTTGTATTGCAAAAAAAAAATCGAAATCTAGTGTACAGTATTTTTCACCATGCATTTTAGGCATTTACTTTGAGCAACATGTAGTTCACGAACATCTTCTGGATGTATACGTCTCACACTGAAGATCATGAAACACTTCTTTTTACATGACCTGTTGCTGAGAATAACTTTGTCTTTGTCAGCAAGTCACTCACACAGTTAAACCCATTCACTCTCCTGTACAGTCACAGCCTCCTACGCCCCTGAGCAACGTCACTGAAAGGGTTAGGTGCCTTACTCCACGGTACTGAGATAGTTTAATATATTACTCCCCTCATGCGTATTTTTCCAGCTCATCGGAACCGGCAACTTTCTTGTTACCTTCCTGCTTCTTCAACCTTGCGGTCACTGCCACTCCATTGGTGCAGTACTGCTGCTGTTTCTTCATTCCAAACAGAAGCCTTCACTCATGCAAATAACATTTTTCATGTTGTTGCTTTTGTCTATTGTCTATTTTTGAAAAGACATTTCTCAAAGTGTTTTTCCAGATTCTGTGAAGGTTTACTTAAGGTTTACTTACTTAACCTGACGAACAAGCTAAATAAAGTTGACTATTCCTTTGAAGTGGGGGGTACAAAGCTGTGTGTTTGCATGTGTGTGAGAGTCATGGATTATGAAACCCAAGGCCTCTCAACTTCCATTTCTTTCAGATGAGTGCTGCTATTGTACGATACAGTCCCCTTGACCCTCTTAGACTTGAAAGGAAACTCCACCATTTTTCAGCCATATCTGCATCAGTCATTCCTCACTAGTAGACAATTTCATTTCAGAATGTTGCTGCTAGGAATTTTCAAAGGTGGTAATTTCCATGGGAATTAACAGAAATTAATGGGACATTTTGGGGGTTATTTGTACTAGCTGTATTTACCTTGTCCTATGCAGACATACATATTGTGGCAAGCTTGCACTGAAGGTGTCAGGAGGCAGAGATCTGGGTTTATCAGGAATCCTGTGTCCCGTACACCACACGACCACAGGAATTACTGTTTATTATAACATTTACACCACATGAACATGAACAATGGCTGGAGGTCATTAATTGCTACAGTGGTCTCTGCTATGGTGGCCACATTACTATTAGAGAACAGGAACACTGTATTAACCACATAAACATAAACACTGAAACTCACTTAATTAAGCAAAACAATCAAAACATGAACATTAACATCCCTAAACCAACGATTAGCATTTTGGTTTGTTGTAGGGGTTAGTCCCCAGAACATTCACAATGAACACTGGGTATTGTAGGCTCTGTTGGAGAAGCTCTATAAGCATAAAAATTGTGTTTTCTCTGTCAATATTGGGTGTATTTGAATTATTTTGCTTCCATCCATCAAGGTTACACGTTTGATTTAACATCCACATGAATGATGGAGTGATCTTTTAATGTCTACTGGGAACCTCTCTATACAGTGTTGGCTTTTTTTTTGTTCACAATGAAAAGGAAATACTTCTTTCATGTTCCTGTTTCGTGTGTTTTTTTAATTCTTTTTTTTTATTTTGTGTTTTTTGTCACGGCCAGTGGTCACCCCAAGCATCTGTTTAGTGCTGCTAGCTAAAACAGGTGCCTAGAGGACACAAGGCCGTATTTACTATTAAAGCAGAATGGAGTTTCTGTTCTACAAACATTTCTCAGAGGCAGAGCTACTCCACAGGCAGACATAATCTTATTGAGTTAAATTTAAATGGGCGGAGACAAAGAACCAGAGTTTTTCAGAGCACATGTTAGATAAGTGGCAAATTTGAATGTCAAAGAAGGAACTCGTGAAGTTGGAAGGTCAACAGCTAGCTAACTCGCTGACCTGGATAGGAGCTAGGCTAACTAGCTAAGCCAGATAACTCAGTATGGCTAGAATGCATTTTAGTTAGTAGCAAGAGCGCTAGGCTACATAACTAGCTACCTCCTCACTTGGCTTTGTCACTGGCTTTCAATCTAATGTTACGCAGACAGAAAACCAGTGGTTCTCTGGCACCGCCCATTGAGGTTTAACTGTAGCCGACGTGGGTTCGAATCCGGCCCACAGTCATTTGCTGCATGTCTTCCCCCTCTGTCCCATACCATCTCTCTCTCACTATCTGTCAAAATAGCAGCTCTGCCTCCGAGTAATGTTTGTATAATTAAATTGCAAAAGGCAATTTGATCCAAGATAAGCACTCTTTTCTGACATACCGTTATGAAAAATCTTACCTAACGCATTTTCACATTATTCTTATGACAGATTGACAGTCAAGATTTGTGATTTGCCTCCGAAAGCTAGAACAAGAGAGCAAACATTTCTTGATGATAACCAATGGACAAATCCTGGAGTTGCTTGGTTGAATGGGAGAGCCACTTTGTGAACATAGTGACAGTATCCTGGGTGGGATCATGTTTCTGTCAACACTGCATTAAAGCTCATTTATATGTAAGCTCACACAAATTTTGTGTGAAACCACCCAATTCATTATTAAGGGAGCAGCTCTAGATTTTTTTTTTTTCTCTTCAAGGCAAAGGTGGTGACCAGGGTGTCAGTGTGTATTGTCCATGTCAGGTCCTCTGAGATGTGCACACCAAGGTATTTCCGACTGCTCACCCTCTCCACTGGGGCCCCCGTTGATCCTGAGGTGGGTGTAGGTCTTCTGCTGCTTCCTCCTGAAGTGCACAACCAGCTCTTTGGTCTTGCAGACGTTAGGGGTGAGTGTATTTGCCTCCTCCACCTCGTCCAGGTAGGCCTTCTCATCGTTGTTAGTGATCAGGCCTACCACCACCGTGTCCTCTGCAAACTTCGACCTCCATGCAAGGTGTCTCAAGCACCTTTGTGATGGCCATAGCCACACATTGGTAATGTTCACTCAGTTCACACTCTGTCACCTCATTAGTTTGGTACTTACATAGGTTCAGTTAATTTTGCAGTCATCCACACCCAAACAATTAACATCACACAGTTAGTTTGATTTGGAATTCATTTATTTGCTTTATACCTCATTGTTTTATATGAAGTGCACACATTTTAACAATGTCAAGTTAGGTAGTAATGTTCTGTTATATTAATCATTTCTTTCTTTGTCTTTTGAGTTACCGTGGTTGTTGGGAGCGTTTCCTTCCGGCTTGGGCAAAAGGTGTGGCTCAAGGCTGAGGACTATTAAGTACTGGAGCAGCTCATTAGACCGAACCATGTGCTGCTATATTGTGTGTGTGTGGGGGGGATATGGGTTTAGTTAGGTTTGCTTTGTATTTAGTTATAGTTGGCATCCATCTTGTTTACGCCTGGGGTGTTATTTGGTTTGGCCAGGGCCATTATATATGTTCCCTTGTGTGTCATTGTGGCAGGTTAGTTTGTTCTGTTAACACCTTATTTAGTTGCGATATTGATTATAGTTAGATTTTGTTGACCCTCTTTTATAGGCCTAGTTATTAAGTTTTGGTTTGTAAAAGTTTGGTATTTTGTAGGGCAAATAAAACCCTGTTTTCTTTACTCCTGTTTCCTCCGTGTGATACTGCTTGGTCCCTGACAACCTTGCATGTATCCTTGAGTACTGGTGCAGGATGACACAAACATCTTGAAGGAGGAACAACAAGTGGGATTTTTCTTTTTTTTAATTCATTGTCAAATTAATTGCCTGAGCTTCTGATACAGTCAAGAAGTAAAGTTGTATTTCCAGTTATGCTGGGTTACAAAAATTCCAAAACACCCAAAATTAAGAGCATCAAATAATCTCTTAATCTTTAAAGTAGGCCTTGGAGATTTGATGCTGAATGAGACTGGTGTTACTTCAGCAATTTCATCATTACATAGCAACAGAACTTTCTTTTTCTTTGCCCTTACAAACTCGTTGTTCCACACATGTACCTCTATCCTATCTACCTCCTTCAAGTCAGGATATTATGCCCGACCTATTTTAATGTTTAAATTGTTTGAGTTGCTATTATATATTGCGTAACATAACTTCAGTTCAAACACAGGCAGTTCTAGGCAGTGCTTCATTAGGCTCTTTGTTTACTGAATTAAACAATGGAACGCATCGACACCTGGCAAACAAGGTATTAGTGCCAGGAGTGATGGCTATGTGAGAATTTCTGATGCTCATGTTGTTTACCTAATGAGGCATACACCCATCTACTCATGCTTATTCATCGCACCACATCCTTGATGATATTGATTCCTGTTAGAAATATTCACTGCAGCTCAGGCTCTATTTTTTCCAAGTTCCAAGTTTGGCTGTCCCCTCCTATCATTGAGATGCCCTTGAGCAAGGCAGTTAATAGTGGAGCTACTCAGTGGCCAACAGTAGAAGAGTGTCGTTGTATTGGTCAGCTTCCAGTTCCTGTATAACTCTACGGAGAAGAAATGTATGTGTGCTTGGCAAAACCCTTCCCATGAAAAAGGCAAGGGCATACCAGGCCTAATGAAGACATCACATTACTAGGAGAAGTGATCAGATCCAGGGGGAACACAGCCGTAAATCTGTTCACCTTCCATCTGGAGGGCACAATTACTTGACTTTGGCTGAGCTCTGAGGAACAGCACAACCAGGTTTTCACAGTTCATTCCCAGGGGTCAGACAGAGTGACTGGTCAGATGATTTACAAGGCCTCAATAAGCTATCCATAACCATAGCGTGAGGACCGACTATAGGTTCAACAGTCAACGCCTCATCATAATACAGTTGCATAATTCCCTAAAGCTTGGGTGTTACTGTTGTCTTAGGCTTTGCAAGATTCTTTTAAAAATTATCACCAGACTGGCCGACTGCACCACAAGCAACCAATGACAACCCCTTGGAAGTCTGTCTTGATTTGTTTCAGTAGTGAAGAGATTTGAACTTGTTGATGACTCGGATTGAAGACCATAGAATATAAATACAAAGTGAGCAATTGAGAGTTATAAAAACATATGCAATTTCAACAATTTCAACACTAGAACATATTAAGCAGAATGTTTGGAGGGTTTCATACATGCTGGTACATTCTATGTTCTAGACGTTTCATTGGCACAGGAACCTTGTGTACATTTCTGCAATTTAAACAACCTTGCTGCTGAAATTGGATTGGACCCATCTATCAGTCAGGTAAAAGGACATTCCCCCTGGCCAAGAAAAATATTGGGCTTTTAATTACCAGGCAGGACTAACAACAACTGTTGCGCTGTTCTGTAAAAAAAACCTCAAAGAACCGATTAGTGTGTCTTGGACCCATTTGTGCGATAAATACCATTTGTTATTTTACCCTAATGGAAAAAAAGTTAACAAAATTGAAACATGAGATCCCTTGACCATGTCCCATGCTTTGAAAACTTAGAATTGTGTGTGCCAGTACTTAAGGAACACTCCATCACCATTCATGTGGACGTTATATCAACCCAAATCAGAAGCAAAATCAACCAATATTGACAGAGAAAATGCAATTTTTCTTTTCAGTGTCATGTTTCATACCACACAGAGCTCTATATGTTTTATTTTTGTTTGACCCATGTAGTCTAGCAAGTCCAATCACACCAGGACACATCCTATTGAAAATAGACACGAGACAATAGAAAAGTGGACTCCAGTCCGAACTGGACTTGTTTGTGCTTCTGATCTAATCCAAAGCTAAGAAGCTCAATAGCATTCACTTGAAATACGTGAAGGAGTGCATTTCTACCAGGAGGAGGAATAAGTTAAACTGGCAAATGTTATGTTTCAGACCGGAAAGCACTCTAGAGGGTGTTGAAAACCACCCAACGCATCACCGGTACCTCACTCCCCTCCATTGAGTCGGTCCAGCACCAGTGGTGTCTGCGAAGGGTGCGCAGCATCGTCAAGGACTCCTCTCACCCCAGCCAGAGACTGTTTGCCCACCTCTGCGCTACAGGTCTCTCAGGACCAGCAGGCTCAGGAACAGCTTCTTCCCCTCAGCTGTCACCTTGCTGAACTCGACACCATGGTGATAGCAGCACCCCCCACCCCCGAACACCTCCCAGTCCTCCCACACCTGCACTATATGCTATTTATCTATATTTTTCATTTCACACTGTTCATATTGTCCATATATGTCATAGCATATTCATATCTAGCCCTTACTGTTTATTTAATATATTTATATTACCATTATACATATGTACATACTCTGCACTTTACCATGGCAGACTGCATTTCGTTGTCTCAGTACTTGTACAATAAAGTTGAAGTGCTACTGAATGAAGAGGTGTTTGGGAGCCGGAATTCCCACCACTATTATGTATTTATTGTATTTGTATCTATAACCTATTCTTCGCTGCTTCAATATTGCTGCTAATTTCCCCTTGGAGTTCAAAGTTCATGTTATTTTTATCTTATCAGTTTACCAACCACGGTGTTATTATCCTTCTGTCATTCTAAAAGTAATATTGTTTTAATGTTGCACTATCCCTCAATTTGAAGTATTAAGTGTTACTGTTTCTAAGTGGTCATTATATATAATTTTGGATCAAAAACCTTCATTTTTAGCTCAGTGGGAGCACATCCAAGCCCAAGAGGTGTCTGGCTTTAGTGAATAATCCTGTATGGTAGCGTGATCTCACTTATTTATTTAGAAATTCCCCATCTCACCTGTTGGCAAGTTGCTCATATACATTGCATTGGAAGCTTGTTCTACAAAAAAGTAGGGGAAACTCAGCAAAGTAACTTAATTTTTTTTTTTTTAAAATACTTTATACTTTTAAATACAAATACTTTGTGTAGCTTTAAATCCAAACACCATGGAGTTAAATTCCAACTTCAGAACGTGTTGCTCTTTGCTTCTGCACACAACTCAATCAGAAAATTCAACTTTTTCCTTTCATACAGCTCTCCGTCATTGTGTGCCCGTTAGAGGTGTCAGAGTGATGTCTCCCACTTGTAATGATTTTCCGGGCGCCAGAAGACGGATTTACTGGATTGTCCATCCAGTGAAAGCAGCTTACAAAAGCAGCAGACTGATCGCTTCATGTTGTAATGTTAAAATCCAACCCGACCTTGCCTTCATGATGATTTCTTCTTCTGCGTCTTTTTTACTTTTTATTTTCCTCTGCAGCGTTTCCATTTTATTTTTCTTTATCCTTATTTTACTTCTTCTTCCATCCTGTTTTAAAGTTTTTTTTATAAGGAAGTGCATATAACTTGACTCTCACTCCCTCTCTGTCCATCTCTGCCTCTCTTTCTTCTTCTCTACATTTACTTCACAATGAACAATGGAGCAAGAGATTGTGCTACCTCTATTGTATGCAACTTTTTATCACAGTTCATTCAAAGCTTCATATCATGAGGAAGTTTTCATTCATTTTTTTTTTTTTTAGGCCAGACTTTTTGCCACAAAAGGGAAAGAGTATATTGTTTTGATTAGAACAGAGTCATATATAGCAAATGGAAGAATTCAATTAATTAATTACATTTTTGCTAATCTCCAAGCAAGACCAGGGGAAATTTAATTTGATTCTCTGTAATTAGAGAAAGGCTCCCTCCACGTCCCTCTGCAGCGTGTCTCCTGTTCAAATCTCTGAGATTCCCCTATAAAAGGCTAATTGGTTTTGGCATTAAACAGTAGTTTGAAAATAAAGAACGTGCTCAGAAAACATTCTTCCTCACTTTAACAAAAAACAGTGCTCTCAAAATGGTTGATGTGGTTCCTAGATTGGATGAAAGCAGAAACCCGACATCATCACACAAGAACAAATAAAAGCAGCGGAACAAAGGAATCATTAACCCTTTTCCCTGAGGTTTTTTTTTTGTTCAGAATGGTTGGCTGAGTGATGAATGGATCAGGGCAGTGATGACATTTCTTTGAGTCGTTGCCAAGGTGCCTGTCGATCCGCGGTTATGGTCTGTCTGCCAAGGCGTCAAGATTACACTGGTGGAACGTCAAGCAGAGACTTTCTCCCACTCTTTTTCCTCTCGTTTATGCATTTAGTTTCGATGTAGAGGTTTAGTGTCACATGATGCTGTTCCACCCTGCCAAGAATAGCATACTTGAGAAAATACATGCATGAAAATGGTCAAATTTAAAATGATGATGTCATCTAAGGCTTCAATCTAAAAATATCAGCATTGGTACCAAAAGCCCATATCGGTAAAACCCTACTCACTAACAACAGTCCTATCACTTCCACTGCCCCTATTCCCCTCTCACTCTTTCTCTCACTCTGTTTCTCCCTCTCTCCCTCTCTAATGCTCTCTCTTGCTCTCTCTGTCTTTCTGTCTCGCAAGGATTTATGAGATGCCTATCACTTCCACTGCCCTTATTCCTCCCTCTTCCTATCTATTTCTTTATCGCTCTGTCTCTCACTCACTAACACTCTCTCTCTTGCTTCTCTCATCTCGCTGCACTCCAAAGATCAAATGGTTATCAGATATGGGACTGTCAAGAGACCCCTGCAGGTCAGCGGCTGACATTTGTGATGGGGAAAAAGTAATACGGGCAAAGCTGATATTTTCCACATGACCCCTCTTTTTCTGTTTCTCACTGCCTCTCACTTTGTCTCCCCCCCTCTCCCACTGTCTCTCCCTCTCTTTTCCCTCTCTTTCTGCTCCCCACTCCCCCCATTTGCACCCTGGGTCCCCTTGGGTCCAAAGGCAAGTACTCTCTTCCATTCCAAGTACAGGTCTGACATGTATTACCACCCATCTTCCTGGTTCTTCACCCCCTTCATCACCTTTCTCTCTTTGTAAGATGACTCCCTCTCTCTCTCTCTCTCTCTCTGCCTCTTTCACTGGACTTGAACGTGCTTCTCTGGAATGACTTTTGCTTTCTTTCTGCCTCTCGGTCTGTCTCCCTGCATCTCTCTTCGCAATCATGCACTTCTCTTTGTCTCTCGGGAATCATAACATTTTCATCTCTTTCCCTGTCACCCTCTTTCTCCATTTTCTCATTGTGAGTCAGACATTTTGTTTCTCTCTCCACAACTCTTTCACTCTTTTCGCCTTTTTCTTTGTCTCTTGAATCAAACCTTTCGCTCTCTGGTATTATACTTTATCTTCTCCATCTCTGGCTCTCCCTGTCTGTTTTTTGTTTGTTGCTGTCCTCCAGGATCAGTCTCATCACCCTCGCCAGATCACATTCCAAATTTCAGCCAGTTACCTGTGATGTGGAGATGACAAAGTGAATGCAGGAACAGTGTGACACATGAACTTGTTGCATCCTTCACTGTTGTAAATGTGGAACGTCCTGCTCTCTCTTGCCATGCCTGAAGGGTGCTACTCAGTGTAAAGCCAGTGATCTGGCAGGCTGCTTGTTAGATACATATCCCTGCTTTGCTTTGAAAAACTACAATACAGAGACGCAAATTCCCACTTGAGGTTCTGGGATTTTGTTTTTTTAATGTTTATTTTTTTCGTTCACTCGCCTCACTGTTCTGAAAAAAAAAAATATGTGAAACTTGAAATAACTGAAATTTGTATGGCCTAATAGAGAAATGATAGGAAATTAAATTTAAAAAAAAACAAGTAGTAAGAAAAGAGGTAGAAGGGATTTTTACACTGAGCACAATGCCATAGACCTCCCCTGGGAACCGTCACCTTATCGTGGTGGGGAGGTTTGTGTGCCCCTGTGATCCTGGGGGCTGTGCCTAGGGTGGCGAAAAAACGGGCATGGGAGGAGTTCAGAAAAGCCATGGAGAAGGACTTTAGGTCGGCCTCAAAGAGATTCTGGCAAACCGTTCTGCGCCTTAGGAGGGGGAAGCAGAGGCCCACCCAAGCTGTTTTCAGTGAGGGTGGGGAGGTGCTGTTAATGTCGGGGCCGTTAATTCGAGCCATCCGATCTCTGTACAACCAAAGCGAGAGTTGTGTCCACATTCTCAGCACTAAGTCAAGCTCGTTCCCAGTGCATGTTGGCCTCCGCCAGGGCTGTCCCTTGTCACCTATCCTGTTTGTGATTTTCATGGACAGGATTTCAAGGCGCAGCCAGGGTGTGGAGGGTATCTAGTTCGGTGACCTCAGGATAGCATCTCTGCTTTTTGCGGATGATGTAGTCCTGATGGCTTCATCGAGCTGTGAACTCCAGCACGCGCTGGGGCGGTTTGCAGCTGAGTGTGAAGCGGCCGGGATGAGAGTCAGCACCTCCAAATCTGAGGCCATGGTGCTCTGCAGGACAGCAGGGGATTGTCCCCTCCGGGTGGGGAGTGAGTCTTTGCCTCAAGTGAAGGAGTTCAAGTATCTCTGGGTCTTGTTCACGAGTGAGGGTAAAATGGAGCATGAGATTGACAGGCGGATCGGTGCAGCGAGTGCAGTTTTGCGGTCGTTGTACCGGACTGTCGTGGTGAAGATGGAGCTGAGCCTGAAGGCGAAGCTCTCAATTTACCAGGCAATCTTTGTTCCAACCCTCACCTATGGCCACGAGCTCTGGGTAGTGACCGAAAGGACAAGATCGCGAATACAAGCGGCGTAGGATATCTGGACTCACCCTTAGGGATAGGGTGAGGAGCTTGGATGTCCGGGGGGGACTCGGAGTAGAGCCGCTGCTCCTTCGCGTGGAGAGGAGCCAGTTGAGGTCGTTTGGGCATCTGGTCAGGATGCCTCCCGGACGCCTCCCTGTGGAGGTATTCAGGGCACGTCCAGTGGGGAGGAGGCCTCGGGGGAGACCCAGGACCCGGTGGAGGGATTATATATCCTGCCTGGCCTGGGAACGCCTTGGGATCCCCCAGCATGAGCTGGTGACTGTGGCTGGGGAAAGGGATGTCTGGGACACTCTGCTGAGCCTGCTGCCACCGCGACCCGGATCCGGATAAGCGGTCGAAAATGGATGGATGGATGGACAATGCCATAGACACAAGTAAAAGTCAAAAAGTAAAAAAAAAATACAGTGTAATGTTTAAATCATTTAATCTATCAAAATGAAATTGTACACACACACAGGCTACAGATTCTCTTCTGAGCCGCCTTTTATACGGTAGCTTACCAGGTCTACCTGTAGGTCTACCACAGATCACCCATCTGTCCGAGGATCCAGCACCACTATCTCTTTAACATTCTTTGCTGCCGCTCCAGTGGTAGCCTACCAAATGTCTCAGCATCCCCCTTGTGGAACAGTGTTCTCAAGTGCTCTGGATGACTGGATGTATCCCTTAAAGGAAATCCTCACCCTCTAACACCGTTGTATATCATCAAGTTTTGTGATTTACTTTCCCACCCACTTTCCCTCAACCTGCTTCATTCTACTTGTTAGTGATTTCCTACATTTCCCAGAATGCCTTTCCACAAACCCCAGAGAACATGCCTGAACTTGTTGCAGTCAGTAGTGTAGGTAGAGAGAGCAATAACCAAGTGATAGCGATAGTAAGAGCAAGAGAGGAAGTTTATCCAGTCGAGAAAAAGCAAGATTTGTGCCGCCTATTAAAAATTAAAAGTCTTGTGGCATTATGGTCTATTGAGGCTACTGTTGGTGGAGAAATTGCTCTGTCTTCCTCTTCTATGATGTATGATTGTTGAATTGGTGGGTCTAGAAAGAAGACCTTGCTCTTTGATTTGTAGGGTCTGACACCAAAACCTGATGCTCACCGTTGATGTTTTACATTGTTGAAGTTTTTCTGCAATCAAAGTGCATTGTAGCTGCACTACAAATATGACGTCATATGTGACGTCACATCATCTACATTTGGCCAGTCACCCACAGCAATAAGAAAAATACATTGACTAACAAAATGGGTCCAGAAATACAAGGTACATCTCCAATAGCTGTTTTTAACAGTGTTAAGTGCTTTAAGGTGGATCTTTCCTTCCTTTAAAAGTATTTTATTCAGTTCTGAATCTCTGCCAGCATTTCCTGTTGGGCACTAATCAATTCCCTGATTAAGTATATAATGCATTTTAATCCTGACTAAAAAGTTGGTTGGTACCGGTTGGTACTGCCTGGAGCTCTATTCAGAGGGAAAGAGAGGGAGAAACAACAATGAAAGAAACATGAGAAAAAAAAGATTGTAAATTGTAAAATGTGAATAACCATGTGTGTGTGTGTGCTGGGGGAAGCGTGTGCTTTGGTACTAGAGAATATTAGCAATGATAAATCAATTAAAATGTATTTATATACCCAATGTTTATTTATATACACATATTTTTCATGCCTTTAACATATGAAGCTAAATGGATATTACAAAATTATTCACAGCACGGTGTTTTACTTTCATTCTTACCAACAGCGTAGTCACCTGCCAAGACTGAAAATTCATTTTTATATGGATTTAACTGATTACTTGATTTTTGAGCCGATAATGCTGTGGAATATTTGTTTATCTGGCTTATTACACAATTGACTTTACTTTTTTTGCAAAAATTGGAGAAATTGTGAAATAATCTGGAGCTCTGAGCTTGATTGATTTGAGTCAATTTGAGACATTTGATAAAGCCTCTTTTTTTTAATCTCACCTGCAAATTCTGTACTGTTTTCTCTTCTTTTTTTGTTTTATTGTTTTAGATGGGCAGGCAAATGGGCATAAACCCTAAACACAACCCTAAATAGAAAAAGACAAGAATTTGTATTGAAAGTTAAAAAAGACATAGAGGAGAAATGATATATAGATAAAGAATAAAAGGAAAAGTGTGCAGATTCTGTCCAGTCCCACATAGTGCGTCCATGGCAAATGAATTATCAGTTCATTTGAATTTGATTTCAGCTCACTAGATCCCTGGTTGATTCTTCATCTCTTCTGTGGAGAATACAGTAATGTTACGCTGCATGGCCTGCTGGTTAACATTAGCAACTGAACTGTTAGCAAACATAACTTATAGCATCTTACACAGAAGCAGTGCTTATACAACAATGTAATTTATTATAAAATACTATAGTATGTGTTGTGATACGATCATAAAGATTCAGCTATATATCAATATATCAATATATCGCAGCAGTCCAGGAAAACTATAGATGAAGAAGCCAGAAGCAAGTTCTCCTATTGTGTGACTAATGTGTGTTGTGTGAAGATTTATAGTCAACGACAACGACCCCATGACAAATAGGTTCAGGTTTTTCACGTCTTCAGTAGATACGTACGTACTGAATCAACAAAACGCTACAACTTACTTGTATGATGCAATTTATTGATTTAGCCTACACAGAATTAAGCTTGCAATGCTTACATGGTGATTATTGACAGTGGTCCATGTATCACTGTAGCCTGTACTTCCATAATTGAAAGAGCTTGGCTTGAAGGTGGCAGGGAAATGAGACAAACCGGACATTGGAAGAGCATTGCCATCTTTGATTGGAAACTCAATGATTTGCTTGTTCTTTTTTGCCCGGCGCTAGACACAAATGAAAAGACGGAGACAGAAAAGGACAGAAAAAGAGCAACCAAAAGACATAAGGAGAGGGATATAGAGAAAATAAATAACTGTCTGGGAATTTGACACAGAGAGGCTCATCATGTCAGCAGCTGATGACTGACGGGAACAATACAGACTAGTCATGGCAGAGATGATGCATGCTATCATCAGACAGAGTGATAAAAGCAAACAAATGGTGTGTTTTCTCTCTTTTGTCCTGCTGGGAACGTCTATTCTTTGCGTCTTTTGTCACAGAGTATATTTTTTCAATGAAACCTGCAGTTTCGAAAAATAGAATTTGCTCAATAAAAACTCAGCAAAACTTTTCTTGTTCACCAAGTTGTTTCTCAGTTGGACATGCATTTGCTTTTCACCCCAATAGATATTATGTTTAGACTACAGCTTGTCCCCGATTTTATGCTGCAGTTGCAATCTGGATATTGGATTTAGGTACACACTTTAATTACAATTTAATCTGATGTTGGGGAACTATATTATAATGCCTTGTGGCTCATGGCAAATCTATACAGCCTTAGTTAAGACTGTGCTTGCCACCAAGTGACCTTTTCAGTAAATGAATGAAACATAGGATTAATATCATTAACCTGATTACATCAAAATGCAGACATGCAAGAGTATGTTTCTTCAGACAGAAAAACAATCCTGTGTGTGTGTGTGTGTGTGTGTGTGTGTGTGCACATACTTCTATGTGTATTGTATAAATGTGTACATGACTGCATGCCTGTGTGTGTAGATTCATGTTTGGTTCCCTGTGTATGTGCACACATACATGTACACATCCACGTCTGTATCAGTATCTATTTGTGTGTGTATCGTTGTCCATATCTGTGTGTGTGTGTGTGTGCCTAAGACACATTTACATCTGGTATTAAAATGTGATCTGCATTTGAATATCTTCTCGAGATCAGACAACCTAAGGAAGCGATGTGGCCTGCATGGCGATCGGATTTCATCAGCCAGGTATGAATGGAATTTGTGAGAAAGTACCGCCCCCAGCGTAGAAACGCCATGACTCACACTGAAGTTGACCATCCACTCAGCTTCGCAGAAGGTCTCCAGCACGATGTGCTCCCCCCAGTCATCGCTCTTCTCCCTCACCCACAGTAGCATTCACGGCAGCTGCAAACGCTACTGATGCATCTGTTGTTTCTGCTGCCCCCTGTGGAAGAGTTGTTAAAGACAACCCTTTCTGCCTCAAAAGAAATGTAAATACAGGCAGTACAGTATCACATCTAATGACCCTACACCCTACATGTTTGTTTTTGTTTTTGTTGACAATTCCACTTCCCGACCTACTCGCCTGCTTTGCATAGCGTGCTTGAAAAATGAGATCAGATTGATCATTACTCAGATAGCATATCCGTGTAAAGATTGCACTTTAATGGGTGAAAATGGGAACTAGTTGCTTGCGTGCATGCACATGTGAGTGTGTATGCATGTGTATGAGTGGATCTTTCTTAGCGTGCTTGCTTTTGCTGAAATACTGACGTTTCTGCTTATCCACCTGTAAGCATGCCTACACATTTGTCCAAGTGTACGTGGACAACAGTTGCTCTCACTTGGCGAGTTCAAACTGATAATGGAGGATCCTGTGACAGACTTAAGGGGCCGTCTTTGCTTTGTGTAATCAAATAGGTTTTGACCTGGTGAACCTGCTGGTTTGATATTGGTCTAGTTTTACCTTGCTCCTTGCGTCTCCCTTGAAAAGGAGATTGACAATTGCAATAGAGTCTAACCCGGTTAAATAAAGGTTAAATAAAATAAGGCAACTGGAGAGTGATTAAAGTGATTATCATTATCAAATCGATTTTTATAATCAGTTTCTATTTAGACTTTGAATTAAAAGTGAACTGCAGACCCTGTTTTAGCTCATCATGATGAGGTCATCATGAAGGCGGAGACTAAGATTAGACTATCGGTGAAGGGTATTATGAGTATTAGTGTAAAAACTGAGGTATAATCTGAATGTTGATCCCACCCTCCCACTAATTGTCAGGATTAGAGAGAACTGAACAGATCTGGTGTCAGCTCTCAAAGCCACTGGAGAAGTTGAGTTTTAACGTAATATGATATTCAACTTGGTAGAACATTTTAAAAAGTTTTTTGCACACTTACCATGATTGGAGTTTATGAAATATGAAATTAACATGAAATTAACCACCATCAGCTGACTTGTTTTTTTGGACCCATAGCACCACCACTTTTATTTTGAAAACCCAGTGTAAAATTCTCCCTTCAAACTATTTCTTTACTAAATGTAATGTAGACCCAGGTAATATTATTTATCTTTCAATGTGTTTTCTTAATATACATTTTTAAAAAGTACTTTTTTTCCATTTGCAATTACTGATGTTGAGAGCTGGTGAAAAAAAACATCTTACCTGTCAGGGGTGACAGCGAATCCGCAGTACAATTATTGTTGTACGGGTGACTCCTCCTGAACGCCTGTGGAAGCTCGGGTGCTGAAAATGTTCTGATTAAGTGAAATATTGCTTTATATTCAAGACTTAACAATTTCTACGAAACCTTTTTAAGATTAATTTTCGTGCCATTTTCTGCTTTGTTAGATAACATACAGTGTAGAGCAGCAGGTGTGATGGGAGAGAGAGAGAGAGAGAGAGAGAGAGAGAGAAAGCCAAACTTGAACCATGGTTCGTGGCAGCCCGTCGAGCCATGCAGACACCATGGCAAAAATGTTTTGAATGACAATGAACAAGGGCCACTGTAATTTCCCCCAAGGCCCAGGACCAAACTTGATGTTATAGGCCTTACTTATGACTTGAGAAAATAACTTCCAGCGTAACTGATCATTCTTTATGAACTCCGCCCTGAGCCCGAGATAGCGTCCCTGACTGAGCAGACCAAGAAAGCTGGGGACCATATTAAATTTAATGTCTTAAAGCAGAGACTCCATTAATAATGTGACTTTGGTTTGCACTGAATGGAGATACAGATCAAGGTTGCAGACAGGGGGGGGTTCCAGGTTTCTGAGGTAAAGATTTGTCTGGTCTGGACGATTAATCATTTGCAAACGACAGAAAGTCAGTCAGAAAATGAGAAAAAAGAAAGTAACGAGCAAGTAAACATTGCTTCTCTGTGTTTGAGGGCAACAAATCCTGCTCTCCTTTCCCATCATCTCGCCTCCATCTGCCCCTCCCTCTTCTCCTCTGACACAATAAGTAAAGCTGTAATTTACTGTCTTTGTGTCTCCAGTAAACTGCTTAGCAGCACGTAATTACCTCCGTGTGCTTGCCAACTGTGTCAGGGATTTTTTTATGATTCAAATAAGCCTTTACAAGTGAACCACTGGGATGTGACATGTAGCCCGGTCCATAATCCTGGAAGAATTGTCTGCCAAAGGGGGGGAGTGATTGTCTTGCTAGAGCAGTAGAGCTCTCATTATTGTTGTGGTATTAAGGGAAAGGGGGAACGATTGGTAAAAGAGAAAACAAATTAACATGAAAACATGTTCCGAGCAGTGAAAGTGATGAGGTTTCCGCAGAGAGAGGGGAAAGGAATGAGGGCGGTGTGTGTGTGTGTGTGTGTGTAGGTGTGTGTGTGTGTGTGTAGGTGTGTGTGTGTGGGAGGGGGGTTAGTGAGAGATAAAGCACGGGAGGGGGAGATAGAAAGACCAGGAGACTGTATTTGGTGACTCCTTGGCTGACAGTCAAATCAACCTGAAGAGTTCCTCTAAACAAAAATGTAGTATCAGAAATCCTCTTGCTGTTAATTGATACTGTACTGTATTAATACCTCCTAGCATCGCCACTAGGAATTGAAAATGTCCGCATTGCAGGGCCTAAAAATATATAAATATAAACAGAAAAAGGAAGCCACGGTACTTCTTCTATGGCTTCTTCTTCTTTATGTTTTGGCAACTGTGCCTTCATCATATCATCATATATCAATAAAAATACAAAGACAGACAGCGTACATATTATACAATTCGAGACAGCTGGCTACTTGTGGAACTCAAAAAACACAGGAAGTGGGGAGAATTCAGCCTGTGACATCTAGTGGACAGGTAAGCCCACTACAGTTGTCAGGTGGAACCACATTACGTTCATCAGTCAAGGTTACACAGTAAGTCCAACATATTGGTATTATTTTACTATTCTTTTGCCTTTGACTCCAATGAACACCTTTTTTTGCAAACAAAGACTTTCATTTGAAAGATAATAAATCAACAAGGTGCCTTCTCATCAAAATCATTTCTAAAAATACATCATTTGAAAATTGTACATGGAATACCAGTTTCATGAGTGATCACAATTATTCACAGACAGTATAATGAAAACACTTGTCAGCACTTCTTGTCAGTCCTTCTGCTTTGACTGCAAATAAACACTGAAAATGTGATTTTTTAAAAAGCTAGCAGTGTTCAGTGGTGATGAGGGGCCCACAGAGGGAAAAGAGTAGTGTTACACTGACTTAAAATACATTAGCATGCATCCGAAGGTCAATTTTTACAATATAATGAAATTAAAATGAATGTTATATAATCTCCCTATCACTCTCATTATCACGTAATCTCATCTCATCAGATAAAACCTAATGAAACCTGTAAACAGTAATTAGCTTCCAGTCCTCTTCTTTCATTTGCAATCAAATTTCCTTTTGCTCAACATTTGTTTACACCTCATGTTGTAGATGACGTTTAGCCTCTGAGCACACACAGACACAGACACACACACACACACACACACACTTTGCTCAAAGACATATGCTGTTGTTAGCATATTTCAGAATACTAGTGATGTAGACAGTGTACGCAATGCAATTGATATCTGTTGAGCGTAGCAATAATGAAATGGGAAAAGTATATTATCATCTAGTCTAGGATCTTATGAGTAACCTTTGCTATAAATTGAAGCTTCACTAGGCAAGATTTTTATGTACAAATACAACCATCTTATCAGCCTAAATCACAAAGTGGGGCTGCAGCAGAGAAGAGCGTCCCATTCACCCTGATTGAGACGCCATAGATCTTTCACTTAAGAGTGAAATACAGCAGCCAGTGAGCGATCCATCCAACTTAGACTGTTTCCCTCTCTTGTCCCTTTGGTATCCTTTGGTATAAAGTGATCACATCACTTCAGAATCACATTGTTTGCCAAACACAGTACATGTGTTGGAATGTGTCTTGGTACCATGGTAACCAAGGTATGGTAATGTCAACAGAGTTTCACAATACATACCTCACCGTGTTGAGCTTTGAATGTCTAGTGATCTGGAGGGTCTTGTGTTGTGTTTGGACTTCATGTGTCAGTTTGAATGATGAAACTCCATGAAATGTATGTTTCTGCATCAATACCACAAAGGGCTACAAACATACACGAGACAATAGAAATGAGTACGTAGGTGGGCCTGGCATGGCCGCTACCAATCACATACATTGAGTTCATAACCTTAATTTAGGACTCGGAAGGACACAAATTCAGGTATGTACAAATATACTTGAATAACAAAAGAAAACAAAAGTTAAGTAAGATAAAGATGAAAAAAGTCAGATTATATGCAAAATTTAAAAAACATTGCACATACTGTATGTTATCTATTATAATATGTCGTCATACCAGGGCAAGTTATACAAGCCCTAGATACCATAGGAAACCTTCATGGCAGTGAGTTGTGTACTAGACAGATGAGCACAGCACAGCTTGGCACAGTGGCCACATCATTAACGTTATTGGCTCGGCGGCCACATCAACACACACAGAATAGCATTCACAAGCGCGCAGTGGAGAGAGGCAGCGACCGCAGCAAAATATAACTATACAACATGAGACCCAAGCAAAAGCTAAAGCACCAGATGTACAGTAGGAGACAAAAGTGACACGTAACATGTAATGGTGTAGTTTACAGCGTCAATCAGCCTACCTGTGATTCTCGTAGAAGCAGACAGCACGGCTTGGTATTGAAGACCGAAATAATTTCATCCTGGCCCTCGTGAGTTAGCGTGTAGCTTCACCACTGCACTTTACATGTATTATGCATTATTGCTATATGCAGGTAGTGTGTCAAAATGCCTCATGAACACAAAGCTCTTACACCTGTAGCTTATTATGCCCCCATTTGCCCACAGTTTCGTCTCTTAACACTCTCTTAACACTTCTTGTAATTATTACTTGCATAGGTCATTGTGTGCGTGCTGCTATAATCCCATGACGCACATTGTTTGATGATGGGTGAATAGTTGCAAATGGGTAAAAATGATGTATGACTTCCTTTGTGATTTGTATTTTATTGAGAAGCCAAAACTACCCAGGCTGTCTCTCTAAACAACGGTAAATCATTGTTGGTTGTCTCCTTCCTGCTTCTGTCCTGTATTAATGCTGAATTCCTCAGGGAAGGATGTAAAAAAAATAGGGCTTCTTTGAAGGCTGCATTGTAGTCACAGACTCTGTTTTGCTGCACACATTCCTGTAGGGCACAGGATAACGACTGATAATGGGATTCTTTATCGATCCCCAAAGGGAAATTCTCTTTTTGCTTGACCCCCCCCCCCCAGCCCCCCGCCCCCCGAGGGAGATCAGAGCACATGGGCAGCACCCAGTAGCTGGCAGGGTTTCAGCATCTTCTTCAGTAGGGTGGATGCGTGCCGACGTAGGGGCTTGAGCCTGGTGGCCTCCTGTTCCTCTAACCACCAACCACCACTTCCTAAAGGTACTGCAACACCAGGTCGATGCATGGAGAGCAGCCCAAGCCCTGATCTCCCTGTTCCAAAAATCAGCCTAGGGGACGTATCAGATGTTAAACTCAAAAACAAAAACTACACTTGATCGTAGCTAGTGTGGGTTGTACATTATGATTTTATATAAAACAGATCTTGCTTACAAATTGAGTGTTTATTGGCAAATATGCAGTGCAAATGTATTACTTCACGGTTCAGAAGAAGAAGGACCAAAATGCGCCTGAAAATCAGATCAAGCCGCCCTCTGTAAAAACCTTAATGCTTTAGCGTGAAAGCACAGCAGGGCGAGCTGTACGGATGCGGACCCATACAAATCCCGTCCGCCCGGAACATAGCGGGCCAATATGAATGAGCCTTTCTGTCTCCCCCAGCCTCCCAAGGCCGGCATCCAGCGTTTACACTTGACTTGGAGCCAGTCTCTGCTGTGGTGTTGCTATGGCATCGTGCTGTAGAATGATGGAATTCACCCACCATTGGCGGAACTCTGCCTGGAGGCTCCTCAGGATTCTCTCATGCGTCACCCTCTGCAAGCTGTGACTCCTCTCTCCTCCTCCTCCTCCTCCTCTCATGCTTCTTCCCTCTCTCTCCTCCATCTCCTCCATCTCCAGCCTCCCTCCACACAGCCCGGCTCATCCGCTGCACCGTTCACACCTAGACAGCTAACACTTTGCTGCTTCATCGCAAAATCGTTTATTCCCAGAACCTTGCAGCATTTGCAGGTCACACCTTACATTTACCTGTCTCTCTCTCTCTCTCTCTCTCACACACACACACACACACACACACACACACACACACACACACTTTATTTATCACTTCATCCAGCCTTTCCTTCTCACATATCCCAGCCTCCACCTTTCCATCCATCCTTCCCACTGAGCGCGTGATTTCAACGTTGCGTCTATGCTTTGGCTCTCATAGAGCCCAAGATATTTTTGGCTATGTATTGTCAAATTTTAGACCAAGAAGTAAATACATCAGAACATAAACATCAGTAAATATCAACAACATGCCTCAGAGATGTCCACATGGACACTATGGCCTGCTTTCCTCACCATTCCTCTATCCTTCCATTGATGACCCCGTCCTCTCTCTCAATTCAATTTCATTTTCAAGGACGTTTATTGGTAAGAAAAGCGCTTATATTGCCAAAGCAAATGTATATAAACAGAATATGAACACTTACAACATATGAAAGTACATGGCACAAGTAATGGCAGCACAGCAACAAAAGTAGGAACTGCAATCAGTGCATAACCATATATACACACACACAGCACACAGCACACACACACACACACACACACATGTATACAGATACATATATAACATGAATAAACAAAACTCTCTCTCTCTTTCTCATACTTCCTCATTGCTTTGCCACCTCTCTCAGTCCGGCTTTCCTCACAGTTTATGCCATCCATGCTTCCATTCCTCCACCCTTTCCTCCCGTCCTACTCTCTCTCTCTCACACATCACCCGCCTCCGGCCTTTTCTCGTCACGGCTAACACCCCGCTGAGGGTAGGAGGGGACTGTCACGAAGCCAAGAGCAAAGTAACAAGCTGTAGGAACAGAGATGTCTTGTGAAGAATGAGAAGGGCATCGTGAGAAGCACAGTGCTCTCTCTCTCTCTCTCACACACACACACACAAACACTCCTCTCGCCCTCCGTAAGATAGTAGGAGTTTCTGCACGTTGCCTTCCCACACACGCAAACTCTTTTTCTAATAAAGTCGTGAACTTTTCATGCCTATGTAGCCCCTGGAGAGAAATGACTCTGCGTTATCATTCAGCAGAGGTTTTTTTTTGCTGTTGAAGTTATTCCTCTATTAAATTTTCAGCTGGATGAAAGCTGGGTCACTCTTTGTACAGGAGGTACAGCGTCACCCTGCCATTTAGAAGAGCGTTGTTATGGAAAAACTTTGGTGATTCTCACATTTCCCCCAAAATGAAAGGTTTACATAGTTACCTAGGTAAGTTACATGACCCCAGGGGCCACAAAAGACATTAAAAAAACATAAAATTTGCCCAAAAGTGCCAGTGCCAATCTGACAAGATGTTTTCTAAAAAAAGAAAATAATTTTTCAGGGTGCAAGGTTTTCATCTGGCAGCAGTGATAGACCTGGCTTTTAGAACGAAGCGCTGATGACACTGGTGTGGGAGGGAGACTATCATGGGAAACCATGTGTGGGAGTCCTTTTCATCTGTTTTTACAGCACAAGATAGTAGAATTGTGAATACATGTTCAAGTAAGTCAGAGGCTACGGTTAGTGTCGATAGCAAATATGAAACTACATGTGACGCCAAATATGTAACATTTAACATTTCAAATAGATAGAGAGCTACTTTATTGATCCCCAGAGGGGGAACGATTGAATCATAGTTATATAAAATTACATTCATATTGTATCCATAATCTTAACCGTTTATTAGATTGCCTATTAACGGGAATTGCAATTCTTAGTGACGGAGTGTATCATTAAACAGGATAGTTACATCTATGATGGTAGTTTCTATTTTCCATAAAGACACATATTTAGAACCCCTTGTCTCATCTGAGGCTTATGAATCCGTCACTTCCCCTTCATCTACATCTGCACTTCATGATCAAAGTGGAATTTGTAGCAGAAATCAATAAGGGATCCCAGATTTCACCTGGATTTACACCTGACTGTTGTTAATATCAATGGTTTCTCATAGCTCACACACTGTGACACATTGTTATAATCCATACAGCGCTGCATGCCGTCAGTAAAAGTGTAAAGTAAAGACACTGAACTGAACTGCCTGCTCACATATTGTACAGTAAGTCATTCCGGTCAATGCTGTAAATTAAATGTAAATGTTCACACCTAATCCATTACCAAAATGGTGCACCGGCTAGACGTCTGCATACCTGACAGCACCCCATTACAGATGCAAAGGCCATCACCTGAAATGAACACTTTTACAACTCAAGGCCTTGGGGGAAAATATTTGCCATATTTCTGACATGCAATGAATTGTAAATCACGGAGGGCTCCAGTAATGCTTCACATAAAGGTAATAGCTAGTACAGCTGTGATGAGGCAGTTTCCATTTTGACATACATGGCATTTGCCTCTAATAAGAACTTCTGACACCTTGCACACTATAGATATAGATAGCCGGCCCCAGTCTAACACCAATGTGGTGTGGAGGCTAAGCATCACCAGACCTGCTCCATATGCATCTGAAATGACTTTAACAACTCAAAGCCTTGGGGTGAAATAATTGCATTATTTCTGGCGTGCAATACGGTACATCCTAAATCACTGCGGACATAATCTTTAACATAAAAGAGCTTCTATTGCACTCATCAAACAATACAACCCATTGTCGCTATTTGCCTTAAATAAAGTTTTACCACAAAATGGCCACGCCCAGTTTAATACCAAAATGGAGCATCTGCAGACATGGCAGATGCAGATGCAAAGGTCTTCACCCAAAATACATAGATAGACACTTTATTGATCCCAGGGGGGGGGGGGATTCTTAAAAAGATAATTATCACTTATATGATGAAATGATCATGTATATTCACTATCTGGCACGTTATGAAGGCAAAATCACTGAAGGCATGCTTAGGATGGGGGGAACCATTTAAAGGTGCTCTCATTCCTCAGGCTACCATGATATCATGAGCTAACCGCTGATTCGGACTGATCCCTGGGTTGCAGTACACGGACCATTCCTCTGCTCGGCTCTGATGGCGGTTCTAATTTACTGCTTATCTGGTGTCCACTGCACCTTAAGATGACTGCAGGCTGCTCCATATCTGTTAGCTAGCTAACAGGCGGTACACTACTCTCTCTCCGAGGGGAGTGGAGATAAGATGTATAGCACCCGTGGGAGAGCCCTAATCGGCACGGTTGGCCTTTCGCAGCCCGCTTGTGTATTTGTGTGTGTAAGGGAGAGGGTGTGTGTGTGTGTGTGTGTGTACATGTTAGTGTCTGTGTGTGCAACCTCATTAGCTGTACTGGCCTTTCACTGTCCATGTGTGGTGTGTCATGAGTATTGTGTATATGTGTGTGTGTGTGTTTGTGCTTGCATGTGTGCTGTATTGTGTAACTGTGTGTGTTTGTGTCTGTGTTTTGATTGAACATGGCCATGTATATAGACTGTAGCAGACTGCCTGCCCTCTATCATAGAGTCACGGCATTGGCTGATCTCACTGGTTTCACTTGTCACTTACGATTTCCGACACATTTTGGACAGTTGTCAGTAACATTGATGTATTACCCATAGTGCAATGCTTAGCTGCTACACTGCAACCCCAAAACACAATATCAGCTTTGTCTTTTTATTGTATTAAATGGCATTTTATTTTTTATTAAATTCTATATTCTGTGCAGAGTCTTAGGCACATGTAAAAGAAATTCTGTAAAGCGAAAATGCTTTCAAAAATAATGAAATGAAAACTTTCAAAATATCAAAAATTACATAAAAGAGCAGTAATGTAAAACACTAATGCTGAAAGAACAAAGATCTAACAACGAACTTATATAAGAACCATACAGCACTGTAAAATAACACAATAGGCAGGAAGTAGGAGAAACCAGGCTTTACTGGTGAGTAGAGTGAAGCAGGTACAAAGCAGGGAATCTAACTTGAACTGAACTTGAAAATAAACAGACTAAACACGAGCACAGCAGTAGCGGCAAGACGTACAAAGACGACCTAGCAATGATCTGACTGAGAGGGTTTAAAAGCATGATGAGATGATCGGTATCAGCTGTGAAGCACCATCGGCATGGTGAACACTCAGAGACATGCCCACGGGCCTGCAAGGGAGAGAGACCGAGACAAAGAGAGAGAAACAGAGAGAGAGAGAAACACTAGGGAGCCGTGACACATAGGTCATTTAAGAATGGATGGATACATTTACCTTCAGCTCCGACAACCTGCGTTCAATTCCAGACGCGTTCAATTCCAGACGCATGCAAAGACATTTCTTGCTGTGAGTTTAAGTTTTTATTTTCAGCAAAAGTTGTTCTTCTTTTGACCAAAACCTTACCCTAATCTTAACCAAAACAAAACTCTTTTTTAAATAAGATATCATATGAATGTTGGTTGATTCGCTGAGTAACTTTCATTACCTTAAAGACCAGAAACCAGAAACATTCATTAGTCAAGGACATCTTTATTAATCAAAAATGTCAGTGTTGCCTTCATTACCGAAATGTTTCCTATTCAGATGTTGTTGTTTTTTTTCTCAATATATGATCATGAGATTAGTACAATTCCCGAAAAGGTGAGATAATGTTTCCTTTCACAGCATTCTAAAATTGTCTTTTTATTAAAACTTTCCCAAGAAGTCCTTGAGGAGAGTTACCCAGGGGTTCAATATGTGAAGCCAGCGGTGCTGGTACAAAGGCAGTCCTGGTTGTTTGGGATAATTAGGGACGCCACATCACACTTCTCTTCTTCAAAGAGATCCTTTCATGAAAATTCAGAATGCAAAGTCTGTTTTTTTTTCTATAACAGTTCCTCCTGCTGCAGTACCACTCTAAGCATAATAACATTCTCCATATCAGGACAGGATTTGTGTGTTAATTAGGGATGCTCTTGTGTGTGTGTGTGTGTGTGTGTGTGTGTATTGGTGCATGCATGTAGCATGAACATGCATGCGTGTGTTTGTTTTTATCCGTGTGTGTGTGTGTGTGTGTGTGTGTATGGATTCACATGCATATATGTTTTACACATACGTGCATTTGTGTTTCTGTTTTTGTTTATGCACCCGTACTAAGCATCTGCGCTTGGGTGTGTATATGTGTGTGTGTGTATGTGAATGAGTGAGTGTGTTTACTCATGTTTACTGCCTCCAGGTAAACCTCTGAACAAAGATAAGGCTTTAATGAGATCTCCGAGCCCGACCGTCATCCACAACTTTCAAAGTGTGGTGCAGAACTTGATTGTAACAGAAAGGGAGGGAAGGGGACTGGAAGCTAAGTACTGTTCACAAGTTTCATTATATTTCATCTGATAAATTGAGATGTGATAACACGATGATGAGGTAGGAATTAATTGTCATTCAATACAAACACAGACTGCACATCTCCATAAATGAAAGAGACTGCCTAAGACTTGGGGGTAAATAACAGGTTTCATCATGGGGATGTGATGTCATGTGAGATGTTGTGGGATTAGTGAGAGTGAGAGAATGAGACTTGTGTTCATTCTTTTTTCTCCATAGATGTTGATACATATATATATGTGTGTATATATATATATATATACACACACACACACAACAATCCTATGTGTTAGACATGGTATATGTTTTGCAGGATTAAGATGGATATATAAACTGGCAACATATTTGCTATGAAAAAGTTGAAGGGAATTATTGTGGACATCTCTATTAAGTGAGTTTTGATTTACATGTTCAATTAAGTGAATTAAAAGTGAATGCATCGATTCCCCTAGTGTTTTGAAACTAAATTGCACCTATTCACACGGTTCATATGCATAATTTGACAAGCAACAGATCAGAGCCATACTATTGGCTAGTATGGCTGGTTTGAACTTGGAAGGTCAGCTAAGCTAACTAGCTAATCTAGGTAATTTAGTATGCGTAGCATTTTTTTTTTCAGTTAGCAAGAGCTAGTCTTCATACTATTACGTACCTCCTCTCTCACCCTTTGCTTTTTTCACTGGGCTTCAGTCTAACATTACCTTTTACTTACATTACATTACATTACTTAACATAACATTACTAAAGGTTTAACTTAACCAATGAGATTATTTCTGCCTATTTAACCAAACGTCACATGGACTCATCCAGTTTGTAGTTTGTTCATTGGACAGAGTTTTGGTTTCGGACAAATTGGAAATTTTGGTCTGGGTGGAAAGTTGAGATTGGGTGTGCAAGTCCTGGTCCCCTTAGTCTGCTTCAGAGTACTAACCCAGGTTGAATTCCAACTCCTTCAAATGAAATTGCAAATCACTAAGTTAATTACAGTGCCTCTTTAATGAGCGTTTCAGGTCAATATACATTTAGTGTGATCATTACGTTGCCCAGACCTCATTACAATGAGACATTATGTGGACATGAATAAATCCTAGAACCATGGTTCCTCTACATTTTCCGCTTTAAACTTACATTCTCTTCAACACTAAAATTTTTAGGCATTGCATATTTATTGTTGATAATGTTTTGTTTGGGGTTTTTTGGGGGTGATTTTTGTCCAGGGGGTGATAGTTATTGGTTTACAGGGGCAAACAATGTGTCTGCTAGTAACAGACACATATCCTTTTTCAATGGAAGTATTTTCCCATAGATCTCTTTTTCTAAGATTAGGATTAATCCATGTCTGCGAGTCTGACACACACACACTGAACGGCATAGTACCAAGTAACCTCTTTTTCCTTTTTATATCATTTTGAACTCCTTATTTGTGATTAAATGAAAAATTGGAGCTTAGAAAAACCACAACTATAACTATAGTTCTTGGTCACTTTTATACTGATTTTTAAAGGAATTCTCTTTCTGCACTTGCATGTCATGTACGTCTGGCACTGAACAAGCAAATTCACTCTCTCATGTCTCTCTCTTTCACCAATAACAGGTTTCTACCTTACTCTTGTCTAGCCTTTTAACACCTTAGTGCATCTTATCCACCTCAGTGAGTCAAGCTGCTTCTTGGTCCCTACTTTGCTAAGTATGCAGTGGACTTTATCATGTTAAATGATGCAGGGGAGAAATTCACACTAGTGGGGAGACTTAATAGTTGCAGCCCACATGCATGTGCCTGTGTAGACAGCCACACACGCCTAATTGTTTTTTTTATTTTTAGGGGAACCCATGAGATAATGAAAACCAATCAAAATCTTTCTTTTCCCTGTCTCTCAATTCATCTCTCTCTCTCTCAGTCATTTTCAGTCTCTCTCCCTCTCTCTCACTTTCCACCACCCCCCCAACCCACCAACTTCTCTCTCGGTGAGAATCGCTACATAATGGCAGTGGTGGGACTGTGAAGTCAAACCCCGCAAATAACGACATGGATATCGCCTGGGTTGCTATGGTGATGGAGTCGGAGCCCACAAGGTGTTATGGGAGCTGCTGCTACAGTATGGGTGTAATGTCAATCGGCTTCCTTGAAAATCTTCCCTCCACCGAGAGCCCAATACACATGAGCCGTTCTTTTTACGTGACGGTGAGATTTTAAATAGAGAAGTTCATTTCCAGGGCACTATGTATCCATTTTGAGGGAAATAAAAAGTTCATCATTCATTCATTATTATTATTAAAAACGTTTCCATGTCTCATTCAGTAGAAAAGTGCATTTCCATAGCCAAATACTACGTAAGACCTGTGAATTTAATAGTATTTGGAAGCTGATTATTTGTACTTTTATAGTATACATTCTCCATAGTACACCGTGAGCATTGCTGCTATTCTCTCAGATATCATCATGTGTATCTCAGTCCTCCTTTTTGTTCGACATTACTGAAAGCCTCCTCAATTCAAATGGTACTCATAAGGCGTTCACAAAAAGCACCTCACCTCTTCACCTTTAAATGATTTCAGAAGTCCCTGAAATAAAGACCAGGGATGAAAAGCTTGTCTTGTTCATTATCAAGGTGAAAATACAAGCTTAAACCCAATGGTTTCTCCCTTATGGGATGATTATGGCACAATGTCTGTACCCTTGCAGAGCTTTCATGCCACCGCATTGAGTTATTGCTTTGTCATAAATTGATTAAGGTTTCGAAATGGGCCGTTAAGGAATGTAATTCAGCAGGGTTCCGCTGGGCTCGCGGTGTGATGTGATCATTAATTTGTATTACAAAGATTCTCAAATGCCGATAATTCCCCCAGTATTGTTTTTTGACAGTGAACTCATAGGCGATCATAAATCATACTTTTCATGTACGAGACAGTACAAGATGTCCCGTCCAAAAGCAATTCATCATATTAATAAATGTGTCACAATCACACTTTTTTTTTTAAAACTTTTTTTTTTCTACTCGGGGAACTCAAAGATCAGAAGTTAATCTTAAAACCTTAAGATGAAAAGTGCACTGATGTAAATGAACAGTATGCTTTCTAGAGCTTTATACAGTCAGGTTATCACAGAAAATATAACTTTCACATTAACTTTCTTCCTTTGGGATGACGTCCAGGAACAAAGTATTAGCAGCATCCTGGAGGAAGAGTGGTGATGATTAAAGTTGCCCCAAGCCAAACAGGTTCCCCAGTAAGTCTCATTTAATCAGGCTTTTTAGGGGATGATCTTTTTCAACGATTTAGTTATCCAGGGAAGGTTTGCTGAGCCTGCGTACTGTATTTTTCAGCAAAGCCCTGCTATATATCCATACACAGTTCAACAACACCCTGGGGGTTAAGTGCCTTGCTCAAGGGCAACTCAGTGCTAGTTGTTGAAGGCCAGTCTGGGGATTCACACCAATGACCATCTGGTCACAAAGCAGCTTTTCTAAACCTCAGGCTACCACCTTCCCTCTTTTATTCTGGCACACTGTCACATTGGCTAAAGTTATACTTGTTGTTTCAATGTGACTTGATCACCTGATTAGGCCACAATGCATTAATCGACAGGTCTGCACACACTGCTATCAGATCATCAAAACTAGATTTGGAGTTGGCATTTTCAGGTGGACTGCTCAGTGCTGTGATTTCTTAAACTCTAATATGAGAGTTTATGAAATTAGATAATAGATCTTAGATAATAGATTTTGTAAGTGCATTCCTGAACTCTGTTCTAAGCAGGGCATTTGATGGGCTATGTATGTTTACCTTGCTAACTGCATGTCACTTATAGATGTCTTATACAATAGGTGTCTTTTGTATTCAGTGTCACAACTCTTGAGGACCAGAAGGACCATAATGTCCTGAATTCCTAACACTGTCCCTGCCATCTAAACAATAACTTCCTGGTGCAATGCAGAGACCTTCAGGGACATCACACTGAATGGAAAAATTGGAACTTACAGTATACACTTTCGTTGTGGAGACCAGTACCATTGTTGAGGAAAGTGCCATATTTGCTGTAGAAGCTATTATCAGTAGTAATCATGTGGCAATGCCATGCCTGCTATCATTCTATCAATCCATTATTCTATTGTAATATTGGAAAGAGTGCCCTGTAATTAAAGACAACCTTTTCAAGATTTTCTCTAAATACATCATGTCAAATGAATTGTGCAAATTGCGATAACAGCTTTATCTTTTGCTTTTGTGTGCTCCTTTCTAAAGGCTAATTCACTATTTCCCCTACCCAACTTACCAGTCTACCAAAGGGGCTTTTTAAAAAAAATATTTCTCACAGTTTTGAAGCAGAAAACTCCCAGACTGGACTAAATTAAAGCACAAAGTAGGTCATTCAGGCAATTATTTGCAATGGCAAAAGTTTTTCCTAGAACTAAAATGTGCCGTCTCAAGTCTCAAGAAATATTAACTTTTTGAACCATCATTGATTTCTCAGCTTTATATTTATAAATGCGAGACGCAGTACTTGCTAATGTCTTGTCGCCATAATTGCTCTTTTCAAAACTGATGTGAGAGAGAGGGAAAAAAGGAGCAACGGGCAGAGCACACATGTCAAATGGTGCATGAACAGGTGTGACATGAAAAGATGATTTTAGAATGTAATGGAAATACCTCTAATTGCTCTATTCTGGACAGAGAGAGAGAGAGAGAGAGGTACATAGCAACATAGCAGAAAAAAAGTCACAATGCACTAATTCTTTATCTGCTTATTTGCTCTTCTATAGCCTGACATGAAGGTAGATGGATAGGGAAAGAGAGAGAGAAAGATGCACAGCGAGTGGTGCATTATCAGGTGTGGTGTGATGGCCCATTACTCAGTGAGCAGCAGCAGCAGCTCAGCACAGAGCCTTAGAGGCCAGCACCATCTGGTTCAGTGTCACTGCCACACGATGGATGATGGAACTGTGCTGCACTGTTTGCCCGCCTGATGCCCAAAACCTTGATGGAAAATGTAGAAGACAGTATCTTTATGGACAGTTAGAGTTGGTGTTTTGACACATATGCAGTTCACGTTTGTGGAACTCCATCCACAAGAGAAAGTGACTGTGCAAGTCAGACAGGAATCTCACTGCATGTGTGCATACTTACCTTTCTTTACGTTAAACAAGTTGCCACCTATTTCAAAAAGAGCAAGTTACTGAAAATGGCTGCTTGCGGTTGGCTGGTATTACATCTACAGTTTCCACCATGGTTCTCAAGGTGCCCTTGAGGAAGTGCAATGAAGATGGTCATCTGACCAAAATGTTGACTGCACTACACATTGCTCTTTTAGCACTTTGGAATAAAATGCACTTTTCTGAAGAAACCTCTAATCCCCACATTCTTTATACAGGGGTTAAAGTGGGATTTGGCAGGTGTAGTCAGGGAATATTATCAGATATTTGGCCAATCAGCTGACCAAGAAGGTCAGCTGATCACATAGCCTGTCCACAAAGAAAACAAGTCCACCAGAGCTCACAGTAGAAATCAATTTGTTATTTTGAGGTGAGTAATTTTCCCCGCTGCACTGCTACACCGGATCTTAGGGTTACCCCACTAGTCAGGGAAATATAAAAAAATCTAGGAATAAATTCCTTACCAAGACATTTCTTCACCAATGTGTTTGTAAAGGTGTCTAATAACACATATAAAAAGATTTAAATTCAACTCCCATAGGAAAACCTGTGACAGCTGCTTAAAGTTGGGGTACCCGGAACCTTATCTGTGAAAAACTGAAAATGTTTATTTCTGCCTTAAGTACCTTGTGAGGAGTCAAACTAGGGGTTTTTTATGGTTCTGAATCGATTGCAAGCATTTATTTTGCACTAAAACCACTCCTTGGCGGAAAAACGGCCATGCCCATTTTTACCGCTCATCGCAAACCCTTTTTTTTGGTGAAAATAAATATGGCGGGGTGCATGTAAATTAAAAAAAATAGCTTTATTAGTTTATTTATTCACATACTTGCCATGGTAACTACTTATTGTTTACTGGTAACTGTTGTAGTTGGTTGGCATTCGCAGCAAGTGAGTGGTAGGTGCCAGACATGCTCAAGCCATTTGCAACCCTCTCCTGTGTGGATCATGGACACAATAGACTCCACACATATCAAATAACAATATTCACCACTCAGCAAGATACTGCACAGAAGATTTTACATCTGATATGTAAGTATTATCTACATTTTTTTTTTTACAACTGGAAATATTTCATGTCACTACATTGATAATATGCATATATAAATAATATATAAGGTGTGTACTATCATCAAATTATCTTACTTATTATCTTACAAATTATCTTACTTACTATTACTTGAGAAATAGTGATTCTGGCCACAAGTGCTGGGTGCAGACCCTCAGCCACTTCTCTGATGTCAACAAGCGCATGGAGGAAGGTGTCAAGAAACATGGTCCACTCCACAAAGACCTTGCCAAAACACAGGATGAAGCGAGATGCTGAAGCGATTGAACTTGCCCTCAAATGGTTCGAGGAGAACAACCCCTTCGACCACGATCGAGACAAGCAGTTGCTTGTGTCCTTCTCAACAGGATTCACAAGCACTGCAGATGACGCAGTCAACGCTGAAAGAGTGGCTGAAGTAGGGAGGGAGATGCAGATAAAGCTGGATGGACAGTCAGTGACATCGACCATGGAGGTGAAGTTCAAGGTACAGGCCCTGTCATCGCTCAGAAAGATTCCCAAGGTCAATGAGAAGAAGATTCACCTAAACTCACTCAAGTTGTTCAACCGACTGATCATTTTCGCCCAACGGGATATGACAGTCGAGACAAGCTTAGAGTATGAGCTGACTCCCTTCCCCTTGTTCAGTAACAAAGACCAGAAAATGAACAAGGCGAACAAAGCAGGCTTTTCCAAGACTAGCCTGAAGGAGTTGACCGATCCGCTTAACCTCACTAACCAGCCCTGCTCCAGCCTGGTGGTTGATGGCGGATGGCTTCTCTACATGGTGAAGTGGGAACAAGGTCAGACTTGGCAGGAGATTGCTGACAGTTACCTGAGCTACGTGCAGTGTCTTGGCAGTCGCTCTCAGAAGATCATTGTGGTCTTCGATGGCTATAGCAGCTCGCCAAAAGATCACGACCACATCCGGCGTACCAAGAACTCCTGCTGTGATCTACAGATTCGGCCGGATATGATACATTTGACACCAAGGGCAAAGTTCATGGACAACACTCATAACAAGAGTGAGCTCATCCACCTCCTCTCTTCAACATTCCGGAAACGTCAGATCACCGTGGAGCAGTGTGACAATGATGCTGACACTTCGATTGTGAGAGCGGCATTGGCTGCTGCTGCAATGACTCTGTTGAGGTCAGTAAAATGTTTGTAGGTATTTTACTTACATTAACAATGATTACTTTAAACAAAAAGAGTATTAGCATTGTTAAATAACTTGACAATTGTTAAGTTCACTGTTTTTGCACACTTCAAGACGCTTTGCACATATCTTGTTCTATTTTCAGGTGCGGGCAGAAGACATGGACGTGCTGGTAATGCTGGTGCACCATAGCTCAAGCACCAACCATCCACTCTTCTTAACCACGTCGAAGGGCTCTTACGATGTCAGGAGGATCCAAGAAGCTCTCTCTGAAAGACAGAGGCGCAACCTGCTCTTTTGTCACGCCTTCACCAGTTGTGATACGGTTTCTGCAATCGGAGGCCATGGGAAAACTACGCTATTTGACAGGTTTTGTGCAGGGGACATTGATGAACACATGGACATCTTCCTCGATGTACATGCTACTAAGGACGCAGTGATCAGGGCTGGTATTGCGATTTTCCAGCACATTTACCATGCACCAGGTACTATTTTGGGTGCAATTCGATACAACATGTTCTCACGGAAGGCGGCGGTCGGGCTGATCAAACCAGAGACTCTACCTCCAACAGAGGGTGCAGCTGCACAGCATTCTCTCCGTGCCTATCTCCAAACCCGGGACTGGATTCTGCTGCAGAGCATGTCTTTGGACCCCAGTGAATATGGATGGATGGTAGGGGTTCATGGTTATGAGCCCATGGCTCCTGAGGAGCTACTCCGGTTCACAAGCTGTCAAGTGTATCTCAGCATGTGGAAATTGTAAAGGCATTACATGCAATTATTGTATTCATGATGGTGTAGAGTCTGGAGAAGACTCAGACCTTGACTCATGAAGCATTTGATATTGTGGATCAGTATTGTTTTCTAACTAAGATTCGAGATATTGAAATAAACTAATAAAGCTACTTTTTAATTTGCATGTAAAAGTGGGCGTGGCTGTTTTTCCGCCAAGGAGTGGTTTTAGTGCAAAATAAATGCTTGCAATCGTTTCAGAACCATGAAAAACCCCTAGTTTGACCCCTCACAAGATACTTTCAGCAGCTGTCACGGGTTTTCCTATGGGAGTTGAATTTAAATCTTTTTATATGTGTTATTAGACACCTTTACAAACACATTGGTGAAGAAATGTCTTGGTAAGGAATTTATTCCTAGATTTTTTTATATTTCCCTGGCCCAACCAAATAAATAAACATCAGTGTTGAGACCTTGTTGATTTGTAGTTGTGTCCGTAGTGGCGTCATTATATTGTTCATTTCAGAGAATCCTCTTTCACAGTCAGCACTGCTAACAGCAAGTGATTTTACTGCTTGTTGCAGTTTCAGCAGCCCATCAGTCACAGGAATTTCTGGATCTCTGCATCTCTGTCTGACACCAGAAGAGCTGATGTCAAAAAGGTCACAGAGCTGTCTTATGTCCTCCTCCCAATAAAACATTGGTAAAGGTGATGGCCATGTTTCTGGCATAAGAATGTTGATTTGTTTTATTTGCAAACCAATAAGCCTGGCGTTGACGGCAGTGAAGAGCGCCGTCTTCCTCGGGGCACGCAACTCCTCCTATCCCGGCAGGCCAGCCGCGGTGCACCAAGGCTGCCCCAGTCAGCCAGGCTTCCAGGGGCGTCCCGCCCCAACGCCGACTGGGCAGCCCTTCCATACAGGGTTAGGGTTAGGCATCTTAACTTCTTGTTAGAGACAAACATAAATGGATATGCTTGTTGAAGTATTCATAGTGAGAAACTTTCCAACAATAGGGAAAATTCTGTTCTGTCTGTGTTCTGCTACCCTGGGCTGTGCTGCATGGGCTGTGCTGTGCTGCTGCTGCTGCTGCTGCCACTCTGGGCTGTACTGCCGCTCTGGGCTGTGCTGCCGCTCTGGGCTGTGCTGCCGCTCTGGGTGTGTTGCTGCTCTGGGCTGCTACTGCTGTGGCTCTGGGCTTTGCTGTGCTGCTGCTGCCACTCTGGGCTGTGCTGCTGATGCGGCTCTGGGCTGTGCTGCTGATGTGGCTCTGGGCTGTGCTGCTGCTGCCTTTGTCATGTCATTTGATGAGCAAAGTCCTTACCCTTGAATATAATCTGTCATCTTCCTCTTCTGTCCTCTCTTTCTTCCATCTTTCTCCATATTTGACAGTGAAGTTATCACATATTAACGTTAATAATGTACTTTCTAACTGGGAAATACTCATCTCAGTTTGAGCCCACTTTCGCACCCCTAACCCCCGTGCTAGCTCCACTTCTGAGCAGGACCTAACGTCACTCTAGCCAGCGGTGCGGTAGCTGACACTTTGTCTAGCTGAAGTCTGTCTTGACAGATAGCCAAGTTGCACATAAAACAGCTTGTGTGTTTGGTGATATTTGTTGAGCTCTGTTTGAAAGGTTGCATTTGAAATTACCTACCACTTCAGAAAAAAACTCTGTTTACGCCCGCTCCGCTTCTCTAGCTAGCTAGATGCTGACGATAAATACCATCCACATCTGCATGCGTGAACCCAGGAAGGGATGAGAACGGAAAAAGGATGTTGAGTGTGGGGGCGGGGCCGTGGGGCGACATTACTTTCTGATTTGTTGAGTGAGTATCTCGATGGCATCAGCTGGAAGGAACGCCACGCTGAAGCACACAAAAATGAACTCGAAAATGAACCTGGGCACCTAAAAAGGCCGATCTTGGACATCAAATGAGGCTAAGTGAGTCTCATTCTCAGAGGTGCTACAATGTGGCTTGTCCTGTTTTCAACCATTCATTATACATGCTGCTCTGGCTCTTGTTAAAACCATCCCTGATGAGCATTTAAAGCTCAAGTACAATTTAGTGACAGTGCGCTGCTAATGCATCCGGTATCATTGTCAGGAAATGGAAGACACCAGCGAAACCTTTCAAAGTTTTAATTATGTATTTGAAGCATCCGTAGCTTACACTCATACCCCTTGGAATCTACTGCAGGGCATGATGTAATGTTTGTATGCTTTTTTCATGTCATTTCTGCTTTATTAGTACACTGTAGGGATTAACTGGAAAGATGGGACAGAGAGAGAATATATGATGCGTGGCAAATGTTATGTGCCAGACTCAAACAGATGAAATCTCGAGTACATAGTGGGGTCGGTGTCAATTTGCTTTCAATTAAAGGGTAATTCCGGGATTTTTCAACCTGGCCTCTATGTCCACAAAATCGCTTTTCATACCTTTAAGTAGATCCCAAAAGTTTCTGAGTTTCTCCGGTCCATCGGCTCAACCGGCAGTCGCGTAACGGCGGCTCTATGGCGGCAACGTAATCCGTAAAGGCATACTCGGCCGGTCGTCCACTAAAAGTGCTTGTTTTTGTCACGGACGGGCTCAGATTGTTATTCGTGTTATTATCCAAATGTCTGACAACATTATGGAAAGGGTCGCTACAGAAACAGCTCGGAAAACGACGGTGAAAAGGATACGAAGATAGTTTATGGAAGCGAGAGGGTGAACCAGCTGCTGCACGTAGTTTACGTAGTTCCTCTACGTAAACTCAAAACTCGTCTCTCCGACTCACGTATCAACCGTAATTGACATATCAGACATTTGGATAATACTTATATATAATAATTCTACTTACACTTACATCCAGGAAATCGAGAGAGGTTATATTTTCCCCATAGAATCTCAGTTTAGGAATGATATCATAGAATTGGCCTCATCCAGTCAATATTTGTATTTGTATTACTCCCCAACCTAACCCTCTGAGGTTGTTACCACAACCTTGACCTTTATTGTGGTTGTATTTTGGAGAGAAATCCATATCTGACATTTTGATATGTTTGGCTGGAAATTATCAATATCTGATACACTGGATGAACAAAATAACCATAGGTGAACTTTAAAGGCAAAATGGATAATGGTGACATGAGATTTTTTTCCCTTTTAATCTCAGGTGCAAAGCATATCTGTCAGTTGAATCTTTATCTTTATTTATCTGGTGAATGTTTTGTAGAGCAAGCACGGCATTTTCAGCAACGCTCTGCAGATTCAGATTCACACAGTTAAAACAGTCTTCTACTGTCGACCAGTGAGCACCTGCAGTGGAGCAGTAGCAAGTCAAGTGCCTTGCTCAAAGGCATGTTGACAAAGGAATGGAACCCTTGTCTTATTGAAGCTTTCCAAAAAAAAAAAAGCAGCATTCTCAATGTTATTAATATTTTAACACCTTAATATAGTTTATTCTTGTGTATTAATTCATATGTATCAATATTTAATATATAAAAACTAAAAGTGCATTAAATTGTAACTGGAGTGGCCTACAATTAGGCCTTGATTTATAGTATTTAAGTATAGTATAGAAGGGTGTCCCACTTAATCTAACCTGCTGTCCCACAGAAATGTAAAAAGTGTCTCACTACGATTTAAGATATATAGAGTATGTGTGCAAACCCAGCTGTGCAGTTTTAACTACCCATAATTCTTATCTCCCAGGTATTTTGTGTAATCTTCCTTAAAGTGGATTTGTCCATAGAGACTGAGAAACAAGAAAAATGACTTAGATGGCATGCGCCCTGCTTGCAAGCACCCACTGGCTGTGCTTAGTGCTATGCTAAGTTATTTTAGATCTGCAATACATGGGTGGTAACAATGGAGCAACATGCACTCTTAAGCATAGCAGAGTTGAATTCAATGGGCCAAAGCTGACAGTGCCCCTGCAAAAGTATGGATTAATAGGAGAACTGTAGTTTTCTTGTCTCAAGCCAAGAAAAAGAAAACGTTTGCACAAGACTGGTTTTACACAGGGGGACAACCGTGGAATTAAAATTCCCCATGAGCAAGTATTACTAATTACTATAGGGGATTAGATGGACGCGTAACATGCACTTCTTAGCACTGTAGAGATTATTCAGTCTGCCCAAAGTACACATAGGCCCCCCAAAAGTGTGGATTATTAGGAATTTCATATCCAATAGAAGTGATTTAAACTGCATAGTACGGTGGAAGTAGATATTAGGGGATGTCAGCATATTGCCAGACGCATTAAATTGGTTTCTGTGAAGTGTCCTGAGGTAAACGGAGACATGATGCAGGCCACCGCCTCAGTAACATGTTACCCTGTGAAAATTGGTTTAAATCCCTCCATTAAACGCAGCAATATTGCCAAGATTTGACAAACACTAACAAGGGCAGGCGCAGCAATTTTAGTACATGCCTTTGTATCATCAAGAATTGATTACCTACTGGGCACATTAAAAACCTCCAACTGGTACAGAATGCTGCTGCCAGAATCCTGACCAAAACTAGAAACCACATAACTATATAGTCTATCCTGTCCTCTACACTGGCTCCAAATTCAGGCCAGATGTGACTTCAAGGTGCTTCTACTTACATATCGTCACCTTCTTAAAATAATGGCCGAAGTCATTTTTGAGGATTTTTTTTTTTTGCATAAGTCATCTCTTCATGATGCTGGCCACCTCTGGTAAAATTGCCTACATCCTTAATTGAAAAGATCAGCTGTTCCTACCCCGGTAGTATAATGGCCTACGTCAAGAGTGTGACTTAGGCAATTTTAATCCTGATTTAGGCCAAATTACTTCTGGAGTAAGTGACTTAGGCAAACATTTTACAAGCTTTCAAGATGGCGGCTGCTTCAAGAAGAAAGAAATACTACCAGATAAATGAAGTTATTTCCATGATTCAGGGCTCGTCCCCTATTGGTAAGTGATAAGGTTTACTATAATATCGGCTAGGCTATAAAAGTTGCGTAGTTATTTAGTCTTTTACTTTCACAATTTATAGTTTAATGACGAAGCCTCCCAGACACAAAATAGCTAGCTCTGTGAAGCTAGCAGTGTTTGGCAAGTTACTGAAAATTAGTAATTGGTTACTGGTTACTGGTGTACTAGTTACTACTACAGTTGCTACAGTAGTTAACGTTACTGCTGGTAACTAGTAGTTACTGGTAACTGGTACAATTACTGGTTACTGGTGTACTGGTTACTACTACAGTTACTTACATAATTGACAGACAGCGTTATTTGTATGTCAATAGTCATATATTGTCATAACCTTTTTGAGTGAAATGATTAAGAAATATCATATAGTCTATATTTGGTTCAGTTTATTCTGTTTTTTGAAAAACTTGAAAATATGACGTAGGCCATTATTTTAAGAAGGTGACGATATAAATCATTACATGGGATGGCACCGTCCTACTTATCAGATCTGATTAAACCATAAACCGCCACGCGCCCTCAGATCTCAGGGCGCTGGCTACCTGTCTTTCCCAGCATTCAAAAAGAAAACTGCAGGTAACAGAGTCTTTTCTTACCGGGCTTCCCATCTCTGGAACAGTCTGCCTGCCTCAATCAGAGAGGCAGGCTCTATCGAAGTCTTTAAGGTTAAAAACATATTTATTCCCTTTATCATTTGACCAAACAACCTTGTGCATTCAGGGAGTAGCTCAGTCTCTTCTCAGTGTAAGGCTAAACCAGTTACCTCACCCTAGCTCAGATTCCTGCAGATGGATACGTTGCCTACATGTCCTGCGTGTATGGGTGTGTATGGGTGTGTCTCCTATCTGTTTCCAGGCTGTGGCTGAGCAGTGTTGGCGTGTGCGTGCTCCCCCATGCCTATGAGGTTTCTTCCATTTTTTTTCCTAAAAAAGTTGTTTTTTTTAGGTTTCATCATTCATTCTTTTTTGATTTCATCGATAAAATCAGGAAGAAGGTGAGACAGTGACTATGTTTGCTGCTGCATTAAGTTAAGAAACTAACACTGAAACTGAACACTGTGTGGGTTATGAAATGAGGCTACACAGAATAAACTATTGACAGTGAGTGATCTAACTTTGGAAAAGGCTGTTAATATTAGTGTTTCTATGGAAATAGCATCCAAGGAAGCCAAGCATTTGAGGGCAACAGGCAGGCAGAGTGCGCAAACTCAGTGAGAGTGAGAGGCCCATGTTTGCTCCAGCGCTGTTCCTGCGTGCTATGGAGCAAATCCTCAGTGGGCTGCCTGGGGTACAGTGTTATCTAGATCAGCGTTTCCCTTTTTCCATCTGTGGCACACTTTCCAAATTCACAGAATCTCATGGCACATCACTCTCAAAAATTAACACCTTGCAGCCCCCTTCCATACACACATGTGCACACGCACGTACACTACTTAATGGTCAAGTAAATACGACTTACTTTCACTGGGAAACCTGAGCTTGTGATGATGCACACAATGGACCTCATTCAGGAAACGTACGTGTGGCTGATAATACGCGTCTACTTCTCCTTTCAGATTTAATGTATACCTACCCAGTTGAAACGTCCCTCGTCCCAAACATTTCATTGTCCAGTATGACTGTAAGTGATACTGTACATATGACAATAAAAGACTTGAACTTGAACTACGCAACTTGTATGCAATCCTGCAGAGGCTGAAAGACTGTGGACTCACAGTTCGCAAAGAAAAGTGTGAATGCAAAGTTGGGCATTGTTACGTGCCCGTTACCAAGCCAGAGACACACCCCATGGACATCTTCTATTTCAAACAGGTAGCAGATGCCCCTGTTACTGCTATTCAGGTGAGGAAAGCCACACGCAATGACCCTGTTTTGTCTACTGTGATGGACGTCATTGCAAGACAGTCAGCGATGACCCCGACGACACCTCACGCACACGATACACAGTAGCGTTGAACTCAATCCGACAGAGCCTCCCGTTGTGGAAACAAAAGTGAAACGTAACATTCTGCAATTTGCATCAAACTTGCTGTGTTAGTAACAGTGTTTGTAAAACGTAGGTAGCATTAAACTGCCCAACACACTCTTAGAAAGTGAGTGCAGTGCAAAGACATATTGCTTCTATTCACCATTGGATTCCACTGGACACACTCTCTCTGTGGGTAAGGACAAGCAAGTAATTAATCCATAACCCACGACAAGCCATGATATACTGAATCACCCCCCAACCCCCCCCCCGGACCTTGGCTTGTCACAGCTGGCATTTCACAGTTTTATTATCCTCCTTATTAACCTTGTAGAATCACACTGCTGACATTTTTTCCTCCTGCCAGAACGTTGCATGTTGCACAACGCGCATGAAATCAAAGTTCAAATCAAAGTTTATTTGTCATGTGTGGTTATCATACAATGTACAGTGACATTAAATACATGACATTAAAGTATTGGACCAGATACGATCAGAGTACGAGTACCTAGGAGCCGGATCGCTGACGATTCGATACTTACAGATACTAACGGTGCACCTCTACTTTTGATGCACACAGTGAGTGGCCAGAAAAGAGATCCTTGCTATAAAGACATCCACCACTGCAGAGATTGAGAAGTTAGGTGAGATGTCGTTTTGGATCCCAAAGTGGGTTCTTGCTACTGTTTTCGCCCAGACTTGTCCAGTATCCTGTACAGTCCAGACTGCTGAGGATCAGATCAGCTTCATCTATTGAACATGCCAGAGTGGATTATCCTGAAGTGCCATTGGTTGTCATATTAGGCACGCATCAGCCATTGGCAGCAAGGAGCTCACCTACTCAGGAAACCGGGGCAGGATCCCCGGATATGTAAGGATGCCGGTTTCCTTTTTCCAAAGACAAAGCAGACTGTGAATACTGTTTACATTCACCTGGCGTGACCTTGCGTCATGAATCCTGGGAGGGAATATTGATGTTTTAAGCCAACTAGGCGTAATTGATTTCCCCCCTTGACTTTGATCTCTTAGTTTACTTGTCCTTATCAATACTCCTTCCTGCATTATCACAGCCTTCATCTTCTCTCTCTCTGTCACCGCCACGGCTGCAAATTAATTCTGTTTCTCTTGTTCCTTTTAATCAAAGGGTCATCACACATCATGCTGGGTCGTCATTAAAGGTCAGGGGAGCCAGCAGGTGAGGAGACGCAGAAGCAACTGACCTAGAGCTAAATAGGCCAGCTTGTAATTACTATTTGCACATTCTGGCTTGGCTAATGTAGAAATTCAATAGTGATGATGTATCCTGCTGTGGAAATGGTTTCAAGGCAAGTGTTGGGTTTTTTGACTTGGTGGCAATGCATTCTGAGACTACTGTGTGATATGACACATTCTCCTTTGTGTATAGTCTTAAAAAGGATGTGTCACTTGCAACACATTCATGTGTGCAGTTTGGGACAACACACATTTGCGTTACTTTTCACAATGTTAATAATCACGTGTGTCTCTCTCCGTGTCTTGACATCAACAGATGTTGTATTGAAAAGTAACATAAATGTGTTACTAGACTCACGGATGTGTCAAAAGCACTAGCGGACGTCCCCCCCCGGTGCCCCCATGGTTGAAAAAGTGTCTCTAAAGTGCCCTCTGGAGTGGCAAAACTGAGTTGCCCTATTGGTTGCCCTTCACATGGGAAAAGAATGGTTGAGTGCCCTCTAGGGTGCCCCTTCATGCAATAAATTATGATGATGTGCCCTCTAGAGCAAGAAAATTCAATAACGTGTCTTAATGAGTGCCCTTCTAGTGGACAAAACGTGATGCAGTGCCATATAAGGTGCCCTTCCGAAAAGGTGGAAAAAGGTGCCGTTATGAAGTGCCCTCTATGCCGCCCCTACATGACAGTGTCCCAAAGGGTGCCCTTTCCAGTAGAGAAAATGGGATGCAGTGCTCTATAGGGTACTCCTACAGGTGACAAAACATGATGAAGTGCCCAATTAGGTGCTCCTCTAATGGAGAAGTGCCCCTCCAGTGGATAAAATGTGATGCAGTGCTGTAAAGGGTGTCCCTAAATGCGTGAAAATGTGGGGAAGTTTCCTAATGGATGCCCCTCCAGTGGAGAAAATGTGATATGGTGCCATATAGGTGCCCTTACAATGGGATAAACTTGAGGTTCCCTACAGGTGCCTTTCTGATGAAAAAAACTCATGAAGTGCCCTCTTAGATGCCCTTCCCAAGTTAGAATACACAATGAAGTGCCCTTGCAATGGAGAGAAAAAAATCCCAGGGAAGAAAATGAGATGCAGTGCCATACAGTCTCCCCTACAACTCGCCCTCTAGGGCAGGCTTTCCCAAAGTGGGTGCCATGACGACAGTCCAGGGGTGTCGCCAAATACTTTGATAAGATTTTGAATTTACCTCTCAAACCCTGCTTACAGTCAAAGCACATTGTATGGCCTCTAACAAATCTCTTCTGTGTTTTTGCAAGGGACCGATAAATTAGGCTAATATCTAGCTATCATTTTGATGTAATCTCATCTGCACGGTCCCTGTTTTTTTTACCCTTTAGGTTAGGTGAGATTATGTTAACTGTATTTGATAGTAAAAGACCAAGTAAAGTGTTGCCAACGATGACACATTTAAAATATTCATTCCCATGTAAAATTTACATCTATTTCATCCATTTAAGTGTTCAGTTTTAGCCACGCCCCCTCTAGAACGTTCAGATGTCAGAGGGGTCTTAATACAGTCTGAGCTGTAACCCTGACATCCTACTACAGTGTGTGAGGTAGGTCATACAGCAAGCTTTCTTTGAAGTTGTAAAGATTGTGTTTTACCATACAGCAATGTGACAGCTATGCTAAGGTGCCTTAAAGACAACGATGTGGAATCAGTTTTCCCTAATCTGACTATGCTCCTCAAAACATATTCTACAATCCCAGTGACAACTGCTTCAGTGGAGCGATCATTCTCTAAACTGAAGCTCAGAAACCGATGTGGGGAAAGAAGGCTCTCCGATCTTCTGCTGCTGTCAGTTGGATATCCCAGTTGACCATAATGAGGTCATTGACATATATAAACACATGGCTCCACCACCCACCATCTCCCTTCCCTGACTACCAAGCTCCCAAATCATAGCTTTTTCATTGACATTATCACATCTGTGTGTGTGTGTGTTTGTGAAACAAATGTTAATAGTTCCCTCTGTGTTTTACTTCGGAGGTGTTTGTGACATTTTAAAGGTTTTTAGTTTAGTTCCCTGTGTGTTTAAGTGTGAGTGTCAGAGATGCGGTTATACTTTTAATCTGGATCGCCTAATAACATAATGTTAATCTTAATCAAGGATACATCATAGCATCATAGCTTTTTGCGCACCCATGTTGTGCAATAGGGGCCCTTTTTATTTTTTTAGAGTCCACCACTGGTTGAAAATGACATGTTGTTTTTTAGTGAGTAATAGTGATGGTGAAAGTATTGTCAACAATGGTACTCTACTCTTTAAGAAGGTAGCTAGACCCAAATGGAATCTGTGAACATTTATTTTTGCATTTCATGTCTTTACTTGACAGACACAGAGAGAGGGGCAGATATAATGCGACAACAATACTAGGTTGGATTTGAACTCAGGATGTCCTTAGCCAACTGAGCCACCGGCTTTTGGGCATCCTGATGGGCATGAACATCATTAACATAAGAACCAACAAGAAATAAATTGCCTGACATTCATAATGTCTGGCATATCAATTACATCAAAGTCACATTTATTTATAAAGCACTTTTTACAGAATAAAGGACATGAATACAGATTAAAAACCCTTCACATACTTTAATATATGAGGCCAATAGTACTCATTTTCATAACCACAGTGCATGGAGTGTTTGTTCACCTGCAGCTGCTGGAAGCGAATGGACAAAAGGGATTTGTAAATCTGGAGAGCTTCCTCTGTCGAGGTCTTTTCAGTCAGCAAACACAACGGGAGCTGTTATCCCTCTTCTGAGAATGCCTTTGTTGGTATCCCCTGATTACCTCTTTGTTGACTTTTCGAGAGCCCCTGGAATCAACAACACTGTTGTTGGATCGAACAGAAACGATAAGAGCGACAGCTCATAATGACGTGATTATTTTTCAAGTTGCATTTCAGGCTTCAAAGAGTGGCTAGAGATTTTTGTGCCGACATTTCTAAACAATGATTCACAATTAATGATTTCCGTTGGTTTCACTGTACACAAACTGGACAATACTGAAATATTAGATAGGTATTTTTAATCAGCTGTTTACTCACTGACATCAACATTTATATCCAGAAACATTCCCGGTGAATGACTTCCATTGTTGGTACCTCATGCAAACACTTCACAGTTCCAATACAAATATTACACTGGTATATTTGAATCAGTTATTTATTTTGCAGTCTACTTCTTGTTATGTTCTTGCTTTGGCTTGTCTCCTGTATTCCTTGTTTTGGTGTTTGGATACCCTACAACGTGGTGTCCAAAAATGGTATTGATTTTTTTCTTAGGTAAAGCTGAGGGCATTTGACATTTAAACCCAACTAACCTTAAACAGTGTTTTCTATGGGGGATTTGAGGGATCTGAGATTTCGAGAGGTAATTGAAGAACATGCCCCCCACCATCCGTGTTTGTGGTGAAGAAACAAGTCAATATCAGAGTTCTGTCTATTACCTGACAGTTGACCATTGGCAAAAATATGCCATTTTCCTGGACTGAATTCATTTTTTTTTGTACTGCAGAGGCTTTGTGGTTGCATCACAAATCCCGTCTACCACCATCACAGAGGTTTGTTGGAGAACTGGCTAATCATTACTAAATATATAAGAACTGGACTAGAAAAAGCAATACACCTGAAAAAGATAGTTGGGTGTGGGTGCAGGTCCATTGAGTAATGTTGTAAGAGAAAGTGACTAGCCTGATGGATTGATTTCTAGATTTACTGTGGCACAGTAAACTGCCTTTAACCCTGATCCTCTGGCCCTAGTCTCTTGTCTAAATTGAGTTAGCTCAGTTAACCTGAATAAATAGCTGGCTATTGGCATAGTTATCTATCTAACTAGTCATCAGTCAATACAACCAATGTAAATGTTAACAAATGACTACTAACCACTACTAGCACCAGCATGTCCTAGCTCTATTAGCTAGTGTGCAATTCAGATCTATTACAAGACTGTGATGGCTAACCAGATACTAAGGTTAACTAGCTAACACGCCAACATTATCTAATCACAAAATAAGCCAGATGTATCAGTGATGAAATTATCAGTTCCCAGTCAAAAACAAAACAGAAATTAACTGAATTCTGTTGAGACGGTCGTACGTTTTAAAATGCCATCAGCTGTTCCCAGCCACATTGCCGAATAGCTGAGGACCTCCAATATGGCCGCCAGCGTTGCATCACCTGAAAGCCCTCTATAGATGTTTGGGTGCACTGAATTGTTAGAATGATAGTAATGCTGTCTTCAAATTGCTCCTTCAAAGCTCCTACTTATGAGATCAGAAGTTGCAAATACAACTTTATGACCAACTTTTGGTCAGAAATAATAACAAAATGTTATTATTATTATTATAAAATGTTACTCCATTTTGGTGGCTGATGTTTTACTTTAGGAATCAAGTGGCACAGTGCTACTCTGCTGTACTTTGCACCTGTGCTTTTCAACTGATATAATGAGCCCATGCGCTTTGGAAAGAGAGGAGAGACTGACAGAAAGACGTTGGGTAGAATGATTAATGAGAGAGAGCAAAAGTGTGAGAGATGTGGAGAAATAACTATTCATACATTCAGCAACTCACACATACATGCCACAAATTGAGGACTTGGTGAACGTGTTGTTATGGAACTCCCTCATACACCTTGCCTGTGGCGTTGATTACTCCTGGTGACAGCCTCATCTCTTTGAAGATGACAAAGACTATCACTAGAGCAGAGAACCTGAGAGTGTATGTCAGACTGTTGGAAGATGTAATCACTTTATTATTATTTATTTATTTATTTACTTAAATGATGGATTTTGGTGCCGTAGATACTCCATCTTAATAAAGCAACATTCGCAACGGCGCAGTGACAGGAAATTAGATGTTCAGCCGTGTTCTACAAATGGTTTTTCAGACAGCAGATGACCACAGGACAGGACGGATCAAACTACTAGATGATAATTAGGGAGTACATCAGATAATGTTTTTCATAGAATATGCAAGAAGACCAAAAGATTAAAATGGAACCCCATTTCTTTCAAAATATCAAATTGTTTTTTGCCTGGAAAATTCAATACAGTAAGAAATTGCAGGCTATGTTATGTTGTCACAGCTTTCCCCAGTGCCTGTGATGGACTCTAGGCTTGTAGTTTAATAAACATAGGGTCATTTTATTATATTAATCTTACTTTAGACCCCAAAAGCAAGTCCTTTGATGATGTTTGTTCTGTTTTGTTAGGGCTTTTTGGACTTGGACTGAACTTAAATGTACTAAATTTCACATCACCTTAACAATTCCCACAATCTATTGAAACGCCTAAGATCTGTTTGCAGAATGATTCGTTAAACGCCCCTCTTGGATTCCAGAAAGCAGATTGCAGAACAGCTGTTTCCACCGAATTGGGTGTAAACATTCAAGAGGTCTGTCAGAGAAAAATGATTGATCCAATCTTTGTCTACTTTGCAATCCCACTCAAGCGTTATTGATAATAACAATCTAGAGACTGCCTGAAAATGAAAGCATCTCCAGCACATGGTTTTAATTACATTTTACCCGTCAATGCATGGATACAGAGTAACAGGAGAGATGGGAGCAGAGGATGCAACGTGTGATGCAGATGTGATGATGTGATCAAGAGCGCTGTACTTCTCAGAGGTCACTTCATCATTTCAATCGAACAGTGTGGCCAGTACTGTGATGTGTATTTTGCCATGGATTTTATAAAGTTTGAGTTCGACAGTGATATCAAGCGAGAGAGCCTAAACTGACATTTATTTATATGGTATTTAAGTCTCATATTTGTTGCAATACTACTTTCACTGTTTCTCCAGAACCTACTAACTAAACTATCTGAACTGCTGAGGCTGGCAGACCTACAGTAACAGTTGCAGCCAGTCAGTCTGTCAGATACAGTGCTGGAGCTACTCTTGCTTGTACAGTCCATTAAGCAGGCTTCTATCCACAGTAGAGACTCCTCAACAGGAGTTTTTTTTTCATCATCTCTACTGTCCAGTTCTCCCTTTTGCTTTTTTCCCTTCGCTTGAACTTCCTCTCCTACTGTCTCTCTCTCTCTCTTTTTATCCCCAGAGGATCTCCACAACTGTACACTACACTACTATTTTTCTGTCGCCTACACAGCCGATGAGTTGCGGGTGTACGACAGAGTGGACTCCTTTATTTAATTAAATAACATAAAATGAAATGAATAATACCACGGCTACAACTATCCACGCAAACAACCTTTTTCCTCCCATGTGGGAAGAGTTAGAGGCTGATAAGGATTCTCATTCAGACTCGGGAGGTTGAGTAATCTGTGTATAATTATTTGCGAAAAGACAGGGAACTGCAGTAATTGGCACCTGATATTCCTTTCTTTCCCTCCTCCGACAGAGCTGAATTTGAATAATCGTGACAGTAGGGGCACACACGGAGAGATAAGTGCTTCTTGAGGAGTTTAGTATAAAAGGCGTTGCGAAGTCTGGAGATACGGGTGAAAAAGACACACACATTCAATTGCATGCACACGCACGTACAGGCACTGACGGATACATACACACTCTAATTATCTCCTTAGCCTTTATTTTTATTTCATTTCCTAGTACTTCTCTTTTGCATGGGAATACATGATTAGTGTCAGGGCACTACAGGGATTTGAGTCTTACATTCTTTCTAGAGTGGTGCAGGGATGACGTATTTTTGTAGGCCAACCCAGAAGTTAGTATCGCCCTGGTTCCCTCCACAAAAAGCCAATGGGATTTTTCCATTGGATTTTGGATTATTCCACAAAATAAACTCTGTGGCAAACAAAAGTTTATGATACTTAGACGTTTCGTTCAGCAAGATAATCTTCACAAATGAACACCACTTTTACGATTTTTGAAGCGTAAATGCAATCGCATTTAAAAAGCAAAAAGCTAACGTTAGGCTATAAACAAACCACGGTTGCATAACTTCAATGTCACACTATAATACTATAAATCTACGTTGGAAAGTTTGAGTTAGAATAGTTTGGAAGAGCGAGAGTATAAACACAACTAGAGGCTGTAAAGGCAGACTAGTGAGGAGATGAGTTACTGTGTTAGTCTCATTTAGCCACTTGTTAGCAACCGCCTTTTTTAAGACACGTAAAAGCTTCAAAATTCATGAGTAGGGTATTTACTGACGTTTTTTATGTCGTAGAACAAAACGTGAAAACCTCTTAAGCTTGTGTTAACCACAGACCTTATTTCAGGCATCTAACCAAAAACACATTCAAAAAACCCATAGACTTCGAGACGAGGGAACCGGAAGTGCAAAAATGCTAATTTCCTGGTTTTAGGACTCATTGCTGCACCACTCGATTACTGGTTGCTAATAATATTGGTAATGGTTGGACTTCAAGCTTATTGTATTGTTGCACTCTATGACAGTTGGTCTATCTATAGCTAAATCATCTAAAATCTAACTGTAAAATGAATGTACAAACATGAACACTTAAACACACACACATGCACATGGAGGTAAAGGCCCTGTCACACTATTGCGTATGAGAGGAACGTATTAGTTGCGTATGAAAATTCATTTCATACGCACAAAAAGCCCTTGAAAATACCGTATTGAACCTATGAGTTGCGTATTGCCAGCGTATGGCCAACGTAGTATGCGTATGGCTCGCAAATGAGTAGCGTATGAACTGCGCATGTCCAGCGTACCGCTATCACGTGACATGGTGAACTGCCAAATCGATCAGATCATACTGGTGTTGGAGAAGAGCTGCTACTACTACTACAGGCCCTGTCACACTATTGCGTCTCATACTAGCGTATGCCAGCGTATGAGTGTTTTTTTTCATACGCTGGCATACGCTAGTATGAGACGGACACTGACACTGAAGACGCTGAACATTTTTAAGCATGCTGAAAAATTTTGAGCGTATGCCAGCGTATGGTTTATACGCAAAGCATACGCTAGGTATACGCTGAATACGCTCGAGTTACGCTAGAGGTACGTTACTCATAGGTGGAGTACGCTGGTCATACGCTGGCAATACGCTGGCATGAAGGTGTACCGTACAGCTAGCGTATTGATACCGTACAGCAGGCGTATGCCTGACGATTGAGTAACGTATTTAACGTACAACTAGCGTATGATTGGCGTATGGCAAGCGTATCCCCAGCGTATTGCCAGCGTTTTGATAAAGTGTATATATAGGATCCTATTTCCTACTTCTTGCCCTTTTCTCGGCCCCGGGTAGACGATGTCTTCTTCTTGGGAGCCATGTTGATAGCTTTACGTCTACTGCAATAATGCTGCAATGTGCCGCTATCACGTGACACGTGATAGCGGTACACTGGACATGCGCAGTTCATACGCTACTCATTCGCTAGCCAATACGCATACTACGCTGGACATACGCTGGCAATACACTACTCATACGCTACGCATAGGTTCAATATGGTAAGTATAAGAAAAACTCTGTATTTTCAAGGGCTTTTTGTGCATATGAAATGAATTTTCATACGCAACTAATACGTTTCTCTCATACGCAATAGTGTGACAGGGCCCCCAGCGTATGACCAGCGTATTCCACCTATGAGTAACGTACCTCTAGCGTATTCAGCGTATACCTAGCGTATGCTTGGCGTATAAACCATACGCTGGCATACGCTCAACATTTTTAAGCATGCTTAAAAATGTTACGCGTATTCAGCGGATGCCAGTGTATGCCAGCGTATGCGACCGTGCTTGAAACGTATAAAACCTATGCCTAACGTACCCCTAGCGTATGTCAGCGTATACCAGTGTATGAGTGTTTTTTTTCATACGCTGGCATACGCTAGTCCGATACGCAATAGTGTGACAGGGCCTTAACATATGTTGAAATATGTTGGTCCAATCAAGTATCGAAAACTGTTGGAAAAAACTGTACCAAATTTTGATACTTAATGGTAGTAGCTACTTGTTGACAATCGACTTTTGGCTAACGGCGACTAACTTCACAGTTTAGCCATAGCTAGGTTTTGACGTTGATGTTACCTGCTGCCTCATTGAAACCAAATGATTTTCTTCAGCCGTCAGCTGTAGCAAGCTTGCAAACTTCCCCGTGTGTCAAGACTTGCGAGCTCAAGTAATTCACGGTGCATTTATGACTACTGAGAAATAGGATTTTCTTTCTTCAAATGAGAAAATTAGCTCTTGAAAGCATCAGAAAAGAAATGCAGTCAAAGAAACTGAAAGAAAGAGCAAGAAAGATTGAGTGAAAAGGTTAAGTATTTGCATCCTTGGAGGGTACAATACCTTGCACTGCTGGCTTTGAACAAGGGACCTTATGAAGTTAAATTGGAGATGGTGTAAGATCACAACTGGCTGCCTGCCTACTGCTATCTTTTGTGTCTGATAGCTTCAAGTTCAAGGCTATAATGTGTCTCATTCTAACACACAAATGTATTCATGGTTGGATTTTCTTTGGTTTCCAATGACAGTTTTGGAATTGCACTTTATTTTCTTCTGTTCAGCTTATTTTTTACAGTGAACTAATGTTTACAGACTATACTTATACTTATCTATGTTTTTATAATGACAATATTTACATAATATACATGTTTACAAATAGTAAAGATACCAGTTATAATCATACATAAACATAGTTGGCTGATAAACCTATATGGTTTCATTCATATAAAGTATCGACAAAAGTATTGAGAAGACATCGTATCAAATTAAAGGCGCCGGTTTTGGTATCGGTATTTAAAAATGTCAAACGATACCCAACCCTAATCTCTAATAAGATAAATTGAAATAAACACTGCTTGTGTGTGTGTGTGTGTGTATTTCTATACTTATAAGGTCCTCACAAAGAAAGAAAGATAAGAGTTGAGGACCAAACATGGCTCACAGGGGAAATATATTTCAGTTAGGTTTTGTTGCCACAGCCCTCTGAATTTATAAGATAGGTGGAATAAAAATATGAAGGCTTCATGTTTACATTCTAAAATGAGGGAAAATGAGATTAGTGGGATTAGACATTACCGGCCCTGGAGCAGGTTAGGAGTGCAGCTATTGGATCCTAACATAAAAAAGACCTCCTCCTCACCAACCAACTCATCCCATTCATAGAGGTTGCCATGGACGTTTAAAATAACCTTTATTGCAAAACACCAATTTACAAAACCTGATATGAACAAAAACATGACATTGAAATGAATGAGACAAATGGTAAAAATAACACAGTGATTCTATTGATTCTATTGATAACAGATTGATAACAGATAGTAAGACTGACAGAACATTGCTTTCCTTCATGATTTATTTAGATAAAAGATATAATACATTGTATAGCATTTCCAGGCCATTTGTCCACTCTGGCTATCAAATAGCAGGTAGCTTATATTAGTTGGCTGAAGTGAAGTCAATGAAATTAAATTAAAGTGTTTGATGCAATATATTGTACCCGTATTCCCATCACCTCAGCCCTGGGGGAAGATGAGGCGGACTCTGAATAGAAAATCTTTGCCCAGCCTCAATGTGACGACACAGTATTGTATCAATTCAAAGTATGCCCACTGTGCCATAACAGGGTGGTGATAAAGCTATTTATATTATAGGATATATATATATAGATACGATTATATTTCCTTGTCCCTGCTGAATGCTACTTTTTGCTACCAGAGCGAGTTGATAGCCACCTTCATGAGACCAGTTATCCAGGATTGCCATTGTTTGGTGTGGTGTAGCTAGCTATTGCAAAGATAATAGCCAGCTATTGGACTTCCTTGGTGGGACAGGCCCCTGGCTCATGGGAGATATTACTTTAAAACTGTCAGTCCCCAGAGAAAAAGTTTGAAACCCAATGCTAAAATGTGTCGAATTGCTTTGTATGAAAAGCAAGTCGTACAGATTCACTTTGTTGTAGGATAATGATTTTGACGCTCTCCCACGGGGACCAAGATATTATGCATGGACCAAAATGTGTATAATTTGCTTCAAGTACATTTGAATGTTATGAAAAAAGAACGATTACAACGTCTCACATTTAAAGGAGCATACTACTTAATTTACACAGTCACAAAGAATTAATTAATTCATACTCACATGCACATATGTATGTCATTCTTGTGGCTCAGTGTATTCATGACCTTGCAAACTGCATCAAGGGATCTCCGCCTAAATTGCTGATCGAGTCAGACACAGTGCTGTTCTCACTCTCAACTCTAAAAGCCATCAAAATTATTCCACAACTGCAACATCATGGCCCTCATCGTCTAATGTGTAGTGGACACATGAGGGTTCCCACTATTACTGCAGTGTTATTACGGCTCTGAGCATTACGAGAAGCATCTCCCATGACGCCGCTGTAGAGGAGAAGCTGGAAAATGTTTACACTATTCTTTGTGCCCCAACAAGGGCCCTGTGTATTGAAATAATTGATCAGTCCCATCTTTCAACATACCATAATCCCGCAGTGTGGGGTTTGCTTGTGTGTTCTGCACACATCTCATGAATAAGTAACCTTTTAAAAACGGGGATTTGTTTTGGCAATATCATGTCACCTGGAAGATGAAGGGGCAAGTTTGTTTCCCCCCTCTACTGTGCCCTAACCGTTACTGTTGCTTGGACTACACAAGCGCACACACACACACACACAAACATGCATACATACATCGCCCTAACCACAAGAGTTTCACAGGCTTTTGAAATTGACTGCCTGCATTATTCAGTATGTTGTTCATACGCTACTTTGCTTCAAAGAGAGATAGGCTGTACTGCTTTGAAATATTCATTGATGCTATAAAATAACGATTGATACAGGAAAATGTGAGAATACATAATCAATGTTTCCCAATAGACGCGGAATACAGCTATATCCTCAACTATGAAATATTTGAGTTTTTCATTATGAGGGCACTGCTGAGGTAAAAAGATGATAAGTCACAGGAATATACCGGTTTTATGGAGTCCCTCGTCCATCTACTTTTCATGCACCTTGATTGTTGTTCAGTGTTACATTGCTCCTGTATGGACATGTCCCTACCACTTTTTTGACAATGTCATTTTATCTTTTTGCAGTCAGTCGTATATCAGAAGTAAACAAGAGGAAAGTGAAAAAAGACTGGTGTCATTAAAGCTAGCAAGCTGCAGTTCTCTGTTCAACCTTGACCCAACAGGTCCTATACCAGGCTGACACTTGCAGCACTCATCAAGTCAGCTGTTACTCAGGAATTGTACACAGGATAGTGGGCTGCATGTATAGCACGTTTCAGTATATGCCTCTCATTCACCCATTCACACACACACACCGATGGCAGTGAGCTACCATGCAAGGTGCTGGCCTGACCATCGGGAGCAATTTGGGGTTCAGCGTCTTGCCCAAGGACACTTCGACATGTGGACTGGAGGAGACGGGGATCGAACCTCTGATCTTCCGATTAGAGGACGACCCGCTCTTCCTCCTGAGCCACAGCCGGGATTAAAGATTGTTCTCTAGTGTGGGCTGGTGAGTAGATGGTGGCTGTTATTTATTTCACCATTTATTTATTTTCACCTGCATGTCTCTATCAGTACTGCTGGAAATTCTATCTTGAATTTTCTACAGCACAACCAAATGAGTATACCGTATAACAAAACTCTCTCAACTAACTAGTTACTGGACATTCCTGAGCAGAACTTTGTTTTTTTCTGAATAATTCCTCTTGTTATGATGGAGCAAAAGTTCAGCAATAGTTCAGCAAGCATGTAGTAATAAGAGAACCTTCAATATTGGCTACATCTGTATATTTATTTCCTCTACAGTGCTAACCGACGGTATTTGAGGTAGGCACTTAACATCTAACTGCTCCAGGACTTCTAGGCTCCAAGTTACACTGCACTCTGACCTCTGACATGCATACATATATAGAGCTATGTGTGTGTTTTTGTATCCAGGAAGAAGAGGGGAAAAACAATGCCTTGTGGAAATTAGCAAACACAGAAATGTTAGTTCTATTCAATCAATTCAGTCAATTCTATTCAATTCAATTCAGTACGAAACAGTGCAAATGGTAGAGCTATATAAAAGTGTGCAAATATGAAGCATGTGCAAAGTCTTGGAGCAATGCAAACATGATGGATGTAAGAGTAATACTCATAGTAAGTAGTGCAATAGTTAGGTGGGAGTATATGGAAATGATGTGTAAGGGGAAGTCAGCAGATGGCAGAGTTCAGCAGGGTAACAGCACTGGGAGAGAGGCTGTTTCTGAGCCTGGAGGTACAGGTTCAGGACCAGAGGCACCTGTAGCACCTCCCAGCTAGCAGGGGGGAGAACAGACTACAGCTGGGGTGGGGAGGGTCACTGGTGATGCTGGGCCCTCTTCGCAGACAATGTAAACACCATCGCCCGAACAGGGACTTGAACCCTCGACTCTCCGATTAAAAGTCTGGTGCTGTACGGACTGAGCTATCCGGGCTCTAACGTGTACAGGAAGTGTCTTGGTGAGGCTGGGTCTAAAGCAGTCCAGCTGATCTCAAACATTTTCGTGCAAAGGATCATCAGATAGCAACTGTAGTTACACAGCGCAGATGCGGTTACATTTTTGACAGCTTATATGCAAGATCGTTTCATCTTGTGCCCCACTTTCCACGATAGGCCAGTTTATGAATAAAAACAAGTCGTAAACACAGCAACAACAGGCGTCATGTTTGAGAACTCGTCAGTGCATTTACCCCAGGAAAAAGATAAGAACTCCACCAGCTTAGAGTTGATGGCTTGGCTCCAATACAGAACTACAGTCTCTCCTTCTGCCATCTGATTACAGCCAAGGTCTGCCAAGAGTGCTGCGGCGCCTACCTTGAGACGTGTTTTGGTGATTAATTATGGTTATTTTTCATTTTACACTTGGAAATGTCAGCCAACTGATCAAGTAACAGCCACCTAATCACGTTTTTAGGGCTTTTTATTTAGACTTAAGTTATGCATTAAATTAGTGCGCTCTGTGAGAAGCTGTCGGCTCCCTAAGCTCTCATGACCTTTCATTGATAAAAGGCGCCAGTAAGAAGTGATTGAATGCAAGAGTAAGGGCAAACTGAATTGTGCCTGAGAGTTACACCAAAAGTTAAATGTAATTATGCTTACGTTGAGAAAGCGGCGAAGTGATGAAGAATGACTGGAACAGGGAGTTAGACACTGGGCACTCTGCAATTACAAGACAAAAGAAATACATAGAGATGTTTCATTCCTGTCATTTACCATCGTGTTGCGATTCATCTACCTTTAGAGGGTCATTCTGCCACAGGAAGTGGTAAACAAACAGGAATACAGGTCCAGAGAAATGGCAAAACATAATAAAATGTAATCTGGTGTCAGTACTACTAGAAAATACATGTTGATATTCTCCAAAAACATTACAACATTCAGCTCCCATCTAGGGCGACCTTCAGTGAGTATGAAGGTAGGGGACTCGCTTAAGGACACTACATGGGATTTGATGGGACACATTGGCTGTTGAGATCAAACCTGTGACCATTCCAGTTAAGGAACAGCTCCTGTAGCCACTAGGCCAGCCTGCCACCAAAAACCACACATCTCCTTTTTATATAACCGTGGGTAATGGTCACCAAAGATTGTTCAAGACAGGGGATCATTACATGCAGTCTCATAGTGGAATGAAACTTCTGAGCAAAATTCAGTACTCCAATTAAATTATCAAGGAATGTGTTAGGACAGCGTGGACAGCACTTCTATGGAATCCATTGAAAAATGTTGTGGCTGCAAATGAGATGGTGCTGGGCTTTGACAAAATATTTGGCAAATACGTTTAATTTAATTCAAGTTCTGCAATTCAGCAAGTGTCCTTGAGCACTGAACCTGCTCACTCAATGCAAGCTGTTCTAGATGAGACCATCCACTAAAATATAAATGTAAAAAATTATATCTTTTTTTGTAATATCATGGAGACCAAATTTGCCATTTTGTTAAAGGTAATTTTTATGCCATTCCAGACTTATATGATACAGTGAAATGATATGTGCCTCTGCACAGTAAGGCAGTATGGCACATTGACATTTTGCAGTTTTCACCACACTGCACAGCACAGCACAGCACACACACACAAACACACACACCATTCATAAAAGGGCTCCCTGCAGTATAGTGTTCGGGTTCAGGGCATGCTGTACCGGGAATCTGCCCGCCTCCACCAGGTGGGATTTCTCTACTGATCTCCTCCGCTCGCCTGTGGGGAATCCTGGCACAGGAGGTGCAGCAGTAGCAAAGAGAATAGATGGAGAAAAGTGTCAACAGGAATTTTTGGAAGTGTAGGACTGTACGTGTTAGAACTGATCTCAGCCCATGTTGACCTTTTGGTTGTGTTGCCTGAATACAGTTACCCTCACTTCATTTCCCTTTTGCATTTTGCTGCGTCGTGGCTCAAAGTGCCTCAAGAATCAGTGCAGAAACCGCTATGACCAGTTCTACAACAAATTCCACAAATTGTGCTGAGTGTTTTATTTTATTGACTGCTACTGTCAGGCTACCTGATACACCTTTCGCACTGGACTGGTGACACATGAAATATACGGGTCAGCCGGCACTGTGAAAGGGTCAACCCAGGCAAGTTGTGGCCCATTAAGTTGAGACATTGCTGCGTCGACAACAGAGAAGCGAACGTTAATCAACCAGTGTTAATCGTTCTGTGTAGTTTGGTGATTGAGAAAATAGAATTAACCTTGCAAGCTCACATAAAAATGCCTGGATCTTCAAGTTGTCTGCTTTTGATGACAATATGAGGTGACAGATTAAAGAAGTACACTTGTGCACGGGTGGTCTTGCTCAGGGTCTGGTGTTCATGGTAGACACATTCCTGTGTATGAGGCTCGGTGCATTGCCTCTTACATGGGCTGGACCACCGTTGGGGCGTGAGGCGGTTACAGCTCGTCCTCCTCAGGTTGTCCTAACAGACAGATGGCAACCCTTAATGTCACAGTAACTCTTTGACGAGGCATCAAGAAAGTGAGAGTCTGAGCAGATGTAGTCATTTGGCATTTGCGTACGAACTGCTGCTGTGCTGAAATCGATTCCAAGTCAATTCAGGCAGTTCTGGATGTGCATATTGTCATTAAAAAATCAACATCAAACATAAGCTGTTCCCCGGAAAATCAATCTCATCTTCAACGTTGACAGCTTAAATATTAAATACTCTCATTTTCCAATCATTCACTTGCCCTTTAAAAGCCCCAAATATACCAATTTGACTGAGTTGAGACAGACAGTGCTGTAAATGACCCAGCTGTACACAGATATCCTCCATAAAAGGCAGCAGCAAACTGAGCCTCAATGTTATACTTGATACTTATACTGCCTCGATCATTTAGGTCCCTGGGGGTTGCTATAGAATATATAGCATGTAACTGATATCACTTAGGTGATAGTGTCGGGGAAATTCTCCTATCTGAAACAGAGTAGCTGAGAGGAATTAATCAGTATCGAAGCCATGAATCAATTCTTTATTTCGTGCAGCATGGGAGAAGTTCACCTCAGTGATGAAGCGCACTGAGGTACAGAAATGCAGAGTTTTTATACAGTGAAACAAACACTTCCAAGGCGTGTGTGGGTGGTTACAAGATAACTTTCCCCATGGAGCCCAACGTCCGATATGGCTAAGCATACCATATTCTGTGGGATAGCACTTGTTGGGGCACCCCATCTGGGACGGGCACATAATTCCTTTGGGGCATTGCCCTTCCCACAGTGAGTGCCCCATTGTTGTAACATACAGATGCTTCCTACAGCATTTAGCACACACACATTCCTACAGTACTTATATGTCATCATGAGAAAAGGTCATGAGGCACAGTTCCTTCTAAATGTTCCCATCACAATCATAACACAAGCGATATTTTCCCCACAATAGGGCCTGGTTAGGATATCGGATTGCACAGTTCTTTTCATTGCTGACTGAATTACTTCCCATGTGGTTTAATCATGCTTAGACAGACATACCAAGACCAGAGGTAGGTACATGTAAGCAAAATGAAAGGTTGTCTAAGCCTAACCTTACAGGTCACAAAGTCACTCTTTATTAAAAGTAGCTTGTTAGAGTGTCTGTGCATGCCATGGCTAGGCTAAGTGGCGTGTGCTGTTGATCACTGTTTTAAAATGCAACCCAAGACTATTGCCCTGGAGGGAGCCCCACTCACATCAAGCATGCTTACATTGCGTTTTGCTACTTTTTTCAATATGTGCTAACAACAATTAAACAATATGAAAGAAAAATAAACGTAACCACATTCAAATTTTTACAGTCATTTATTAAGTGCATTTCACCGACTAAGTCCTGGTGCAGTGGCAAACCAACAACACACACCGATGACAAAACGAGGACCCACCGGGGAAACATATTTGTTATGGATTACACATTTTGACATAACATGGGACTTGAAGGCAAATGCACAGGCTGTACAGGAGGACCTCTATGCTCTTCAGATCCACTTACATTTCAATACTCCAACTTTATTTCTACCACTCTCTCTCCAGCTGCATGTTTCATCAAAGGTCTAATCGAGGGGATGGTCATTCCTCCATTACTGGAATCGGTGATTCAGTCGTTGACCGGACGTGATTCGAACTTGATTAGCGGAATATAAAATAGCTCTTAAGGGACCACGACCCTCTTCGGACACTCTTCCTTTCCTTCCTCCCTCCATCCCTTCCAACCGGTCTTCCTTCCTCCCTCCCTCCCTTAATTTCTTCCTTCCTTCTTCCCTTCATTCCTTACTTTCTCCTTTCCTTCCTTCCTTCGTTCCTTTCTCCTTCCCTTCCTCCCCTCCTTCCTTCCTTCATTCCTTCTATCTTTCATTGCTTCCTTCATTCCTCCCCCCTCCCTTCCTTTCTTCTTCCCTCCCACCCTTCCCTTCCATTCCTCCCTCCCTCCGTCCCTCCCTCCCTCCCTCCCTTCTTTCCTTCCTCCCTTCCCCGTTCACTGTTTTAATCAACCACAGCCACTAACTTGACATTCCCAGTTTAGCAGTGGCTGAGGTGAGGCAGATGACACCTGATTTAGCTTGGTCCTGTCTTCTAATAATCTCGATTGATTACAACCCTATAGGCAAGGCGGGAATGAAGAGTGGATGTTGAGTATATACGAACGTGCCCCATGAAAGCTTGAATCAATCATCAGTAGATCTTGTGTTCAGTCACCCATGTAGCAGGGGCCTAGGGAATGTCTTCATCGCTCTGCGTGAAGCATGTCTGCGCTTAATAGGCGAACTAGCCTTTCCCAGTGATGACAATGATTGTATTGTATTGTATTGTATTGTATTGTATTATATTGTATTGAATTGTAATGTATTGTATTGTATTCTGTCCATCTGCACCTCTGTAGGCATTCTTTCACAATAACAGCACACAGGAGCTGTAAACGGAAAGAAATGTGTTTCAGTGTGCTGTGCGTATTTTAGCAGTGGGCACCTTTTAGACTAATCATTTCACGAACGCATGTGGGTGGAGTGTTCGCATGTGTGCGTGTGTGAGCGTGTATGTGTGTGTGTGTGTGTGTGTGTGTGTGTGTGTGTGTGTGAGAGAGAGAGAGAGAGCGAGAGAGGGAGGGAGAGAGGAAGTGAGCAGGGCATCATTGCTCTTCCAGCTTTGTGGGGAGACAGGAGATCTCGCTATTGTCCTCGTTACGGGCAATTTCTGCATAGAATTATTGAACAGAAATCACAAAAAGACACTTTTTTTGGGGGGGGGGGTCTTCTTAGTTGCAACATCTGATCCCAGACAGGTGAGCAGACCCGTGGGAGGGATGAGCTGCCTGTCACAGATGGCTTGGCTCTAATCAGCGCGCAATTGTGGATGTATTTCATGGACTTACCAGCGCGTCTACAGTGCTGCTGCTTTAACGCGTTCTCCGTTTGTCTTTGCGTTCACATATTTTGGTACCGGGCTTGAGAAAACTATTCCACCCTACATTTATCCAGATTTATTATCTTGCTTTTAAGCATGACATCAGTGCCGAGCGGGGGGCTGGGTTATTCACATCTCCAAAGGCGGAATATCGGGATATAGGAGCTATCGGTGTGTTTCTTGTGTTTTCCCCCCCACACACATTCTCTATTATGAACACCAACCGATCGTGTTTTTCTTTCTTTCTTTTCCTCTGAAATCTCGGAATGGGTGCCCGAGCAACAAGCGACCGTGTGGTTGTGTGCAGCAGCAGCAGCCCTGCGCACACTTCAGAGGGATAACGCATTCGTGAATCAGTCGGCGTGGTGAGTGTGGTGTGTTTGTGTCCTGGTGAAGGCTATACCTGCGGAATTACAGTATCACCTGCCTGTCTTTTCGATTAGAAACGGGCTGTTTTCTTTGTTGGATTGAGGACAAGAATGGACTCGGATGCTGGATTTGTAAAACTATCCTAAAAAAAAAAAAAAAGTGCCTGCACCTTGCGGCGGTCCTACATTTTTCCAGTCTAAGTCTGTGGCGGAGCCGCTTTTATTTAACTGTGCGTGGTGGGAAAAGATCAAATCATGGGCAGGCACTGCAATAATCTTTCCCAACTAAAACCTTCCTTCACATTCCGGGTGTTGTGGATGCTTCAAGCCTTCCTGGACCTGGCCAGTTCCCAGGAGATTTACGCACCACACTCCATCCGGGTGGAAGGCGACGTGACGCTGGGGGGGCTCTTCCCGGTCCACGCCAGGGGGGTCCCGGGGATGCCGTGCGGGGATATCAAGAAGGAAAACGGCATTCACCGGCTGGAGGCAATGATGTACGCCCTGGACCAGATCAACAGCGACGACGAGCTGCTGCCCAACATCACCCTGGGCGCCCGGGTCCTGGACACCTGCTCCCGGGACACATACGCGCTGGAGCAGTCGCTGACTTTCGTCCAGGCGCTCATCCAGAAGGACACGTCGGACGTGAGGTGCACCAACGGGGAGCCGCCGGTGTTTGTCAAACCCGAGAAAGTTGTCGGGGTCATAGGAGCCTCGGCCAGCTCAGTGTCGATCATGGTGGCCAACATACTGCGCCTCTTTCAGGTAAGAGTTGGGGATGAGTTGTTAGAGATGATCTGTCTGTCTCTCTCTTTCTGGCTCTCCTTTCATTCAACTCTCTTATTGATCTTTGCTGTTTTTCTCTCTTCCTCATCTCTATCTGCCTGTCTGTCTCTTTCTCTCTATTTATCAATCTCTCTCACTCCCTCAATCACTTTCTTACTCTCTCTTTCTCTATCACACACACACACACACACACACACACACACACACACACACACACACACACACACTCAGTGTGAGAGCAGTATATACAAGAACCCATTGTACCCTCTGTCTGATCATTTATTTACCACTCTCCTCAATGTGAGTGTGCTAACATCTTCTTATGTAAACCCCCCCTGCATCTTGCAATGCATTCAGTTAAGCCAATTTCAAAAGCACAGCATCTGATGCTGTAGGCCTATTCCCTCTAACAGTCACCAACGCTTCAATATTGTTCCTCACCGAGATCCAATTTGCCATGGATTCCTCTACAAGGAAGCCCCCTCTCTTATCCGCTGCCTGCAATGTGAGCCTGTGAGCTGTTTTTTTGGAAAACCCACACAAAGTCAAGTGTGGTGTCAGGCTGGGTCGTGTTGGCACAGCGGGCATAGCGACTATTATGAATAGCCTAGAACAGTAGAATATTAATGATTGAGAAATACATATTTCTGGATTGAATTACAAAAAGGCATTTAGCAGGAATGGTGGGGTTTCTTGTGTGTGCGTGTGTGTGTGTGTGTGTGTGTGTGTGTTCTTGTTTTGCTTTCCTTTCAACAACCAGTTTGAGTTTTAGACCTTCTGAGTGTGTGTGTGTGTGTGTGTGTGTGTGTGTGTGTGTTCTTGTTTTGCTTTCCTTTCAACAACCAGTTTGAGTTTTAGACCTTCTGAGTGTGTGTGTGTGTGTGTGTGTGTGTGTGTGTGTAGAGTGAATGTAAGCAGAGGTGTAAAATTCTGGGTTAAGAAAGTAAAAGTCCTGCCAGGATTTTTCTCCACCTGTGTTCTTAAGCAGGTGATCGCAATTATCAGCCCCTCCCCATGCTGGAGAATGGAAGTAATTAGAACATCTAAATAAAATGCTGACAAGTCCTTTTACTTTCTGGACCTGGATTTCACACCACTGAGAGAGAGACAGAGACACAGAATGAGTGTTTGTGAGAGAAAGAAAGAGAGAGAGAGAGAGCGAGAGAGAGATATACACACACACAAATGAAAGTGAGAACGTGTGTGAGAGAGAGAAATAGAGGGAAGACAAAGAGAGAGACAGAGAGAGATAGAGACAGAAAGAGAGAGAGAGAGAGAGCATAAGACACAGAAGGAGTGTGTGTGAGACAAAGAGAGAGATTTTGTGAGAGAGACATAAAGAAAGACAGAGAGAGAGAGAGAGAGGACGGAGCGAGCTAGAGAGAGCATAAGACAGGGAGAAAGGCAGAGAGACACAGAAGGAGTGTGTGTGAGAGAGAGAGACAGACAGAGAGAGATACACACACACAAATGAAAGTGAGAACGTGTGTGTGAGCGAGAGAAATCGAGGAAGACGAAGAGAGAGACAGAGAGAGAGAGAGACAGAGCGAGATGGAGAGAGCATAAGACACAGAGAGAAAGGCAGAGAGACACAGAAGGAGTGTGTGTGACACAAAGAGAGAGACAAGCAGAGAGAAAGAGAGAGAGATGGACACACACACACACACACGCACACACACACACAGAGCGCTAGAGAGGGGGGTGGTGCTGAAAGGACAGATCCCCTGGTGCTGTCTGTATTTCTGCGACTCCGCTCACGTCCCGCTCTGGCTTTGCTTCCGCTCATTAAGCAAACCGTCCTCTCCTCTTTCCTACGCCGAGCACTATTTCTCCCATCGCCTCACGGGAATTCAGCAGCTCCTGACAAAGTCTCAAAATGTCGTATAATTGTAGGCTATTACCTTAAGTTAAAGGCCTCAAAAATCCCTTCTCTCTCTCTCTCTCTCTCTCTCTTTCCTTAGCTCTTACTCGAGTTATTTTCTGAGCACTTCTGTCTTACATGATCGTTCTGTGGTCGCAGGAATGTTGTCAAGCCCGTATGAGTTGTGTTGCTGATCGATAGGACTTGAAGCTTGGACCTCCTCCACTGTTGCACTCATTGTAAATTGCTCTGTATAAGAGTGTCAGCTAAATGTCTCAAATGTAAATGTAAAAGGTCTTCAATACCATGAAATGCAGCATTTCAGTTTTAGAGGTCTTTAAATGTCCCTATGATTCTGAATAGGAATAAGCGGGTAAAGAATGAATGAATATATGAATGAATGAAATGTTGTCGTTTCCTTGCCGTTCTGTTTATTTCTGGAGAGAAATCAACTCCGTCATGCCATCTTATTTTCTGATAGGCATACAGTTGTTTTCATTTTTTTATTTTTTTTATTGGGGAACTTGGTCTTATTTTCTATTTTAACCGGCCTTGGAAACAGTGATAAAGACTTACATTTAACTGGATGAAATTTGCACCCTGCCATCATCCTTTTCTAGCCCGTTTTATTTTCTTCTGAGTCACAGCTATTGCGTATCGGACTAGCGTATGCCAGCGTATGAAAAAAAACACTCATACGCTGGTATACGCTGGTATACGCTGACATACGCTAGGGGTACGTTAGGCATAGGTTTTATACGTTTCAAGCACGGTCGCATACTCTGGCATACACTGGCATCCGCTACTCATAGGTTCAATACGGTATTTTCAAGGGCTTTTTGTGCCTATGAAATGAATTTTCATACGCAACTAATACATTTCTCTCATACGCAATAGTGTGACAGGGCCCTTAGTAACTTTTATAAGCTTTCCAAAGCTTTGTCTTTGCGGGTGGCCTAACTTGATGTGCAATATTGAAAAGAATTGAATGGCCGGGAAGCTTAGAATTCTTTTAATAACGGCATTGAAGGCCATTCACACTGGGAGCAAAATGTATTTCTGCATTTCACAAGATTTTAAAACCACACAGAATAAAGATGCCATCTGTTTTTGTGAGCAGTGATGTAGTAGTAAATAAAAAGATGACCTCGAGTTGATGCTCATCATAGGAACAGCCACCCATATAAACAAAAACAAAAACAAAAAAAAATTTCTTAGAAAAATAACTCTCCTCATATAGCCCATCCTCATTGGCCTATCCTCATAGCCTATCCTCATATAGCCCATCCTCATAGCCTATCCTCATATAGCCCATCCTCATAGCCTATCCTCATATAGCCCATCCTCATAGCCTATCCTCATATAGCCTATCCTCATAGCCTATCCTCATATAGCCCATCCTCATAGCCTATCCTCATATAGCCCATCCTCATATAGCCCATCCTCATTGGCCTATCCTCATAGCCTATCCTCATATAGCCCATCCTCATAGCCTATCCTCATATAGCCCATCCTCATAGCCTATCCTCATATAGCCCATCCTCATAGCCTATCCTCATATAGCCCATCCTCATATAGCCTATCCTCATATAGCCTATCCTCATAGCCCATCCTCATAGCCCATCCTCATAGCCTCTTCTAATATAGCCCATCCTCATATAGCCTATCCTCATATAGCCTATCCTCATATAACCCATCGTCGTATTGCTTACAGTTCGATGCTACTTACTATGATGTAAGCAATTCATTTTTGATATGAGATTGATACCAGCTTAAAAAAAATGTAAACTCTGTTTTTAATGAATATACAGGTGGATGAGCTGAGCTTAGGTGGGTTTACCCTCCACTATATCCCCGTTTGCCAGTGAAGCCTATAAGCTAGCCTATTGAGGCCGAAGGAAAGCCACCAAGCTGCCGCTGGTTAGCACGTCCCGGCAACACAATACGCAGTGGAATGAAATGGGAGGGTAATTATTTTCCCCAGTGATAGAAAAATCATCTGTTCCACAGCTGTTTTCAGTTCATTACACCCCTAATGTTCCTAAATGGCCTAGTTGGCACCAGAGCCACACCACAAACACATTAGGCCATTGCTCTCCTGCATTACCCCTGCTAGATCATGGGTCGGGTCAGGAAAGATTTTGACGGTATATTTAGAGCGGCGGTGTGGCAGTAAATGAGGATGTGGGTATACTTTGCCAATGGAAATCAGACTGATGAATGGGTACTTTTTCTTCTGTGTCTGCTTTACTCTCTCCCACCTGTCCTGCCTCTCTTACCGTCTCTCTTCCTCCCTTTCTCTGCCTTCCTCATCTTTGTCTTCCTGTCTTTTGTTCACTTTTTATCTTACTCTCCCATTGCCTCTCACATCTTCCCTGTCTTGCTTTTTCTCTCTACATCTCTCTCTCTCTCTGTCTCTCTCTCTCTCTGTCTCTGTCTCTGTCTCTCTCTCTCTCTCTCTGTCTGAGTGAGTATCATTAGGAAAGACAGGACACCAGTTGGTTCAGCATTGGTGTTGATTGAAGAAAAGATATAGGGACACTTAATCCCCCATGTCAACGAAAATTATGGAATATACCCCTTCGGCTAACAAGGGAGCATATGAGCAAAATTCGATTTTAACCTGCCCCTCATCCCACTTGTTAAAACTGAACAAACTGACTACTGGGTCACAACAGATTATTGTATAGTGCGCAGTGGTGTGGTTTTAATTGAGGGGGTGTGACCTTACCCTATGTGTCAATTATAATTAGACTGGTAGGTGGGGTTTCCCAATGTTTCCCAAAATACAAAAATAATGGTTATAATGTTTTTTTATTTTCTAATGGGAGCTGCAGTAGAGGTAGTTAAGAAGCTGGGTATACAGCTCATTAGGTGCATACAGTGTGAAGCCACCATATGTGGAAATAATAATGTTGTAAGTTGTAGCTTCTGTGTTTCCGTAACCCAACATTGCCAGGTAGTCATTTTCAGAATCGCTGTCACCACACACACACAACGGGTTCACAATTGGTCAATTGGTGCGGACACATTACAAGCCAGTTACACGATCGACCCTGCTACGCGCACGGCAAAACGCAACGGCACCTCACATACAGTGCAGACAAGACTGTACTGTAAGATGGGAAACTCAACTTACTGAACATAGACACAACACAAGTGTACATTCAGAGATGAAGATTGTTCCTGGCATAGTTGGTACAGCAGCATTGGCGTCCTCACATTTGTGCAACTAGGTCGATAAATATTGCACCTGTAGTGGTTTGGTATTTGAGGAGCTGGATATATTTTTGAGGAGGTGGGTGTACACTGACCTCAGGCTATTCAGATTTCTTTTTTTTTGCATGGTGGAAAAAAAACCTTTGAAATAATAATAATAATTTAGGTGAGGATTTGCTGTAATTTCAGAGCAGTGGTGCAGCAGTTGTTTAGGAGGTGGCTGTATTGCCGAGAAGGTGGAGAGTGTTTTTAGGTGGTATTGAAGTGCGATGGCATCGGCGTGGTAGACTCAAATGTAAAATTAGCACAACAGATTTTCAGGAAAATGTGAGAGGAAAGAAGATTAAAAGCTGCCTTCCCACTTCCCCGTATTATTAAAACAGAATGAATCACCCACTGGGTCAGAATCATCCGCTGTGAGCCGTGGTGTGTTGCTAGCTGAAGAGGTGGGCTGTGACACTGTCATATGTGGCAATGACAATTAGGCTGATAGGCGTGTAACCAGGGTTTCCCTCTAGAATTTTCTTCCTGGCAGGGCGAAAAGGCATCTGGAGTAGCATTTAGACAATGTGACACCAACACCAAAGCAAATCCTTTTAGGCAGCGTGGCCGCTCCTCCAGGCAGCATAGCCCAGCCCGTCTATTCAGTCCTGTCGGGTATTATTCTCCATTATGCTCAGAGAAAGAGGTGGCTATGCTTTGTAAACCGCTAAACATCAGACCTGGGTCAGATATTCTTTGTAAATAATGTTTTTTTTTGTTCCATATTGGTGGTTGTTGTAACATAATTGAGTCACGAGAGGCTGGGATCACAATTATAACAATTTATTAACAACATGAGGAAATGTGTGCGGGCATAGGTTTGGCGTAGACTCCAAGAGGTATCCAGCGATAGGGTGAAGCTCCCTGGGGGCAGGTAGGAGACAGGAGAACCCCCCTCGGGCTGAAGATCTAACCCTTCTGGATATCTGATGGAGCCGTGATGCTGGTGGCGGCGGGGGAGGAGGTGGTGCGTCAGACTGGTGCGTCAGACTGGTGCGGTTTAGGCAGCTGAAATGACAGAAACACGGAAGCAGCTGAGGGGGTTCAAATAGAGGGAAATGGTTAGTGATAGGGAGAAAGGGGAGGAGAAAGGAGCAAGCGCTAGGGTGGTTGGACGATGCAGAGCTGGGGGCGTGTTTGGCTCCAGCTGACAGAGTTATGAATGAAGGAGGAGGTAGCCTTCCTGATTGACAATTGAAAATCTATCTGAAACTCTGAAATGTGGTATGATGTGGTAAACCCATCTGGAGCGGAGGGTTAAAAGTGGGTTCAAACAAATACCAATACTTGTTTGCAAATATAATTTGACCCAATTCTGAAAAATACCATCGACCACACAACTCAGTAAGAGCTGTGCAACTTTCCTGGACTATATTAGTATACCCAGACTCATAACTCATGGATACACTGCTTTTGTATCCACACTCGATAGCAGGGAAGCAACTCTGACCCATATTCATGAATTGCCAGTGCAGGAATGCTGATTCATTAATCTACAGCGGCACTCATTGTAAGATGACCCCCCCCCCCCATCCCCTTATTTGCACTTTTCAAACGATTCCCCTTTGCAGTGGAGCAGCAGTGCAGAAATAATATCCAAGGCAAAACCAATCCTCGATCAGTAACACGATTTTGAGGTCATGATGCGCCGCGGAACATTTGCGGCAGCTGTGATTAGCGACAAGCCACTTCCCAAACAGCTTCCTCAGCACGGCTGCTCTGATCACAACGGAAGATCCTGTTTCCTGGAAATCTTGGAAAGGATTTTTGATCTTGGCTCACTTTGTTGTTAGGAGAATTGCCCCGCTACATTAGCGCCTCTTACATCACTACCATTAATTATTAGTGATTTACTTTCAAAAGTGGTACATACCAACAACCCTATAATGAAAGGTTCTACATTAAAAGCAAAATCCAAATTTTATCATTCCACACATTACATTATTTTTTTACTTTTTATCAAATTTATTAGAGAGAGGCCGATGAGGAGAGAGCTTGCAGAAAGCTACTGTACAAAGTAATTAGATTTTCCAGAACAATTTATTGTTAATGTAGTTGCTGCAGGACTGTAGAGTGACTGCAGTGGAACAAATCACACATCATCCCATATCACAGCCCCAACTCGCCTTTATTAAAATTGGCAAAAGTGGCTATATTTCACCAAACGTCATTTCACAAAGAGGGATATTTTGTAAAAACTGCACTCAAGGAAGATGAATAAAACAGAGGAACCTTCACCAAGACAGAAACACTCTACTCTCACTCTACTGCTTTCTCCTCCACCTCACATTCTGCACACAATGTTCTTCACCCTACTCCATCCCTATTCCCTGCCTGACTCCTCCCGCCACCGATTTACAAAGCTGCACCCCTCGCATCCCATTAATCCCCGAGAGACTGGTTCCTTGTTTTGGGGTGTCTTTGTGCTGCTTCTTAGGCAGTCACAGCTGGTTGGGGAGCCTCTTTCTCCTCGCTGTCTCTGCTCAGTTTAAAAAGAATCGCTGTGGTGGACTTAGCCAGCCCTGCGAGACACACACGGCCACATGGGCCCATCTATTAGAGGCGGAAAAGCTTCTGTGTGCCTGGACACTCCTCACACTCGGTTTCCACTGTTAGCTAGTACCGTTTTAAGCTAAGTAGTTCTCAATTGTTTTCAGCCCGGGACTTAAATTGAGCAAATTCAGTGCCACCGTGGGACCCGAGCTTCTTTAAACATACTTAAATTTATCAGTCATGCCGTCATTTTCCAACCACAGCACTTTATTGTTGGCCACTGAGCAGTTGGAGGATTAGTGTCTTATCTAAGGGACTAACCAGTTCAACTCCCAAGACCAGTGGGGACCATCCAGTCACGAGTCTCTCGTCTTGTGTGTGCGCTACCCACCAGCCCCTCACGTGGGACCTTGAAAGAAAAAGGCCTACAGCCCCTTTTCAGAATCACAAGGTGTTTCAGTGCTACTGTAAAACCCAGGCACTTTAATTGTCGTATACAACAAATGTGTAGAAATGTGTTTCTGAGGCACTGGTGCAGAAACATTATGTCCTCCGCAAGGGTCCAAAGTTGGGGGGTGTCTTTTTTTAATAAAGTGGGTTGTCCTTTGAGACTGTAACGGTGATTAAGGGCTATACAAATAAACTTGACCTGACTTCTGGCAATGCATTAAAACTGCAAAGCTAAAACACCTTGGCTGCCTAAGTGTGCACACCCCTTATAATTGGGGGTTGTAATTGCATTAATATTTAACTAATCATATTCCAAAGCATGCACAAAGCTAATTTCTAATTCTGATTAGACAAATTTAAACCAGGATTTCACAGGAGGTTTCTTGGTTGCACTGTGTGTGTGTGTGTGTGTCAGTGTGTGGAGACAAACATGGACAACATGGAGCTAAAACAAGATCTTCGAGATCGTATGTTCATCGGAAGAAAGTAGCATACACTGTCTGAAGCTGTAGAGGGCTGTGCAGATTGGCCAACAGTGATAATGGTAGTATTCCTTAGTCACTAGGTACCTGCGTACCAGTTACATAACGGGGCTAACAATCAGGGACGCAGTGATGGTGGCATTTTGAGTCTCCACTCTAATTTAGCACGCTGTGAAACAAAACAAACAAACTAAATTGCTGTGGTAGACTTAACCAATCCTTTGAGACATGCAGCACTATGCAGGTGGATCTATTACAGGACAAAATGCCTCCGTACATCTGCACACAGCTGATGGGTTTCACTGCCAACTGCATAGACGAGTTCAAGATGATCTTGAAGGTGCAACAAGTACGATTTTAACTGTCCTGTGGCACAAAGTTACCAAAATAAACAGTGGGGTCCAAAAGTCTGAGTCCACTACCAAGAACTGTTTGTTCTCATCATTTATCTATTATTTATTTATTTTACTTTACTTCTTATTAAAGAATACATTATTTAGAACTGATACAAATCAACATTTTCAGATCTTTGACAAATACCTGAATATCATGTTTGCACACCCTTTGGTGTGGTTTTGTCAAATTGTTGTCACTCCATATATTTCATTCAAATATTAACACATATATGTTCCTAATACACAGTGTGAATTGTTTTGATCTTTTAACAACTAAAACCAGATATTGACTGAATGAATAATGGTCCTCTATGCGTTATTGTTGCTAACTTTGAAAGCACTTCCATTGAAAAATATTTCTCAAACAAGATTACATCATTTAAAAAAATTATTCAATTAATAATTTAAAATATCACTGGACTACAAATTTGTATTCGTTTTTGATAAATGATGAAAACAAAAGAGTTTTTGGTAGTGGACCCCACTGTATATTATGGTAATTTTATCCTACGGGATGCTACAGGTTTTCATTTGTATTTTTATTTCAATCGATAAATTGGTCTTATAGTCCATTCTAACTGGCAATGATTCATTAATTCAGTGTCACTTCATAAAACACATCAATACTCCTCATATCAGGACGCCCCAGGCCTTTTTCTTTTATAATGGCACTATGTCAGAGTAGTCTAAGAACTGCTGTGCAGACCCCTGAGACATGCACAGACACACTGGTCCATCTATAATGGGCAGAAACGCCTTACTGTGTCAGGGCTATTCATCTCTGATTTCACTGGTGTCTGGCTACGGTGTGAGGATAAAAACCCTGGATAGACACGTCGATGACTAGACTAGTCAATTACCTTTCAGATTCCTGCAAAGCAGCACTCTTGTCATGTGGGGACTCAACAGAAAAGGGCCTGTGACCCACGTCCACGAATCAAATCCAAAATGCAGTGCAAAAGGACAAGACTTACCTTGAACAGTAATCTGAACTGAGGTTTAAATGAAGGACTAAATGAAATAATGAGAAATGATCCCAGTTAGAGAATGTATAGGACTGACCATTCTGACCATAGGTTATCAAATATTAAGTAGGTTTTTCCCTACTTAATATTTCCAAGTGTTGGAATTGTCGGTCGCTCTTATTTTTTATCCTCTTCTTCTCTGATGTATCCTATTACAACTTGCTACTGCTCTGAACCCTGGTTGGTTTCCCCACAGGGTTCATTAAAGTTTCATCTAATTGACAGTGTTGCGTGTGAACGTTGGGAGAGTAGTTCTGATGTGATCTATGAGCGATGCCTTCGTTGTGTCGTATGTGCAGAAATGCACTTTGCGTCCAGTGAAAAACCGAGAGAAACTGCTGTGGTAGACTTGCCAAGACGTCCCTTAGAGACCCACTGCTACACAGCTCCATTTATTATGGGGAGAAAAGCCTGATTTAGTCTTGACTATGGTTTCAGTGGTAGCTATTCACTGTGCATGTGTGTGCGTGCGTGTGTATGTGTTCAGCAGTGTCAGAAGTTAACATGGGCTCAGGGCAAAAATGGCCTTGAAAATTCCCAAAATGGCTGTGAAATTAAAAATGATAGGGCAAAAAAATATTAGGAGCACCCTTTTTTTACATTTCACCCTGTTCATTTTATTTGTTGAATCAAATACTCATGCATGAATGTGGGTACTCTTCCTCGAGGGCCACCGTTTTGTGGGATACTTTCCAGTGTGTTCTGGGTGAGGAAAAAATGGAGCCGCTTTTAATCAGACATCAACCAAGCACGCAGCCTGAAGCTGTAGAGAATGTTGGAAGAAAAGGCAAAAAATAAAATGACCAACATCATAAAAACCTCAATAACCAAGGGGTGGAAGTTGGAAAACATCACCATCGTCTAAAGTACAACACATCTTAGTGATACAAGTTATATGCAATACAAATGTATTATTTTGTAGTTCCATAAAAGGACTAAAATGCCCCTGAAAAAAGGATCAAAGGGGCAAAAAAGGAGCATTTCTTACCCTGGTGTACAGTCATGCATGCCTGTGTGTTTTAGGATGCAACTATATGTTTCACTACTAAAGCTTTTGAATGGGGAATGGTGTAGCCACTGGACTGGACTGTGTATTTGCTCTGGCCGGGGACTTCACATCAAAGTATACCTCTGATGTCAAGGATTTGAGAAGGATACACAGAGCAAATCCAGCCAGATCTCCCACTCACTCACCAGTAGGCAAGAAGGGGAAGCGGCATTGATGTCTTGCCAAGCTCAGTCAGTCAACAGGTCAAGGAGAGGTTAAAGAGGCTTACCTCTGTACATGCTGCTATAACCACAGTAGAGGTTCAGCTGCCTGCGCTGCGAGTTCTGGTAGCTGGAAAAGTAGTTGGAAAACTTTAAATTGTACTTTTTTAACGTCAGCAGTTGGGATGGTGCAAGGAATGGGTTGGAAACCAGATGTTTTAGTGCTTGAATAGGACGACGTACAGGGTGTAGTTACAGAGCTCTTAGTCTCCTCTTCCCAGATCAATGAAAATCACTGTTAGATTGTTTAGTTCTTTGACATGTATTGTGTGTGTGTATTGTGTGCCACCTCCACTACACAACATGGTGTACAGCCATCCAACCTGTTTGAGAAATGCCATCTGTTTTGCATCCCGGGTGAAGCCAAAGACATTTCCCACCTTGTATGGATAAAGTTCTATTCTATTCTATTGTATGCTACTTCTATTGTATTCTCACTCGCAGCACTGCCTCTGGTTGTTTCCTTCCCCTCCCGTTCTGCCTGCTACTTTCCCCTAGCTGCCACTGCTAGGGGAAATTTCCAACCACTGCATACAGTTTGCATCCTGCATACAGATGGTTCACACTTGCTCTTTACTGTACATTTCCCAAAAATAAAATAAAATAAATAACCAGTATGGAGTATGACAAATGCATGGACCTGAACTTCATCGAATATTGCAAATGATATTGCCTAACAGGTGGCAGGAAACCGACTCTCACTTTGCTGATAAAATGATGCAAATTGATGGCAAGGGACCCCAGCATGACAGTAGGTAGACAAAGCATGCCTGTAATTATTGTGGGGCCGTAGTGATGCGGCTAGTGCCGAGTGTGATTTAGTGTGTTTGAGGACATTGAGTAAATCCAGTCTGAGTCTGGAGAAAAGAACGTTGAAGAAGGATTATATTAGTCCTCAAATCCAGTGATGTTGTCTGTTCAGTAGCTGTCCATCTCGCACTGGTGGGAACCATCACAGCGTCTACGCACTTACAATGACTTGCAGATTGCCAGACATAAAGGGGCAACTAATACGGTTTTTACTGCCCCTATAGTCCAATAATTACTCTGCCAGATGCTGAGCTCTCTGGCTTTCAAAACTCACTTTTTGAGCCGTACTCTGTTCTGGAACAAAAAGTTCCCCTCCATTGGGATTTCATGGCTCGCCCCAAAATCCCCACTCCCACCTACACAGTTTCATAAGCCTCGTTCTCAAGCCAAAAAAAAGCCAACAAGACCAATGACGAGTCCATTTTGCATGGTTTCATATTACCTGTTCACCAGACAGTTCTGCTGGATCTAATGAATTAACTTACTGTCAATTACAAGCCACTGTAATTCAAGAGTGGGTGGGTTGGTGTGTGTGTGTGTGGGGTGGGGGGGGTCTTATGTAGGAGAAGATACGTTTTGTTCGATGTTGTTCCTAATGGTGCATGCAACCCTCTCCGCTGTCACCGCTACATTCCTTGTGCCTTCTGAAATCTGAAAAGCAAGTCATTTTTTGAGTTTTGCAACCAGTTCCCCTCAGGGGCAAACCAATGGTGCGGCAGCGATTCAATGTGCATCCAGTAAACGGTGGGACTATTTCAGTGTCCAAGTCTGCAAACAAGATAAAGAACAAAACCTGACGGGCCACTGCGGTCCCTACAGTTTTGCTGGGTAATCATTCAGGGACTGGACCTTGGCGATGTGGTCTAATTACTGAGTTCATCAGTGCATCCTGTCGGAAGCCAGCGCTTCCTTTATGGCTTGTCTCGTTATACAGTGATGTCATTTCAATTTCACCCCTTGTATTATTCTCATCCAGTGTTCATTTCGGTGCTTTTGTAACCAGTTTGGTTACCGATGGTCCTAGTGAAGAGGATTATTGCTTTGAGGACATGCAAATGATTCTGTCGCTGCGATGCTTTAGTATTTGACCATGATAATATGGTGGAAGAATCTCTTGCTCTCTCTCCTACACACACACACACACACACACACACACACACACACACACACACACACACATACTAGAGAGACACCATCTAACTCTGTCTGGTCGCTTTCCTTCTCCCTCCCACTTTTTCTGTCTGCCTCTGTCACTCTCTCTCCTGCACAAACACACCTTACACATCAGCTAATGCAATCTGGCCTCTCTCTCTCTCTCTCTCTCTCTCTCTCTCTCTCTCTCTCTCTCTCTCTCTCTCTCTCTCTCTCTCTCTCTCTCTCTCTCTCTCTCTCTCTCTCTCTCTCTCTCTCTCTCTCTCTCTCTCTCTCTCTCTCCTCTCTCCCTCCTACTCTCTCACACAAATACGCACGACGACACACCATCTAACTTTATCTGGTCTCTCTGTCCCTCGCATTGATGTCACACACACTGGGACAACCGACACCACTTGTTGGCCTGTCATTGCCTTTGTCTTCCTCGTTGGTGCCGTAACGAGGATCCTCCCACAGAGTTAAGCTGCCAGAAATCATTACTGCCCTCTGAAGATGCTGCTCATTTCGCCAAGTATCAGCTGATGACGCATAATGTCAGTAATGAATGAGGCATCTCTCTCTCTCTCACACACACACACACACACGCAGATTCTCTCACTCACACACTGCCTCTCTTTTAAACATATGCACACACACACACACACACACACACACACACACACACACACACACACACACACACACAGCGATCATTAGCAAACACAGCCTCCCTGCAACTCCAGTCTCACATTGACATTCATCAAGCTCAAGTCGAAACCATTAATTTGCTTCAGCATTAATTCAAAATGAGAGAAAATAATGGGTGTGAGTGATCCATCCAGCAGCCACGTGTCATGGCAGTTTGACAGCACACCGCAAGGCACTTTATTAGAGTGACATCCCCACTGGTTTTGTGGTTGTCTGTAGGTCAAAAGGTCAACCGTGGCAAGGGGTCAATTTCAAGTTGGGATTTCTATTCTTTTTGTGGATTTATGGCAGTGATGAGTGACGTTTTGTACTGACTCACCTGGTATTTTGTGATATATGACCCCAAAACCATTTACAAACCACACCCCCTTGTGTAAGCAGTACAGATCTGCATTGCATTGAATAAGACCGTAATGTTCTTTGGTGGACACACACACATCAGTGATGCCTGCCCACAGTGCAGCTCAGTTAGTAGAGTAACATTGCCGTGTTAAAAATGCATGTACAAAAGCATCACCAAGTTTTGCGTTGGGTTTGCACTCCACTTATCCACACACAGCAGGAATACCCAGAAGTGGAGGGTGGCCTGCTTCACGTATCTAATCTCCGAATCTCTTATCTCGTGAGATGTTACGCGGTGTAGATGTTTACAGCAGCTACAAAGCTATCAACTCAGTTTGCCCTGCTAGAGACATGGCCCGATTCCTATTCAACACAACACACTGACCAGAATTGAGCTTTTGCTACGCGGTCATCTTCTCTTAGGCATTATTTTCTAGCATCTTATAAGCAGATATGGCTGTGACTTTGACACAACAATAGTCTGGTTTGAAATCAATTATCCAACTCAATGGTTCACAGTTTTATTAATAATAATAAACTAACATCATATAACAAAAGTGTTGGAAAGTATACAAACCTGAAATACAAACAGGACTACACCGACGTTTTTGGTCAACTAACTTTTTACATGATGAGAGGTCTGGCAGAAAAATCATCACCAACTGTGGATTAGTAGAAGGTCTATCTAATTACACTGATTTTCTCCTCCTAAAGCCCTGTCCTCACAGGACCGGTGCTACCTGGGGACGGGAAGCAATTAGGAAAATGCAGACGTTATCAGTGATTTTAATCCCATGCAAATCTGCCATGTCTGTTATTTGTAAAGCAAACATTCCAGTGAGAATTACCAAACTGTGTTTTGGTTAAGCCAGCGGTCCCCCGGTACTAATCCCGTGTAAATCGAACTCTCGGTAATTTCAGGCTATAATTTGTTTTTGGCAAGCAATTCTTCTTCTAGAGGCAAGCTTTCCAGCCACTTCCTTTATTGTAGTTTTTTCTTCGTTGAATAAGAAAGTGACAAAGTGTAGTGCATTTTATTATTGACAGGGTCCCACATAATACTAGTCCATGTGAATCCTCAAGCCAGGCTTTCTAAAGCGTAGGAGTCTGGATACCAAAGGCCTGGTCACCCTGTGCCTGGCCTGGGGGTTTTATTATTATCAGTATACACTTTAGCAAAAAAATTAATAAAAATAAAACTATTGATTGCATATAAATGTGCCCCGAAGCCCTCAACGATCACACACAACAGGCCCAGCGAGCACGACTTGGCCCAAATTGAATTAACCACAATCAAATGGTTTGATTGTAAACTCATTAAATTAAAATGTAATGGAGTAAGAGCTATTAACTTGTCTGACATTGATTTTCTTGCCATTTTAGCACAATCTCACTAAGGCCCACCGCCACTCTGAACTCCCCAGCATGCGAGTGGTGCCTCGCCGTGCTGATTGACAAACAATGGTGTAACTTTATAATCAAAAGGCCAAATCGGCACTGTGCCTTAATGTCTGCGAACAGCGGAGAACAATGCCTTCCTAATTGGACCCTGAAGAGTCAGACCATGCACTAGACTTCCCTGGCATGTTAATGTTGTTAAACACCAGTGTTGTGATGGGGTGTCTGTGTGTATGAGAGAGAGAGAGAGAGAGAGAGAGAGAGAGAGAGAGAGAGAGAGAGAGAGAGAGAGAGAGAGAGAGAGAGAGAGAGAGAGAGAGAGAGAGAGAGAGAGAGAGAGAGAGAGAGAGAGAGAGAGAGAGAGAGAGAGAGAGAGAGAGAGAGAGAGAGAGCGCGAGAGCGAGCGAGCTTGTATGCCTGTGTGTGCCCAATCAACTGTAATGGTTAGGGCAGGTTAGAGGGGTTTGGGTTGTCACACACACGCACGCACGCACACACACACACACACACACACACACACACACACACACACACACACACACACACACACGCAGGGAAATGAAGGGGAAGAGAGGCACTGAAGCAAAAGAAAGTGACTGTATAAACATGAGACAAGTTAGAGAAAGACAGAGGAAGACAGCGAGACAAAAATAGATCACACGCACACACACACACACACACACACGCACACACTTCAAGTAAAATTGTATATGCTCCGGTACAAAAACCCTGCGAGTGAGAGTGGAGTAGACGAGCCACTTGGGTTGCACTTATAGAGGAGCGACATCTGTTCTGATTGATCTCAGTTCTACATTCCCCATGTTCCTTCATAAAAAAACGCTGTTGAGACACTCCCTACAGTAAGATGTGCATTTGAAAGGCTACAAAGAGCAACAACAAAAAAACAAAAAAAATCACAGCGCTGTTCCTCCGTTTCTAAATGTGTGTTCCTCATTTTTCAGCAGCTGGTGGGAGCAGGGGGAGTTTTCAGCCGCTGCCATGTTTGTTCCACCATGGAGATCAGCTGTGGCTTTTACTCGGGAAAAGAAAATGTAATACAATAGCCTCTCCTGACATAAATCCTGCCGGTGGATGTAGACAATACATCCTCTGTGGTCACAGCTGGGGTTCCTGCTCCGCAATTCAGTTTCGCGGTCAATGCAAGCATCAACAGAGCACACGCAACTAAATCCTATCAATGACTGTGGGCTGGACACCGTTGATATATGGTTGAGGGGTGTTTTTTGGATACGGGTGCTCCTGGGTTTCCTAAGGTTAGAGGTGCAACTGAGTTGGTGCAACTGTATACTGAAGGAGGGTCCGCACTGTGAAACTTGGCGAAGTTGACGAAGGACTTACAGCATCAGTCTGGGGAGATAGAAGAATTAACAGCACAATGAGAACAAAGTTTGAGGTGAAGTAGACACTTTCCTTTATGTGCAGATTGTTTCTCTTCAGATACTGTTACTGAAAGTTGCGATCAATACGATGAAACACTTTGAACCGACTAACCACGGCTTTTCTCAGTAACATATAGGTGTCTATTCCAAATGTTGCTTCAGACCAGGTAAAACTGACGGAACACCCCGAACCTGACTATCGAGGCTAGATAGCGTTATGAAAACTTAATGCCGAGCGCCCAATATCTGTCGCTCCCTGCACACGAGGTTTTGGTGAATGAGCTTGGTTTAATTGTGTGTCAGGAAGAGAGGTGGATCTTCAGGAGAGAGAGTGAGAAAAAACTAAGAAAGATGAGATCGATTAAAAGAAAGAAATAGAGAATGAGAGACAGCGGGGGCAGAGAGAGGGAGAAGGAATGAGAGAGAGAGAGAGAAAGAGAAAGAGAGAGAGTTGCTATTTATTCCCCAAATTTAAAACAAGCAGTTAAAGGCAGCACACCCATCCAGATGGATTATCCCATGAGGAGGAGACGGGTATGAAAGCAGGCATCAGCGTATTAGGTTTGTATTTAATTTCATCGCTTTTACTCTAATTCAGTCAGTAGATGGATTCAAAATGAATGAGTCTGGTGCTCATCCATTTCTATGACACTTTCCTGAAGTCAAATTCATCATGAGACGAAAAATAATTGATGAAATTATGACAACACAGCATACGCCTTCTGCTGTATATGAGTAGTGTGTGTGTGCATACAATACACATAATGCAGACATCAGCCCTGTTCACACCGGATTTGTATTATGTGGGGATGTCCAGTAATTTGTAATAGTTGTGGAGATCGTCTGTAATTTGTATCCTGTGTGAATCTGCCATCAATCTGCCTGTAATTTGTCAAGTTAAAAAGTCCCCACTGTAATCTGTGAAGACGGAGGGCCTCTGATAATACTAATCCTGTGTGAATCGATCATCCAGTAATTTCAGCCGTAATTTGCCTTTTGGCACGGAATTCCTCCGGGGTTTAAAATGGATGCAGTGGTGCCATCAATGCAGGGAGGTTTTCAATGCATTTTCAGCACAAGCGTCAAGTCCAGAACACGATCTATCATCGTATTCATCCATAAATTACTGTAAAGACTATGAAATATGTATACTATTTACCAATGGAACACTACTTCTTTGAAATGATGAAAAAATGCTGTGTATAATTTTAAAGTAAAGAATTTCAATGTCAATGCCTTGGCAAAGTATGTGTTGATGTTATGACATCTCATATAGTGGCAGGTTAATTTGTATAGGAATTTCTTTTTGGTTTAGGGCAGAATGTCGAGTTCTATTCCAAAATGCTTTAGATGCAATTTTATAAAAAGTAAAGCTACATGAAGGTCATCATTTAATATTTTAGGACCCAGTCTGGAAAAGTGGTTTTGTCAACCATGACAGTAAATTACCCGCTCATCATTTTGTAAAAGTAAATGCCACTTTTTTTTCAAATGGTTGATGTCTCGTTTTGGGAACAAAACTCTTCATTTCTAGATTTCAATCTATACATTTTGTCCTGGGTGTAATTTCACTGAGCCACTCCTGAGGTCAGTCTGGTGTGTTTCCAAGTTGGTTTGTGACCTGGAGGTTAGAGAAGACTGTCCTGAAAATCAAAGGTCGGTGGTTCAGTCCGGACAACAGCCCATATAGGCAATAACAGCCACAGATGGGTAGTTCATTTTGGTGAGAGATGTCTCTCCCTCGGCAATATAGGACCTGTCTGCCGCAGAGAGATAGAGAGACAGAGAGCAGAGGAGAGACTGAAAGACAGAGACAGGGTGGGAGACAAAGTGAGAGGAAGATACAGAGAGACAGAGAGATGGGGAGGAAGACATGAAGGAGAGAGATGAAGCGAAGGAGAGAAAGCAAAATGGGAGGAGAATGAAATAAACAGCGAGAGAGTGACATCAAAAGAGATGGAGGAAAAAGAGACTTAAAAGGATAGAAAAAGAGAGAGAGTTTGTGTTTGTGTGTGTGTGTGTGTTTATGTTTGACAGAGGCCCTGGGTACTGTTAAGGGACCTAATATCAGTCTGACAGTGGTAATATGGACAGGCACCTTGTTTCAGGGTTGGAAGTACACACACACACACACACACACACTGTTGATGTGTGAGTCCCGCCGTGGCCTTTCCCTAGCAGCCTCAGGAGAGACGACACAATATGTTATCGTTATTATCCCTCGACTTCTATCTAACTCCCTCTCTACCTCATGCAGGAGTGTGTGTCTGCGTGCGTGTGCGCACATGTGAGTACGTATCTATGTCTGCACTATGTCTGAGACTTTGTGTGTGCCACAAGTTTGTGTGTATGTATTTGTGTAGTGTGTGTGTGTGTGTGTGTGTCTATACAGGCAGGCACACAGTAATTGTGCGTGTCCCGTCTAGCTGAGAGTGGATTAGGCTCGACATGGTGTAAGATGACGCTGTCCCTGATGCCAATACGGGTGCGAACCACAAGCCACAAGGGATTATCTGACATTTACTTAATTTCACACAAGAATAGACAATTGTTTCATGTCATAAGGGCATTTTCACACCAATCCCATAACTTCAGACAGTCTCATTGTTATATGACATTTGTATCGTAGCCTCAGTGATACCAAAGCGTCTCTTCTTTGAGGAGATAATGTGAAAGCTTTACATTCCCAAAAAGCTTGGTGGCTCAGTTTGCCCAGACACATACCACAATAGAAGCTTTTCAGTTGTGCCACTAATCACCTAGCAACCATGTGTGGTGCCATCATGGAGGTCCGGTGGAGAACTGGCTAACGTCTAAATATATAACAACCGAGAAAAAGAGATATCTGAAAAAGAAATGTTGCAGTGGGTACTGAAAAGCTAATGTATAGACACAGGATTAATGCATGTCCAGCGTACATAAAGTTATCACACATTTAATATTGATTGCAGCTTGTATGTTGTTGTTGTATGTTGTTGTATGTTGTATATCTATTGCTGTCTGCTTGTTCAGTATAGTGTCATTTCTATATGTGCAACTGTTTTGTGAATTTACTCTCAGTGATAATTAAGTTTGAATTTGAGCTTATCTTGTTATCTCTTGTTTCATCTATCTATCTATCTATGTATCTATCTATGTATCTATCATCTATCTATCTATCTGTCTGTCTGTCTGTCTGTCTGTCTATCTGTCTATCCATGTTGCTTTTGTGTTTCTGTTGCTCTCACTTTCATTTCGATGTTAATTTGTTCAGCCACTCCGTCAATCAGAGACTCAGTGCTTCCTGTCATATCCCTGCTCTCCCCGTTGAGGGGTGAAGTGGCCTTGGAGTGTTCTATGACATTCAGCCTCTTAGGAAGTCAGTCAGTCTATTAGGCGGTCAGTGATATTGTATTCAATGGATCTATAGTAACTTAGGTGTAAAGAGTTCTTCCAGTTTGTTTTTCAGCCTCTATTTACCTCTACAGCCACATCTATCCTTCATGCATGAATCCATACACTTATTCAGTCAGCAGTTGGCCATTCATTCATTCATTGAGTCAGTCAGTACCGGTCAGACAATAGACCAGTTGGATAGTCCGTTGGTCAGTCGGATGGACAATCACTTCTTCATTTGGTTAGTCGTTCAGTCAATCAATCATTTAGTCATTTAGTCAGTAATTGCTGTCCTCTTTCATTGTGGTTCTTGTCTTGCTCTCCGTGTTTTGCTCAGTTTGTTCAAAGTGAATCTCATCAGTTTACTGGTCTGCCACTGCACATTAGTCCTCTCGACCTGCACTTAGGGAGGAGACGTACTTGGGTGAAGAGCACCCACACACACACACACACACACACGTTCCTCAGAGCCCAGTAATGCATTTTGTTGAATGGCCTTTATCATGCCTGTTGAACTTGCAATCAATTCACACCCATAACCTTGTCAGTGATGATTCTGTTTGCAGGTGCATGTCTGTTCACGTGTGTGAACACACACACACACACGTACGTACATATGACTGGAGTGGTCTTATCTGACTCAACTAAATTCACACTTGCATCACACTGATTGATTTGACTTGATTTGAACAGTGTTTCTGATACATAGGCCCATTTCAGTCAACCAACTCACATATTGATTATGAATGTTTTTATTGAGAATAAATGTACATAAGATTTTATTTTGGCGTCAAAGCTGTGTTACATCGGCATCTGTGCAATGTAATGAAGACAGCAAAGTGTGAGGCAGGTAGCATCGATAGTATTCCCCCTTGGGTCACTATGAAACAGAGCCCACAGGTGGATGCTGGGGTGGTGGGGAGTGAGACAGTGCAGCAGTAGCAGCAGTAGCAGCAGCGACGGAGCAACACAGTGCAGCAGGGTAAGCAGCAGCAGAGAATGAGTGAGTCTGACAGCTTTTTTCTCAATTGTTTTGGCACGATTCTCAAATGATAATGAATATTTTCAAAACAATGAGCAGACCTCCAAACCACTGGGCACTTGTTCACAACAGATTTGTATTTCTCTTTTAAACTAATTGCAAATGTTTTAGCACATCTATGAAAAAGAGTAAGTACAATTGTCTACAATGTGCACAATTGAATATATCTTGCTGATCAAAACTGATTATGTTCCTTCTCAGTTGAATAGTTTCTCCAAAACATGTATGAATTATTTCATTGTGTAAGTCATCACATGCACAACAGTCACAATAGTCCATACATATATAGCATGAACATCATTACAGTAATATGGATGTTTTGTACCGTCCGCTAAATTGGTAAATTGCCTGTCAGGTGAAACTTGAACTTCACTAACGAATGGGGAGTTTCTCACATCTTACATCAACCAATCACACGTCATGTCAAGTTAGCTGTCAGGTGCTATTCATGAGTATGGATATTGTCAAACATATTTACAGAGCTTGACCACAACAGAATCACTACAATTTCTGAACATGGAGGAACCTGGCCAGGTAAATAATTAACAGGGGCAACTGCCTGCCTGAGGAAGAGGAAGAGGAAGAGGAGTATAGTGGCTTCTACTACGGTACTTTAAACAAACTTTTAGCCACTGCACTAGCAGGAGTGAAATACAGTTGCATCAATACACTGTGCACAACAAACACACCTGTTTCCTTTGCTATATATAATATCGCTGTAGCTGTAGACTCCGGAGAATTGATGAATGACAAAAGGCAAACAAAAGGTATCTGGATGGCTGTGTAGTCCTGTGTGTATGTGTACGTGTCAAAAAGGTGCATCAAAAAAAAACATTCAGCTGGGAACACAGGTATGTACTCAGTCAATACTGGAATTACTCATGTTGCAGTATTCCAGTTATAGCAATACAGTAGAATTAAAGTTAGAAAAAATACAGTAGAATTACGTAAAGTCAATAAAAGTCAGAATAAAAGTCAATGCATGTCTGAAACTCATGCTGTAAGAAATACATGAGGGACACAGGACAGTGCATTACAGTACATATACAGTAATATCTATTTGTGAAGGACTAGACGACTACCTTGTGCAGGTGGCAGAAGAGCAGTGTATACACCTCAACAAGAGGACAGAGGACAATGGTGTCTTTCAAAATATCAACTCTGTTAGCATCTCTACAATAGATAGTGTTGAAAAGACATCAGGTGACCATGAAACAACTCTACAAGGCACCATTTGATAGAAACTGTGACAGAGTGAATTAACTGCAGTACCAATATGCAGGTAAAGTAGTGGTGTGCTCTATTGTACAGTGTTATGGCTTTTCCTTCATTCAGGCCTGTATATACTTACAGTATATAGGCCTGTATGTACTTATTGAAGTTGCTGAGAAGAACAATGTTCCTTGGATATAAGGAACATTTCCAGGGTCCACTGCCATACTGACGAAACATCTAAACATTTTGACCAGTCTTTACACAATGCCAAAGGAACTTTTCAAGGCATTGGCTTTTTATATGAGACAATAACTTTGTTTTGAAGCATGAGTTGAATGTTTTGGGTGAGTTATGACCTTTTGCAGGTGAGCTATGGTGTTGTGCTGTACCATAACTGTTTTTGACAAATGCACCTAGAGCTTTGAGAATGTTAACACCGTTTCAAGAAATGAGCCAAACCAATTGAGAAAAACTGTAAATAGAGCGGCCAATTTGCAACGGCAATTTGAGCTCAGCTGACACGGCAGCTGACTGAGCTGTAGCGCCACTCGAGTGGTCTGCCTGAACTAGCTTTGCAGGCTCATATGTGACACAAAATAAAATAAAAAAGTTGGTCAGTGTATATAAATTGATCTAAATGGATGTCTAACGCTGTGCCCAAAAGCTGTGCATCACGTTATCTTCTCTGGCACACTGAGTGAGACTTTTCCACCCACAGACAAGGGCAGTCCGACCTTAAAAAAAGCTTTCTCACAAAAACCTGATATCGACTCAACAACAGATGGTAATTGTTCACTTTTTCTCTCTAATATTGAATGTCACCCGTAGCTGCTAGCTTTATATTCAACAAGTCACATAATCACACATCAATGACTGGGAAATTAATTTTCTTCTGTGCATTGAAAGTTTGTTCCTTCAGATGAGCTTTAAAAAGTAGACAAGTACCTTATCTGAACAATTGTAAAATGCCTGCTACGCACACTTTCCACAGTTCCTGTTACGCTAAAAACACATCGGACAGACTGCTGAAGACAGTGCCAAAGCTTAGCAAGCGCCAGCAATTAATCTGCTTATAGAATTTGCTGTCAGATACTGGTGGACTCCCACCGATGGCTGCCACTATTGTTTTCCATCAGACTGTGGCTGTTTCTCCCTGATCAAAGATAGACGTCCCAGTGTGTTTTCATCTTGTTGCTGAGGGTCAGAAGACTCCGAGGGTCAATCAAGATCTGAGATTCAGTGTTTCACCTCAAAAGTATTTTCAATAATCAGTAATAATAATTTCACTGTAAATACAGCAAATCACACATTCTGCCATTGTGTTAATAACCATTGTGTTATTAAGAATATGAACAAAACTTTTACAGCATTTTAAGTTTAATATGAACAAAGAAAATCTGATTTAATACCCACTGCAGAGTCCAAAATGTGTAATCAAATACCAGCAGGGAACCACTGTGACTGCTGTGTGGCACTTTATTTCTTATTTATCCTTTCAGTGGTTCCCAATCAAGTCCTCAAGAAGTACCCTTTGTCCTGCAGGTTTCAGCTCCAGCTCTACTCAGGCACACCTGAACCATTTAGAGGCTTCACATTTTCATGATACTTTAATGGGAACCACTGCTTTTGTGGTTTCACCACCATAACGACACTCAACATTCAGCTCCTGTTCAAATTGCTCCTTAAATGGTGGGTGCTGGAGCGAGGCTCTTATTTTTGGCTAGCCGCTCACATAGATCACTCACAACACACGTTTGAGCGGCAAGAGTCTTTGAGGTCTTTGCTTATTGAACAATCAATAGGCTGGTCTGATGTTTGGGATCTGAATCTGCTCCGCTAACAGTAAATGCTGTGGCGTACGTCAATTTTAACATGGAGCTAATTCACAAATGGAGATGGAGAGGCGCAAGGCGGCAGGACGGCCTAGTCCTTAGAAGACGTCTCAATAGATGATGCAACCATGACTCTGAACCCGAACCTGCTCACACACCGAACGTCGCCCTGGCAAAGATTGTCAGCTAAATGCCTAAAATGTAAATTTAAGTACCCATTTCTAGGTTTTATAAAGATTTTAGGTGTTAATGTTTACATTTTGCAATTCTGAAACTCTCGAATCGTAGACGCTGTGCTCAGCACTTTTCGCCGTTGCATTTGACATTTTGGACACATGGCTTTCTAGGAGTGGAAGCTGAATGCCTAAATATATAATAATGCGCCTGCTCATCCCTGGGTACTCACTACCCATTTAAGGAACTACTTCTTCTTTTGCATTGCTGGGGCATAACAACTTTTCACCTCAAGAAAATTCACAAATAACTTAAAGGATTCTGTGAACAAAGGTATTGTACTGAAATGTCCTAGTGTACCAGTCTATGTTTATATGTACAGCTCTGGAAAAAATTTAGAGACCACTCCAAATTATCAGCTTCTCTGGTTTTACTATTTGTAGGTATGTGTTTGAGTAAAATGAACATTTTTGTTTTATTCTATAAAGTACTGACATTAGTTGTGCCTGTTCAACAGACACTGGAATGGAATGGCTGCCATACATGTAGAGATGCTGATTTAAGAAAAAAATGGAGTGGTCTCTTAATTTTTTCCAGAGATGTATATGGATGCTAATGTATGTTTCTTTTCACAAGATGCAGTATAATAATTACAGTAAATTGAGAACATGAGTAAATTGATACACGTCTCATTTGTGGCACAGCAAGGGGTCCTATGTGTATTGCAGAGAAACTAATTAAGCAGTATAAACATACAAGCATGCTACAGCCTAATTGAAAAAACATGTAAACATGCTGAAAAAGCGTGTTTTGTTTGAAATTCAGTTTGACGGTACATCACTTATATTGTGCAGAAGCGACCCCAGTCAGCCCATATAGGCCAATTACATGCACTATGATGCCCACAATTATTCCTGTCCTGGCTTAGCCCTGCTGTTGGTACAAATGACAAGTTGTCTGATTGAAAGTTGGAGCACTGTCTGCTGTCATGACTATATGCAACTAGGTCACTGAGGCCGAGAGAGAAAAAAAAGCAAGAATGAGGGAACAAGAGAGAGTAATGGGAAAAGATTGATAGAGAGAGCAAACAATTCAGATAGCGAGAGAAAGGGAAGGCTTTTAAAATATGAGGATGGCCAGGTTGATTGGCAAGCACCAGTTCGCTAAGTGCTTGACTCAGTTCCATTTTGAGCAGCCTGTTTCTGTCGAGTTGGGTTGAACAACTCACAGCTGGATTGCACTGTAGTGTGTTCAACTTGTGTCTATTTCCTGGTATATTAATGCTGGGAGTATATTCTGTGTGTGTGTGTGTGTGTGTGTGTGTGCGTGCGTGTGCGTGTGCGTGTGCGTGTGTGTGTGTGAGAGTGAATTCAGCAGCTGTTAGACTGCTAGCCTAAGGGCAGTGACCTGCATACTGATAATACTGGTAATAATGACTCTGGCAGGCGGAAATGAAGATGGTAGAAGGGATGGAAGGATAGGAGAAGGAAAGGTAGAATGAAGAAAGAAAGAAAGAAAGAAAGATGAAAAAGGAAGGAAGGAGAGAAGGAAGAGAAACAAAGGACAAAGAAGGAATGGAGTGAGGGGGATTAAGGGGTGTCAGAAGAAACATAAAGGATGGGTTGAGTGAAAGAAAATGAGGACAAATTAGGAGGGAAAGAAGGAAATAAGGAAGGACAAAATACTTAGTATCCTTGGAAAAACTGTCTAATGATGACGAAAACAAAAGCAGGCACTAATGTTGTCGACTCTTCTACATAATGTCTCTTTGAGTTTCCCCCTGACGGGAAATTTCTTCAGTAAACTTTTCAAACCAAACCATTAGTAACAGAGAAAAGTGTGGACTTCAGGAACACTTCAGAGTATACTGCAGATTGACCTCTCTTCAATTAGTGAGGTACATCACCACAGGGAGTGAACGCTTAGCTGCAAACAGAATGTAAACAATTGTAAAATGAACAATTTGAAATCGAACCCTCCATTGGCAGATAAAAGTGTCACTGGCATTGTAAACAAGGGAAAGTTAGGGCGAGCCCCGAAAGCAGCTTAGCTTTAGGCTAATGACCATTATGAGCTGCATTATTCTGAGGGTGTTGCCTATGTATTTATCCTCATTAGAGAGGGGAGGAGGGGGAGAAGAAAAAAGCGAGGACAGTGTGACAGAGGGAGGCAGAGAGAGAGAGAGAGGGGAAAGCAAGAGGGCACGAGGAAAAGGCCAGATTGGAGTTTTAGCTACACAAACATTTCTTGAAGGCAGAGCTGCTCTGGAGGCAGAAATAATCTCAGTGGTTGAGTTAAACCTCGATGGATGAAGCCAAAGACAGAAAACAACAGTTTCCTGTAGTAACATTAGACTGTAGCCCAATGGGAGAAGCAGGGGGTAAAAGAGGAACTACTAGCTAATATTGAGAAGCCTAGCATGCTTGCAAGTAACTGAAAAAAATGCCATGTAGCCAAACTAAGTTATGAAGGTTAGCTTGTTAGCCTAGCTGCCTTTAGCTATCTAGACATGCTAGTTAGCTAGCCTGCTGACCTTCCAAGATCATGAACGTCATGGTCATGAATGAATGAATGAAAATAATAAGTCATTGCTGTTCATATTTTTATTTATTTCCTGCTTGCCATTCATGTCTGCTAGTTCGCTAACTTGCCCGCTGAGCTTTGTAGAAATACAAAAATGAAATGTTTGTAGCCTGTAACTAAAACTCCAACCTTCAAGAAAAAGATGGATGGAGGGAGACAAGGGGGAGCGAATGAAGAAGGGAGGGAGGAAGTGAGAAAAGAGGGCAGGCAGGAGGAAAGGAGGGAGAAAGAGACATCGCAATGTTTTTAAACTCATCGTCGAGACCGAGAGGCTTACATAATCACACATTCATAGGATGCAGCCCTACTGATTTTATTATGCCATCAATTTTGTGTCAGTGCCTCCACACCCCACTTCCTGTCTCGCTCACTCCCCTTCTCTCTCTCTCTCTCTCTCTCTCCCTCACGTCACTCCACCCCATCTCTCCCCTCCCTCTCTATGCAATATGGTCTTGCTCTGTTTTCTTTTATTTATATATTTTCTCTGGTATTAAAGTGATTTATCATGTGTGTTACATTTCTATGGTTGCAAATTAATTATAGATCACAGCCGTCATCACATGGTTGTGTTCCCCAGAGATGGGGAGCAGTGTGTGTGTGTGTGTGTGTGTGTGTGTGTGTGTGTGTGTGTGTGTGTGAGTTTGTGTATTCTATCATTGTCACAAAGTTCTCTGCAGTGGAATCATCCAGAAAATCAGGTACACCCAGAACAAGCATATCATGTCAAGGAAGCAGCAGACCCAGATGCAGACAGAATCAAATATAGCCCAGCTACCTCCAGCTGAATTTACACAGGCACACCAAGGTCTGCTTTTAAGGGCTTTGCGTCATAGATCTGATGTTTTCATGACTGTCTAAACAGTGAGAAATGACAGAGTCTCAAATTTCCCCTTTTTTCCAATGTCACGATACGATCAAATGTACCACAATAAGTTGAAAATCTGCTCTGCATTTGACATGTTGATGCAAAATATATAGAGTTAGCAGAAACAACCAGATGACAGCCGATATGATCTTGGAAAGCCAGAAAGAACTACCATTTTTTTTTCATATAGATTTTCCAACTTTCTAGCTTGGATAGCTAACAGCATGCTGTTTGGGGTAAAAAATGAATATAGTAAGTAATATTGCCATTGATCTTGTTACTAGTCATGACAAATCCAAACCATTGTCTCAATCAAGTTGAACTGGTCTTGAGCTTAGAAGATGCTTTGCTCTACTGTAAACATGGTGGAAGGGTACGACCATCATGCACATCAGGAAAACCTTGGATGACATTTTCAAATATTTTTAGATAAATAAATAAATAGGCAAGAACCTGTAGACACCAAACTTCAGACCATATTTCCCCCCTCTTACTTTCATCTATGGATTTTCTATGGGTGCAGTACATTTTTAATCAAGATGAACATTGATTTTAGATATTTATCCAACACTCTTACCAAGACCTTGAGTGGGCACATAGTAGTTCACTATCTGGCTCAAGGACACCGGCAGGACACATAGCTGATGATGGACACCTCAGCTCTTACAGGGAGCTGAAACTTTGATCTATGAGACAGTATCTCTAACTGCTGTGTCACCGCTATCCCTATTACATGACAAAAACATTTTCTGTAAATTCAACCTTTGAAAAGTTAAGCTCAGAACTTGAAGGGGTAAAGTGTAATTTTGTCTCATTTGTTACACAACGATGAGGAACATTAACTGGTCCGGAAAAAAAAACAAAAAACAGTGGCACAATCTCTCATGTCACTTTCTAAATAGGGTGACGTTCCCCTTTAGGCATCATTGCAGCTCTATGGCTACAGACCTACAGTACAATGGAAAACAAAGGTCAAGAGTGGTGTGACAATTTCACATAGTGTCATATTGGGCCCTCCTGACTGGATAGACAAATCATCCCTTTCCCTAATGTGGCAGGACGCAGCGAACAGAGTGGTACTTACCCAGCCTAGCATAAAAAAGGTAATTATACTGACATCTCATTGCCTTGAGAATTTATACCTCTCTAATGGCAAAGACACGCTAAACCACTCCTGCAGAGGCTGGGCCCTCTCTCCTGCAAAACACAGTGACTTTAAATGACACTCAGACCATTGTGTCCGGTGCTTTATTGCTATTTCAACTGTTCGTTTTTGTAAAGAGGACTTCAGGTTTAACAGTAATGATATGCAGTTGGCTCACCTACACTTGACGAACGTGCTCTTTGTGAGCCTGAGAGTGCGTAGTAGATGACTGAAATGTAAATGTGATTGCACTCACACATGCAGGGATAACAGTTGGCCCCGTGGTTTGCATAAAACGGCTTCATTTGTGAAAAGGAACAACATCCTTGGTGTTAGCGATGAATAAATGTTGAGGTAATTTGATACGTCAATCAATTTACTTTGCGAGTTGTCTTTATTTTTTTGGATTGCAAAGATTTGGGAAGGTAGGGTGGCCTAGATTGTGCTTTAAATGTCACAGGTCAGATCCCCACAACAGCCAACGTGTAGTGGTGAATTGCCCTTAAGTAAGACACTGAACTCTTACCGGCTCACTCATCAAAGCTAACTTACTTTAAAATGTAGCTTATTAAACTGTTGACTTTGAGGTTGCATTGATGTGTGTTGAGATATGAAAAAATGGTGGATATAGTATTTTCTGTTTTTTATCTTGCATCATAGATCATTTCCGGATCCCTTTCATACAAAAGGTGTATTTCATCTACAGATGTTCTTAGTTGCAGACTGGTCTTAGTCGTTCACATCTAGCTGCATTTTTTTTGTTCAGTTCACAACTTAATTCAAGCAGATTGTGGGAACTGTCACATTGCAGCAGCATTTGTTTGCTTAGTGCATTTCACACAGAAATGTATTTCAGCTCCATGGTAACACAGTGGAGGAGGCAGTGATTATAGTGCAAAACATAGTGTGACAAAAACATACATGCCTTAGGCCTGTACAAATCCACCTGTTCCCTTAAACACCTTGCGAGAACTGCAAGGATGTGACAGATTTTGTTTCTATAGTCCATGCGTGTCAAAAGGAAGTGCATCTTGAAACTGAATACAAGGTTACAATTTGCACTTTCACATTAAAAGCCCCTAAGCTCTGATGTAGTGGTTAAGAACAACTTGTATCCCCAGTGGGCACCTGTCTCTCCCCAACTCTGCGTCTCTTTCAGACTTCCGCTGTCCTAATAAAGACAAATAAATCACTTCATTCAATTCCCCACTCTCCTTTTAAAAAGAAGAAAATAAAACACTATGAAACAAATCACACAAATACATTTTCACAGATTCCTTTTTCAAGCAAGTTCACCTGATCCTCTCTTTCTGTTGGGACACAAAACTGTGATGTAGATGAGGTTGGCGCAGAATGAGTGCTGGCACTGGTATCAGGAGCTCAATTATACATCCGCTCTGACTGAAACTCAAAGGATTCTGTCAGTCTGTCAGCCTGAGTTTGACATCACCGCCTACATCTGTTTGGACACTTTCAAATGTAGTTGCAAACATGAAAGGATAGTAATTTGCACAGGGGTTTTATCGTATAATAAAACTGTCTCTGTTGTTTTGTTAGTCGTTCAACAAAAACAAGTTTGGTGTCAGGAATAAATATTACATTTGTATGTATTACACCTACTTTGTCTGACACTCTCGGGATCTTTACTTCATCTGTCAGCATGAGCATGTCTGCTGCACCTATTTGAAAGTTTTCTTTTTTCTCCTTGACTCTTCTCTTCTACTCTGTTCTCTCCTTTCATTTCTTCTCCTATCCTCTGTCTGTCTTTCTTCTCTGTCTTTCCTTTTGTGTAAGTACATACACACACACACACACACACACACACACAATCACACGTTTCACATTAGTTTTCCATGAAGAGATGCTCTTTGTTTGACAGGATGCTGTGGCAGGACCCTAATTTTCCAACACGTCTAATTGTCTGATAACTTTTTTCTCAGGCAGATGACAATTAAGTAATGGGGTGTCAACAGCCTTAGCCTGCCATTGGTGTTTTTCTTGTCAAGGTTGTCCAGCTGGAGACGCTGCTATGGTTAAGGGAAGGCGACAAGAAAAGTAGAGGGTACCGGAGGAGAGCTGAGAAGAGCAGAGAGAGTAAGAACAGGAGGGGATAGGACGGGGGGGGGGAAAGGTCAGGAGGCCAAAGGTGGGATGAATTGGATAAGGAGGTATGAAGATGGGAGGGGGTGAAAGGTAGAGAGGATGGTGAGCAGAGGAAGAAAGAAAAGGGGAGAGGGAGTTGAGTGAAGTAGGAAACGAGAAGAGGAGACGAGTAGAAAAGGACAGAAAAGGAAGAGAATAAAGTGTTGCAGACACTTTGACTGGTTATTAGTGATGGGGATGTTTTGCCAGCGCAGCTCTGGACGAGACGTCCTCTGACACATCATATTTCCTCACCTTTTAATTGGGCTGTCACGGCTCGGACCACCCACCCTAAGGCACCTGGGCCATGATTTGCCTGTACTGGACAGGAGCTGGATGTGTTATCTCACATAGGCTGTCTCAAACGGTTTTCACAGTTCGGCTTAGTTGAGAAAGTCTCCAGCGTCGCAGAGAATAGCAAATTATAATGTGGGGGAAAAAAAATAGAATACTGCACATGTCAAAGTCGCTGCATAGCTTGAAGTCGGGGTGTCTGAAAACAGCTTGTGAGATTTGGATGTCAAGGATACTTATAATGGAGTTGTCTTACGTGGCAGTCGCAACAACAGACCGGTGCACTGGAAAACAAATATCCATCTCAACATGTCATTTAGCAATTAGTCTTCAAATCTGTCAATGACATCATCTTCATACTAGTGGAGGGATCTGCCTTATTTCAAAATACTGTCACATATTTCAGGAACATTTTTAGAACAGGTGAAGCCACTGGCATATTTCACTTGTTTTAATTGAAACAGGTGTTTAGGCCCAACATATATTTATATATATATTAGAGATGTATTTTCAATCTCTCTCTTTCTGTTCTCTGTCAGTCATTTCTCATTTATTATTTTTTCTCTTGTTCTTTCTGTCTAAAACATTTATTTTATATAACTCTTGTTATTCTCTCTCTCTCTCTTTCTCTCTTGTCATTTTGTGTTTGCTTCTGCCAGCTTTTTTTGTCATCATTCCCATGTAGTTCCTTTTCCTATAACCATTCCTACCATTTCCTATAACCAGAAATCAAGTGGATCAGGAAACATCCTCGGAAACAGGAAATGATTCAACATGAGAACGTAATTTGTGGATGTGTGTGCATTTGTATGTCTGTTCAAGGGAGAGAGAGAGAGTGTGTGTGTGTGCATGAGTGTGTGCACACCGAGCTGGTTGTGTGTGTATAATGGATCTTTTGACTTAAATTGGTTTGACTGGCTTCTCCGGTGTCTTTTAGCAGACTACGTTCCATTTTGTAACATAACAAAAAGCAAGAAGACACGTTTGTTGTATTTTTCTTTACTTTACTCGTTATTTTCGGTCTTTATGCATTTCTTTCCTCCTCCGTCTCTCTTCCTGTTTACCACTGACTCACAGTAAAAAGCTTCTTGTTTTGATGATTAGGAAATGCACAGCAGCAGAATTTGTCCTCGAGGAGCGGAAGAAAGAGGTAATGATATCTAGCTCGGTGCAGTGCAGTGTGGGTAATTTACCAAGACTGAGGTAGAATGAGGTCAGAGCTCACTTATTCGCCAAGCAGTTTCACTTCGCTTCTTTAGGATTGCGGCTCGGACCTGTTTCGACCTGCTGTGACGTACACCTGAATGAAAACCAGCCGCTACCGTGTGAATTCCCCATTCACATGTCAGGCATTTAGCTGACACTCTCGCCCAGAGGGACGTATAATGAGCGAGGAAATAGGAGTTCAATATCTGGCTCGCACTTTGGCGGGACACTGTTGATAGGTGGGGATCGAACGTTTAACCCCGGGGCAATCTGTCTATAACCGCTAAACTGTCCAAGTCGTGCCCGTACAGGAACTTGAACCCTGAACTTCCAGATTCAAAATACGCTGCTATGAGGAGCGGTTCATATTACGTGGAGATTACTGTCGAAATTTGATACCTAAGGACAGATAACCAATATATTTTGTGCAGATTGCTGGAACCAATTATTAAGAACAAAATTACATCCCTGGCCAAATGTTATAGACTATAGTGATACTGTAAGGAAACTTCCACCCTTCCCCACCAGGAAAAACATCTATGGGCACCGCTATATTTGTTTATATATACTCTTTCTTATGAACTTGTGTATGTCTGACTATACTCCAGACTCTTGAGACATGCAGTATTTTATCTTCATTATGAACTTAAAGGATTATTTCCCTCGTCTACCTGAGTGGACGTCTGCAGGATTATGGTTTGGACGGCATGGCTTATTCTGAGCTGAAACAACCTCAGGAAACTGCAGCTGACAGGATGCATAAGCCCTGCGAATGCAGCGCTTTCCGACGCTGCTCATTAACTCATTTTTCAGTCAGAGACACTGTACACAGCACCGCGTTGGTGGACAACACACACATATTCTCAGTATTTCCAGAAATACATAGCTCTCATTGGAGCCGCTTTAGGCAAGAGAGAGGCTTTAGGCTTAGATGGTGAATATCAAAGAGATCTTACGTCATTGTTCATAATTGCAACACGCTATATAATCGCTTTGACACATTTTGCTACCTGAAATTCATCAGTAGATATTTCATGATGCAATAAAAAACATCTTAGATGACCCATAGCCTTAATACTAATACATAATGATTTTCACTTTTGTACTTAAGTTTTGATTTGTCACTTCCCCTGTGCAGAGAAGATTTCCCACCAGTCACCACACCCGACATCACAAATTCATTTTGCATTTTTTTTTTGGCAAAATAGGGCAAATCTACAGCGTCTCAATTAGAGGGAGTCTCCTCTAATCTCCTCTACTGTTGCAGCCCCTTTTGATTTAGACTGATAACGTGTGTTTCACATAAAAGTCTCGCCCAGATCCGTTTTAAGTTGGAGTTGGATACTGAAGACAGCATCGTGATGGCAGAAAAGTGCCCCAGGCAAGTTCTACTGCAGTAGTTCAAGTTCTGAGGTAGGAGAACTGCATTAGAGTTCACGCTGCCGTCTCCCTCACGTAGTCACTCTGACCGCTCGCTCTACAACCTCTCCGTCCAACCGAGCAGAGGTGAAACAATGAATTTAACAGCTTAAGCGTTCTGATGATGCTATGTGTAGGACTCCTCATTAATGTGTTGCTGTGAAATTAGTAGTAATGAAATATTCTGCACTACCATCTGGCAGACTGATAAGTTCTGCATTAAAAGCAGCGGGGAGGGGAAACAATTTAAAATGCCCCTATGAGGCAACTGTCATTTAAATTCATTTGAGAATGACATTTGTGTTAGAGAAAAATCCAACAGAGGCTCCCTGAATAGTCTGTGCTGTGGACCTGCTGGAGACCTATGAATGAGGGAATATTTTAGACAGTTTATATAAATATCTTTCCACCGCAGTGTTTTGGTTTCTCTTGTTTTCCCCATATTTCCCATGTGAATGACCTGTAAATGACCGCACACGTGCACAAATTCCCAGCCACCAAATCAGCATCGTTTTCCACTGTAGTGTAATTCTAGCACTGCGGCAACCTGACATTCAAGATATTGGGTCAGCTGTGTGTTTTCCTGTGCTTGTGTGTGTGTGTGTGTTACATTATGTGATGTTTGTGTGGGAGCAGGTGTGTGTCTGAACCTCTGTCTCTGTATGTGTTCAATTTGATCTATGAGTGTGTGTGAGTGTGTGTGTGTGTGTGCGACGCTCACAGCTGTTGCTTTACATGATAACAAGTTTTCCCATACTCAGGTGGCGACATCTATGAGCTCATTACAGGAGCAACTGTGTTTGTGCATGTATGGAAGTGTGTTCCTGTGTGTGTGTGTGTGTGTGAATGAGAGAGAGAGAAAGAGAGAGAGAGGTTAGGAGTGTATGTGCAGCAGTCCACCCTATGGTAATAATAACTATACAGGGTGAAATGTACTCTAAAGGTCTAGCATCTATCCAATTTGCAGTGATAATGTTACACAGTAGTAGTCCCACTTCAGTCTGCATCTATTCTTCATTGGCACTGCATGACTGTCCATATAATTCCTCTTTTCTAATGCTCTCGTAATCCCTTGAGGGGGAGTTTGACTTTTCGTTTGCAGCCCTGCACAGGGAGGTCAAAGTGCAGGGTCAGCTAGACAGCAGCACCACTGGAGCCCCTGGAGGACATTGTCAGTGGAGCGGACAGATGCTTGCCGACAAGGGGGGTGTGAACCCGGTGCCTTCTGGGAAAAGAAGGCAGCTTGGAGTCTTAGTTATACAGACGTTTCTCAGAGGCAAAGCTGCTTTGGCGGCCAAAATAATGTCATTGGTTGAGTTAAACGCACACACACACAAAAATAAACCAAGATGGCGGCGCGTGTACAACGACCTCCAGATCATCATATTTATATTCTGTACATAACATTCATATTCATATCTTGCCCTTACTGTTATTTAATATATTTATATTACCATTATACATATGTACATACTCTGCACTTTACTGCTATTTGCACTTCTGGTTAGATGCCAAACTGCATTTTGTTGTCTCAGTACTTGTACTCTGTGCAATGACAGTGACAATGAAGTAAACAATAAAGGCCGTGTCTAGTCGCTGTCGTGGCAGCTCCGCGGAGATTGCGTTTTTGTAGTTATTGTATTTAGTTTTAACATCATCTTTGCTACAAACACATCAGCACTAACAGCTTACGACCACAATCCACCCACTGGACATACATTTTTGTTTAAAACGTTTTCCGTACACTTTTTCCATCGATCCAACGTGGCGATCGTACGAGCGCGCCACAACAACAACAGTGGACATGCGTCTCTGGGGAAACGAAGAGGAAAACCATCCACCTCTGCCCAGCATCCTTCTTGCTAATGTCCAGTCTCTGGAAAATAAGTCGGATGGGGGCGAGGATGGCTGACCCCGCTGGTGCCGGATCGAGTCATATGCCCAACCGAGTCCTTCCCTGTTTTCCCTGCAGTCAGAACGGAAGAGTCTGGTAAATCCAAGGGTGGAGGGGTTTGCTTCATGACTAACAACTGGTGCACCCCCAAGGACATTAAGACTCTTTCTCGTTCCTGCCCGTCGAACCTGGAGCATCTGACGATCTCATGCCGTCCATTCTACCCCTGGAGTTCAGCTCAGTCTTCATCACAGCCGTCTACATTCCACCACAAGCGGACACCGGCGTAGCACTGTCGGACTTACATGATGTGTTATGCCGGCATCAGAACAAACATCCTGACGCGGCTATGGTGGTGGCTGGGGACTTTAATAGGGCGAACCTTACAAAAGTTATGCCAAACTTCCTTCAACACATCACGTGTGCTACCAGGGGGGAAAGAACTTTGGACCACTGTTGCAGTCGCAGATGGAACAGCACCAGACGCCTATGGCAGGGACTACGGACTATAACGGACTACCAAGGCAGTCCCCCCTCAACTGTGAGAGCCTACGCATCCCTAGCTGACGGCCTGAACGGACTGATGCGGTTCGGCAAGCACCTCCGCAGTCGCGCAGCCAAAACAGAGAGACTGAGAGTTTCTTTCCCCAGGCCATCAGGACTGTGAACTCTGATCTCACCAGAGCCCCCTCCAAGTTACACACACTGCCCCTCTTATGTGCACACACACACACACACACACACACACACACACAGACATACATATCGTGACTACACATATTTATATATTTTTCACATATTTTTCATACTTTATTATTTATATTCTTAATATATTGTAAGTAGGGTTGCTTCTTTTTTACTTTTTACTGTAAATATTATTGATTCTTTATATTGTATACACTGTTGTTTTTTTGCACAATTCCATAAGCATTGCCACTTTCATTTCACTATACATCCTGTATGTGTATGTGACAAATAAAGTTCTTGAATCTTGAATCTAAACATCTATGAGCGGAGCCAATGAACCACAGCTTTTCTGACAAAGTAACATTACACTGAATCCCAGTGACAAAGGCAAGAGAGGAGGTAGCCTAGCACGCTTACATTACATTACAGTAATTTAGCAGACACTTTTAGTGTCTTACAAATGTGATAGTTGACACTATGTGGGGATCGAACCCACAACCCTGAGAGCGTCATGCTCTACCGACTGAGCTAAGTTTTCTATTTATACTAAGTTATCTAGGTTAGCTAGTTAGCCTAGCTTACTTTCCAAGTTCAAACTAGCCATACTAACCTATAGCTATCTAGGTAAGCTAGTTAGCTAGCCCTCTGACCTTCTGAGTGAGTGAAAAAATATAGATATATATTTTGACTAGAGGTCCTTCTTGCTGTTTGTTTACCAGTTAGCTAGCCTTGTTTCTGCCTACAAAACAGCTTTGCCCCAGAGAAATATTCATTTAACTAAAACTCCAACCTGCTAGGAGGACGGCCCCCTGCTCGCTACCCCACACTGTTTCTTCTTGCTGGTGGAGTAACAGGGCAGCAGAGGGGCAGCACATCTGTGATAAGTAGACTTCTATTATAGGTATGTCAGTATTGATAACTGGTTATTGTACTTACTTCTCACAGTCATGTAGTCAAGGGTGGGCTTAGATTGATAGCTGCCAACGCCAGGTGAAAGAGGTGGGTATACTCCTACCCTTGACTACATGACTGCTAATGACTGTAGATCTGCACTGCACTGATAACTGATTGCTTTGATTGTAATGGTGGTTTGTTTTTCATCTAACTATGCTATTGTGATTGTTGTTGCAATTGCTGACACTCACATCTTTTTCGTTGTTTGTTTACTTTTTATTTTTGCTGTTTAAGTGAAGCTTTATCAGAAAATGAATGTGCTTTGGGTCTAATTAATATGAGACCGTATCTGTCTGTTTTAGATATTGCTAAATTAAAATGTTTTATCCCAAATGTGATGGATCGGGCCTCTATTGCACAATGTTATCAAAGACAAACGACAAAACAGCCGAGAATTAAAACAATAAACCAAATATTTAGATATTTAAATATTAATTGAGCCTCGTCTCACAGGGGAGTAGTAAAGTGTCTTTGTATTCTAGGACTGCAAAAAACTAAATGAGTGACCTTGCTCAGCAAATGTCAGATGTCCCACTCTTTGCTCTATGTTTGCTGAACTACTACTGTGCATGAGCTCCATCCCCAAGAGGAACAGGAAACGAAACACGTTTTTATCTCTCTTTTCAGTTGTCGAAAGTTACAAAAGATGGTTTTATGTTACAATACAGTAAATTGATCCTCCTGGATAACATCCAAGAAAGAGCTCTGTGCCAATGTAATGCAGGATAGATGCATTAACCTCTGCATCGGCTGCCCCTGTACTTGTCTCGTTGATCTTACTTGTTGTTGTGGTTGACATTTCTTCACACGCTGTCCTCTTCCAGTCGATCTCTACGTCTATGGCTGCTCTTGTTGCTATGCGGGTTGCTAGCCACAGTGCAGTGACCAAACCTTTCACAGCCAATAATCTCCACACAAGCCGCAGCAATGAAAGGCATGCAGCTGTCAGAAGGTGAATTAATAATTTAGCTGTGGTGGGTTGTGCAGGCCAGGATAGACTCAGCTAACCCACATAGCAAAGCTCTGGTGGACTGTCAGCAGCGAAGGGTTGTTTGGACTGACACAGACGATACAGATTAGGTCTACCATCCCAAAAAACCCCAATAAAACCCACTTTATATGAGAGGGTCAGCAGCACAGGTAGAGCTCTCCTGACACAGGTGTCATTGTGCCGTGAGTTTCATTTCTGTAGGTCAAAAAACATACACAGTGTTATAACTTGAGTTTGTAGCTATGGGTTGGATGGACCAGGGGTAGACCAGCAACAGTCAGTAACACAATTGCACCTCTCCTGACACAGTTAATGAGCTGAAGAAAAACTAATTTGATAGCAGAGGTGGGGGCTAAGGGTTGGTTGGCCAGAGGTAGACAACATGGTCAGGAATTAACGGGGGCTTACCGCACAGATTCCCTTGAAAATTCATAAAATGTCTGTGAAATTAAAAATTAGGTTGCAAAAAAACAACCAAGCGTGCAGCCTGAAGTGGTAGAAAATATTAGCACTACACAGCCAGCAGTAGGAGGAAATGCCAACCCTACACAAATCACTGCATCAATAAAAAATAAAACATCATAATATCATCAAAAACTCATGGACAAAGAGCTCGCAGCAGTGGAAAAGAAGTTAAAACTAATCTTTGTGGTAAAAAAAATATTTGCCAATATTGAGTGAAAATGTGTTTTTCATTGTTCAGTTCAAGTGCCTCTGAAAAGGACCAAAATGCCCCTAAAAAAAAGGGGGCAAAAAAATGCTCTCTGAAAATAGTTTCTTATCCTGGTACATCAATAGTTTAGGTCTACCATCCACTAAACAATAAACACATATTTAGTATGAGAGGGTCAGCCACTGTCCTACAGTTCTTGAGCTGTGACCAGTGGCGTGACCAGTCTGCACAGATAGCAAGAAGGAAATATTTGCTTAGCACACATGGTCTTTTTTTCCATTCACGTTCTGCCTATTATTTATACAGTTACACACATTAATAACTGTAATACCACTGTGTGTTTTGCTATTGCCCCCTGAATAACTCCACTTGACCAGTCAGGGATTAAGGAGCTTGGCCAAGACCAGTTATTGATGGAGGGCTACTTACTCCGTACGATAAGATACGAAACAATGTGATTTATCACCCACAAGAAATTCAATCTCCAAGGCCGGCACAAAGGAACAGTTCATATTGTACACAACAGTCAACTCATTCACCAGCTGAAAACATTCATAGTTGTTACAGACATAGATGATAGATGATAAGTAAAAGTAGTACACAACCTCAAACGAATTCAAGGGACCACAATGTCCCCGCTCCAAAAACCAAGAGGGAAAACATTACTTGCGGTTCACATAGTAAAAGCACACAGCCCTGCAATGATTGGCAGTTTTGACTCCCCTGTGTTCGCCACTTAAGACCAGGAAAAAAGTAAGAATTGATTTTCCTGTACTAAGCATGGGCAGTTGGAGATGCCCTCCTGAGCCTTGGCATTTAGCGTTGGTAGGTGTGTGCACACCATAGCAATTTATCAATATCCCACTGCGCTGGACTTGGCGTTTCAGTCAGTAAATGTGAAAAGGGTGCACTGATGCGAGAGTTTCTAAATCATAGTCTTGTTGTCAAGCGGGCTTGTGACCGGGGGGGTCGCAGGTTCAGGTCCCCAGATGGGCTGAGAAAACCTGGTCAGGGCAAGTGGATGAGTACAGCTACCTGTGGAGACGGGGGGCCAGCTTCTAGGTGTGAATGTGAAGCAGGCCATTGCTGAAAAAGGAGTACACTAAATCCTGAAGATTTTGAAAACGATTTAGAAAATCTCTCAGTCTCAGACGATTCGCCGAGCACGAGGTATCACACACTTAACACTATAACTGAGATATTCAGTTATAGTGTAGTTATAGTTATAGTTATTCAGCAGTTGCCAGATCGCAAATATAAATCATGCTTGACATTATCGAGTTCTGCGAGTTCTGCGAGTTCATTGTCAGGGTTAAGATTGAATCTGTTAACCCCCCCCCACACTACCAGATAATCTTCGGTGACCATCCATCAGGACCAAGCCTGCAATCAGGAATTCCACTCCAAACGTCGGGGTGAGAAGAGAAGAAGAAGAAGAGAGTTTAAAAAAGTGTCCTGGAGACTTGACCATGGAAGACATTTCAAGGAGGCAGTTAGCCATTCTCTCTCATTCATACACACACACACACACACACACACACACACACACAACCAAAATGAGTTGCCAAGTGTGCCTGCCAGCTACTGCTAATGACTCCTGTTGCACCCCAATCCTCTAGACCCCACTGTCTATTATACTCACTGGCTTGGAGAGAAAGAGAGAGAGAGTGAGAGAAAGCGAGGGATTGGTGATTAGGAGGATGGTAGAACTACCCTGAAGAGAGAGCGGGGAGCGGGACGGAAAGAGGGAGCGGTGGAGAGATAGAGAAAGAGAGATTAGCGATTGGCAAGATGATGGCTTCGGTGCGTGGAGAACAAGGGAGGGAGTTTTGGACCGAGAGGGCAGAGAGAGAAAAACACCACGGGGAGGATGAATGTCAAAAGGCCCCAATAAATAAGGTGATGTAGGAAGTAATGCCTCTCTGAAGAGCTACAGTCAGGGATGATATATGCTCCGACAGTTAACCTCCCTTTTTATGTACAGAATAGTAAATAAATATGTTTTATGCTGTAACATTCATTGTATACATACATACAGTAAGTAGTGTGTAGCAGGCGTATGTTACATGGGGGTAGGGTCTGTAGTGCAATATGAAACAATGTGCTTTAATGTGTTATATCAGTGGCTGTGATGCCTTATGATGATCCCCGCCTGGAGGTTATTGTTTACCACTACAGCCATTTATCATTGGTTACAGTGATACCTTGTGACCTTGGGTGAACGAGCATGAGACAGATACTGAGTGACAGAGAGAGAGAGAGAGAAGAGAGAGATGGGGGGGGGGGGGTAAACGACAGCAAACAGCTATTCAACCTTAGGCATGCTAGCTCTATGGGGCATCCCAGCATCACCCATTCATTAAAAGACAGAGAAGAAAAGGATGGATAAGCAAGAAGAGGCATTATGAGATGGGAGGGGGTGGCATTCGGCCTCAACGCAACACATAATTGCAGGGCATACGCTCCTGCATCGCCAATTTCGATGTAATTGTCCCAAATGAAACAAGGAAGAGGAAGCGGTGCACTGGAGGAAGGGAGGAAGCAAGGGAGAAAATATTGTACAGTGAAGTGGGAAAGCAGAGTTTAGCCCAAGGCGATATGCTGTTGGAAAGACCATTCCTAATGTACACCTGTTTTACTGGGTATTCCCAAAGGAGAGAGAGAGAGAGACAGAGAGAGAGTCAGTGCAGGGCAGCACAGTACCCGTTCATTGTAACCGTCTATAAATCCCCCATACCTTCTCTCTCTCTCTCTCTCTCTCTCTCTCTGTCTCTCTCTCTCTCTCTCTCTCTCTCTCTCTCTCTCTCTCTCTCTCTCTCTCTCTGTCTCTCTCTCTCTTTCTTATTTTCATTCATTCATGTTGGGGCCCATTATTTCTTCCCAGATCTCTAAGCAGTGCAGGAGCATCTATCTATCTATCTATCTATCTATCTATCTATCTATCTATCTATCTATCTATCTATCTATCTATCTATCTATCTATCTATCTATCTATCTATCTATCTATCTATCTATCTATCTATCTATCTATCTATCTATCTATCTATCTATCTATCTATCTATCCATTTCTGCCACTGTATTTTCTTTTTCTATCCCCGTTTCTCTCTTCGTGCCTCTCTGTCCGTCTCCCTCCACTTTAAAGGCGTTTGCATTCTGATCAGCTTCCTCAGATACAGCTTGCAGCTCGCCAGGATTTCCATTTCCAGCCTGATCTAAAATTTATTGCTTGTTGGCCACTGAGATCAAATGCATGTTGCATGGCTGGCTTGGTCTTTGTTGGGCGCAGAACAATTCAGACACACACACACACACACACACACACACACACACACACACACAAAGAGACAGGTGCACACATGCTGTATGTACCACAGTGTAAGCACATGCACACTGCAGCCATACATATGCACACTAACACACACACACACAGCTTGCACAAAAACACAAACTAGACACACACACACTCACAATTTCATGATTTCAATACAGCCAGGATCAAAGCTATTTCATGCCTCTTCCCCTCAGCTGTGTGTATTTATCACACAGTTCCAGTGAACTGTGTCATTCAACACAACACACTGTGTGTGTGTATGTGTGTGTGTGTGTGTGTGTGTGTGTGTGTGTGTGTGTGTGTGTGTATCAGTGTGTGCATGTGTACATAACCGTGTATGTTTATGTGTGTTTGTCTATGTGTGTCTGTGTATGTCTGAGTGTCTGTTCCCATGTGTGTGTGTGTGTGTGTGTGTGTGTGTGTGTGTGTGTGTGTGTGTGTGTGTGTGCTTATTAGTGTGGGAATAAGAGCCAGTCCTAGTTCTTCTCTCTACTAGGTCAGTGGGACATTTCCCTCTTTCTTTCAACAACCAGGGTCTGTAGTCTGAATAATGTCAAGGCATCAACGAAACAATCAAGTTCCCTCGACAGCAATGCACACATTGTACTGTTGAAGGGCGAGCAGTGGGACCAGAATTACTTTTGAGCTGGTTTTAGTCAAACATCAAAGCAGAAACAGCGAAATCAGAAAAAGCACAAAGCGTGTGAATGTCAGTCTGAGTTGTTTACCTCGGCAAAATCAGCCATCTGATAGTTAATCCGGGTTAAAAAGAAACTGCTTCAGGCCTGTGTCAGTGCAGTACGCAGGATTTGGCTTATGTAATTGTACATAATAGGCTAGGTGCGTGAAGAGTTTTTGGTGCTGTTTAATTCCCTGAACATCCTTTATGACCTGTCCTACAGTGCACAGCGTCCAAATGCCGACTAACTAACTAACTAACAACTAAACATTGTAAATTGTAAACATGTTGTTCTGCACAAATAATACAGGCACCGCTCGGGCCAGTCGCTAACAAGATGCATCATCCCTCCAAGTTTCATCAAAATCGGTCCAGTGACCTGTAATTACAGCACCCCTTCAGGCCAATCAGTGTAATGTTTTTAAACACCAGAACACCATGCCAAGACTCATCAACCCTCCAAATTTCAATCTGACCAGTGGTCTCTGAGATACCATTTGACCTCTATTATAATTGTGCCAATCAAAATGCTGGAACGCAGCGTCTTCATCTCTCTCCAAGTTTTGTCAAAATCAGACCAGTGAGATGCCACCTGAGATATCACATTTGACGGATGAGCAGATGGATTCGTATCCCCCAGTCTGTCCACGTCTCTGGTTGCCCACACAGTTGTTGCCCTAATAGTCGAGTTGCACAACAGCCAACAGTCAGGTCAGCGGTTGTGCTGTGCTGCTTCCACGTGTGAGTATGTGTGTGTGTAATATGAGTGTAACCCTCCCTGCAGCAGCAACTCTTCCCTCAGGCTGTTCCTGCAAATAGGAAGGTATTTTGAGTTAACCTGCCTGATTAGGTTAAGGCTAAATGCACTCTCTTTCTCTGAACAATGTTTGCCTCCCTTTTTTTTTTTTTAGATTATTTAATACATTTCTATTTCATTAGATGGTACACTTTGAGAGATAAGGGAATGATCGGAGCGACAGAGGTGATGACACACAGGGTCACCCCGTGGTATGAACCTTAGCCTGACGATCCATCAGCAGGTGGAGATTTGAAGAGAGCTGAAAGGGGATAGCACCCTTGTGTCAGCACAATATATGGCATGCATCTCTATGAGGAAAATACAGCAACATAGCACAGGCTAGAATAAAACCACCTTTTTACAGTCGATTTCAAATTAAACACACGTGACCCCGGCGTAGATCGTAGTAAAGATTTCATCTGCTTCTTGAGGCGTGTACAAGCCCCGTCTGCCAGGCTTTTGTTCGTCCAGTGAGTTACGAGGTTGTAAAGTAAACGATGAAGGCAGAACTTAATATACTGGAGAGCGGAGCAGCCTTAAACTTTCCAGCCCCGGATCTAATTAGGGAAATGTATTCTCACCCTGGGACCTAGGCTCATTAAACCATACAGGTAGTCTTGTCAAGTCGGAACCCGTCGCAAACAAGCCTGTGACCCATTTTGGAACCCGACCCACAGCTTAATAAATGCTTCTGTAGACCAGTTACTTGTTAGCACAGTCAGCCCTACATGCCCTGCTGTCATAGCATGCTTTACACACCCACTGTCAGATATGAAAAGCGATAAATGCTGAGGTTATAAAATACTGCTGTTTTCATGAGACTGGCCCAGAGAATCCAGATAAAATATATAATCCAGTATTGATTTCTTCTATTTTAGCTGCACTAGGCAGCCTAAGAACACTCTTATCAGCCTAAAACACAAAGTGGGGCTCCAATCCATCCTAATTGAGACATTGAAGAATTTCCCTATTTGCCCAAATTCATTTCTGGTGTTGGTCATGGTCACTGGTGAGAAATATTCTGCACGTACACGGATCACAACTTGAAGGACTACACCGATTTGTGGGGAAATTGGCTCATTTGTCAACTTCTTGCATGTTAAGATAGGAGAATAAGAGTAAAAGTATCTCTTGTCTGCACATGTCTGTACTGCACATGCTAGCATGTTAGCATGCAGTATGTGAAGTGCCCGTAGGCAACTAGCATATCTATCTTAAGAAAATAGACCTTTAAGTAATCCGGAGGTGGTGTCGTTGTTTTTTTCTGCTAATCCTTTCGTCAAGGATAAGTTGACCAATCGGCCAATTTCCCCAAAAGTCAGCGCAGTACTTTAAGAGTGAAATACTAAACGGCAGCAAGCAAGTGCTCCACTTTTTCTTCACCACCTTCACCCAACAACAGCCACCAAGAAGACGATATTGAAGTCTTCTTCTGGGAGTGCTCGGTTTATCATGTTACATGATTTCTAGGTATTGAGGTTCCCCAAATTTCAATAATGAGGAGGAAGTGTTGACAGTCGAGCAGACAGGTTACAGGAGGATTCTTTTCAAGCCCTGACACATGGATTGTGCAAAAGACGCTGTAGTTCATCATTAGGAAGGTTGTCCTCATATTTTTGCACACTCAGTGTATAACAAAACAGAGGTTAGAGATAGCAGGATGGTGTGAAAGTTGAACAGAGAGGGGCGTCATGAAATACATTTGTCGCTAGATACACAATAACTTTTGTTCCTAGTTCCAACTACTCAGAGGGATCTCCACCTTCTTTCTGCCCAGTCCTCCTCCTTGTAGACCTAATTAGTTGAATGAACCAGATACATATTACTGCAGTATATCAGAGGATGGGAAAATGGTACCACTGAACCCAATTAAATGCACGGCAAAGTGAGTTAGATCATAAATATAAGACGTAGTTCAGCAGTTCATTAGCTGTGTCTGTGACAAGTGTTAAGGTCTTATGTGTACTGCTGTCTGCGGTTTGCAAGTCTTGAGCATTTTAAATAGCTTTAAATTTTGTGTGGCGATGTACATTGAGTGTATGGCATATACCTTTCTTATATTTAGCCAGGGGTGTGCAGGGGCTGACCATGTTTTCCTCCACCCATCCCATATACCAGGTAATGTAATTAGCACAACTCTTCATCTTGGTAAGAGCCAGATTGGAGCAAATATGTGGTTAGGATTTCTACTTTCTGAAGCTTTACTTTCTACTTTTTACCACCCCTGCATTTAGCCCCCTTTTGCGCAATCCATGTGCAACTTGTCACTTCCCTTTAATCTACTTCTCACGTTAAAGGACCAAGGAACACTCCACCATCATTCATCCACATGAATCATGTGGCTATAAGCGGAGTGTCCTTATGACTAATTCAGGATCAGAGCGTTCCTCTGGATTCACATCGTCAGTTTAGTGCATCAAGGGTGCAGTTGGTCCTAATATTTTCTCCACTCTATATTTCTTTACAGGACCAAACTCTCATTATTAACTACAGTACAGGTGTCCTTGTTAGTACCACCCAGCCTCTGTGTGTCCTGCCCTGCTCCTGGCATGCTTTATGAGCTGAATGAGTCAGGTACAGATGGTGGTCTCACCCCACGGGTCACCCTGTGTTCCCGCTGGCACATCGGGGGAGCTCGACAGCAAAGCTAATATAGAACACAACGGAACTGGCACTGACAGCAGAGTCAACCTGGGAGCGTGGATGCACTGTGTAGCTAGCACTGTATGGACCAGTGGCGTGAGGATAGTTGAGGGGGTGGGTATAGTGTTATTAAGGTCCGTGTTTGAAAGTAGTTCAATTCTCACTACGATTTTTATCACATAGCACAATATTACCATAATACGTATATCTGCAGGCATGTAGTTGATCAATACCAATGACCCAGCGACTACTTGGCCAAGTGCTGAGATTTATGGCTTTCATAACTCAGATTTTGCATGGTGATATATTACCTCTTCACTAGACGTGTCTGTTGGATCTTTGCTCTAATTAGCTAGCTTACTCATCTCTATTGTGGAAAAAATATGACTTTGTGTTTGGCTCAATTACAGGCTCCATAATTCAAGGGGACCGGAGGGGTGTCGGCTCTGCCAGAGACTTGTGTAGGAGGAGACATCCTGATATCAAATGATCTCTGCTGTCTGCTTGCCAGCATCATTGCAGCAGACGTCAAAGTTGGGTTTCTATACCATATAGCTGAATGTAGATAATAGAGCACAGCAGAACCTGCATCCATATTGCAGCTTATATGGACAGCATGCAGTAATTTTGTGTAGAGACCACACTACTACACAACAGTACTAATACTGGGCTAAATTAATCAAGGAATATACTAGCTACCACCTTTATATGGAAAACATTTGTAATTCATGCAGTAAGGCATTATGTCCATGGATTATATGGTACTGAGTCTTTAAATCATATCACATTTGTTTGTTGCCTATGAGATCCAGCTTTTCAGCTGTTCTACACATCTGGAAATAGAAATGAATGGGAATGAACATTTGGCCGTGGAATTATGGGATCTGCATCTCGCCAATATAACTATACTGACCACATTTTTCCTTAACACATAGGCGTGTTGATTACTAATCCTACCTACTCTGCTATGCCTTTATAAATAGATGATTTGGAGTTGAGAATTGCTCCCCGGTGCCTGAGCTTCAATTAGGGACGTTCCTCATTTAACAGAGAGAAAATAACACATTAACGCCACTTTAGAGCCAATCCCAAAACCTGACGGTGCCAAGCCTCGTCCTTATTCCATAGGAGTTCTGCCAGTGCAGACAGCCAAGGGAGAGAGAGCGAGAGAGAGAGAGAGAGAGAGGAGATGAGATAGAAAGAGGGAGAGAGAGAGAGAAGATGAGAGAAAAAAACAGAATGAAAAAAGAGAAAAAGGAAGAGAGAGTTTGCCTTCTTCCCATCATTGCCCAACCCTGCCAGCCAACGCTCCCCTCCTTTCAGCCTTTGCATCTTTCCTCTGTCGATGTTCTGCTTTTCCCATTACTGTAATGAGCTTAGCAAAGAAGTGCCTTGCAGTGCCTGATGTGCTTAAAGAGAAATGCCATTAGTCTTTGTACTTGATTTGTTCATTTTTCAACATGGGTTTAGATATGTGGTAATGCAATCATTTCTGAGTGCTTTTCCTCTAATATTAGGAGGATGCAATTCATAATTCATATATGCTTTCACCCTCCCCACCCCAACCACATCCAGCCTCCCAGATTACTTCCTGGTTAATCTCCAAAATCCAGATCAGAAGAGAGGGATGATGGTTCCCCATATGCAGGAAATAGAGTTTGGTCACATATTCCTTTTCCATGCATCACCTTCCTATAATGGATTGCCATCGAGGATTTGATTAGCATGATCTCTGAACAGGTTTAGCATCAGTGAACAAGCTTACGTACGTGTTATGTGTAGCTACATGCTATTTACATTCAAGATATATGGACCTGAAAACCTGTTTTCATTCCCCAACTTGGACTTTGGTTGGTCTGCTATTCTGTAATGAGGCAAATTTAAGATTTGGATTTTGAATAACTTGGCAAAGTTGTGGATTTAGTTCCAGCTAGGAAAAAAAACACAGGTGTAGGGACAAAATGTGCCTGTGTCCTCCTTCAGGGAACCAGGATTATATTTATAATGTATCATTCTGTCTGCAATTTTTGATTGGCCAAGAAGTGATTCGGCAGTGACAACCCACTGCCATTAGCCTGACCTGTTATCAATACACAAGATAGAACTACTGATTATGGTAGGCAAAATAATTAGGCAATAATGGCCAGGAGAGAGTGGCTTACAATGCAGCGCTGTCACAGATGTAAGGCTGACACAAAGGGAACTTTAAAGCCCAGCCAAGTTTGTTAACTATGAATTGGATGTCAGTGTTTCCTGCCAAGGAGGTTGTGCAAAATGATCATTATTTCTCCCACTGGAATCAATGTTTGATATCCCATTCCTTGCCAGCCAACAGTCTCGCAAAAGAATGTTGGCTTTGCATCAAGCTTCGCACCACCTGTGAGAATATTGCACCATAACTATTCAGTCATTATTGATCAAATAATATACTCAAGCCAAGTTGAAAAAATGATTATAATCCATTAATATTGTAGTCAGAGAGGTATGTAGTGTATATGGCAGCATTTCTCTTTCGAACTATTGACTGGCAAGACAAGAACATTAAGAAATGACGCAGAACTTTAAAGCAGCCTAATTCCAGCTGTGAGGAAATTCTCTGTAATAAAATAAGTGCCGTCAAAACACTTTGAAGGCAAGATTATTGACCAGCTACTTCTTAACTATCTCAAACAAATTTTGCAATACATTTAATTACCACCTAAAGGATATGTCCATTTGGACTGTGTTGAACATCTGGCCAGAGAGTCGTATATCTGCTGGGACGTGCTAAAGAATCCAATGCATTATGTAGACATAATGTATGCATGATGTATTATCTTCTTAACCCACTAGCGCTGAAAGTTTCAGGGCTAGTAAAAAAACAAGGTTGTATCTCAGAGTCCAGTCAAGGTACAAGCTCCATTCTGTGGCTTCGTGCTATACCGAGGCACTAATATAAAGTGAGCTTGTTAGACGACGGCCTTTCTCTGAACAATGTCATCATTAGCCAAAGTCTGTCAGTCTCTGTCTGTCTCAATCTGCGCCTGTCACCCTATCTCTGTATCTGCCCATCTCTGCTTGTCTGTCTCTTGTATCCGCCTCGGTCTCTCTGCTTGTCTGTCTCCTTGTTTCTATTTGTCTCTGTTTCCTGCTCGCTCTGCTCATTGCCTCTGGTGCTGCCTCCCAGCAGGCGCTCAGTGGATGATTGGACATTTAATATTTAATCTGTCTGACTCAAACTTTGGCAGCGCCACCACCGCTGTGTCTATCTGCAGTGTGGGCCCTCTGCCACGGCCTTCACTGGGAACGAGAAAAGAGGACAATGCCATAAGAGACAACTTTTATTCTTCGCTCTACAGCCCAGTGGAAAGTGCCGTGAAAAACACTTTTGTTCTTCACTAAGGAGAATGGCATAACAAAACAATGACCTTTTTTTTTCACTGTTTGCGTATATACAAGAGGCGTATGATAGAAAAAAGAATAAAGCCTAAATCGTTCTTGTTTTGAAGGGCATCACTATTGCTTGAATACATTGCTTGGGCAGATAATAGTTTGCTATAGATTTTATTCACTGAAACAGGAAGCTTCTCATGTCAAGACTATGAGACGCTCCTTGGAGACAAGATGCTTAGTAAAGACAGGAGACAAGCCACTCTAAAACAGCCTTTATTCATAATAATCAGAGGGTGCAACATATTCCTCTGCCTTTGTTACAGGCAAGTTGTTTCTTACGTGTTTTTCTTAAGTGCTTTTCATCTTTCTGTGTTCGTCTTTTTCATTGATTGTATTCGTTCTTTCCCCGTCTTGTTTTCCACCTTGTGTCTCACAGGTCAGTGTTTATGTTGTAAGAAAAGGCAATATTTCAAAGTGTTCACAATGAAGCCCATTTTAGAATGTGTAACATACACTCACCGACCACTTTATTAGCTACTCCGACTCTTAACACAAAAAGCCTGCTCCTCCAAACAGTGAATCATGTGGCTGCAACTCAATATATAAACCTTGCAGACATGGTGGAGTGGTTTAGATTTTTTGTTGGACCAAACATTAGACTGGGCAAGATGCATGATCTTCCAGGTTCCAGCATCTCAGAAACAGCTGGCCTCCTGGGATGTTCACCGCTACAGTCTCTAGAGTTTACAGAGAATGGTGCAATGAACTAAAAACACCTTGTTATTGAGAGAGGTGAGAGGAGAATGCGCAGACTTGTTCAAGTTAGCAGAAAGGCCACAAGTGCTCAAATAACATCTCGGTGTTGTGCAGAAGGGACACTTGTTGAATCATGCTGCAAAGAATTCAAGCTGTTCTGGAGGCAAAAGGGGGGTCCTACACGGTACTAGAAAGGTGTACCTAATAAAGTGTCCGGCTACTGCATCATCTCTAGAGTGTATTGCTTTTACTGTATACTTGTTTACAGTGAAAAACAAGTTTTCTAGTGAGCACAAAAGGTTCAGATACACCGCAGGTACAATGCACAATCGCCTCTACAGGGAAAGAACAGAATTCCCTCACAAAATCTAGTCAGGGTGTATACAGAGAAAAATATCCCACTTCAACTGAACTTATTTTTTATTTAATTCCCACAGATAAACACACAAGTCTTTGGCAGACTTGGCTTGACCCATTTCTGTAGAGCTATGTGTGGTTTATATTTCACTGGGCCTTGGAAGTGATTCCATGTTTCTGAGACAACTGCAGTGATGTGTTTTCATTAGGCCCTCGTAAAGTTTATAAACCTTTGGAGAAAACATGTTTTTTTTTTACTAGGCATATAAACCTGTATTTATGTAGCCACGCTGTAAACAGCACTAATGGTTTACTCTGACGGCACATATGGTCAGGATAACGCTCTCATAATCACATTTCCTTACCTGCTGGGTGTCTGTATGTGTTTGCACATGTCCTCAGTGTGTCATTTGCCGTGTGTATGTTTAATGTGTGTGTGATCAACATGATGACCTAGCAGTTGTCATCGATTTCAGCCAGGTCCTGTTGAGATGCAGTGTGTTGGGGTAGTAATGTCCACTGAGGCAGGCAGAGAGAGAGAGGGAGAGAGAGAGAGAGAGAGAGAGAGAGAGAGAGAGAGAGAGAGAGGGTAGAGATATAGTGAGAGCAACTGGTGAAAGCGAGTGTCTTTGTGTGTGTGTGTGTGTGTGTGTGTGTGTGTGTGTGAGAGAGAGAGAGAAAACAAGTTTCGGGACAGGTAGCCTCAGGATCTGAATGCTCATAGAATATAATCATGTGAAGATCACATCGCATCATAGCACACTAACCGACTAGCCTCAGGACGAGCTAAAGCGCAGCCCTTCCCCCTCCAACAACCTTAAGGCGATGGCTGCACTGTAGCTAGCTTGTTGCGGAGACCTATTTTTGGACCCTATGACTTACTTACTCCTGCATGTATTGTGAGAAATAATTAAATAATAATAATTTTAAAAAAATCAATTTCAGCCCCTGCCGCGTCATTAATATTTTACAACCGCTCCTCATTACTTTGCGGTGTTCAGTTGACTAAAGTCGGGATTTGTATTCAAACTGTTACTTGCACTTTGTAGCGCTCTGCAGAAGCAGCCCATTGATGTTCATTCCAAGTTAACAAGGTAATTGTATTTGGAGGGGACAGCCTATTTGATGCATGGATGCCGTCTTCATCTAACCCCCTCAGAATGGAGAGTTTGTGTCTCTACTTTCTACTTCACCCTTTTCCAGGTACTGTAACTAATACATGGACATTTCTCTATGCAGATAGATTAGGCGACATGTCGGTCTAGGATATATGGCATTCAATTAAGACCTAAATTCAGGTGGAAGCATTAACACAGGTCCAAGACTATCAAAAAGGCTTCAAGGCTACTACGTTTTGCTATTTTCGGCTTTACATTAAATGTAAAAACTGATGTTTAATCATATCTGCCTCAACAAACCACCAGGCCATCAACCTGCTAATGGCATATTATGTATCATAGATAAGAGTCAGGCTGGTGTCAAGTACCATTGTACGACGCTTTGGATAAAAGCATCTGCTAAATGACTGTAATGTAGTGCGCACAAAATATAAGTGTAGTACGTCTGGTACATGACCACAAATCACAGAGTTTAATGCATCTAATGACTTGTTCCTTTGTGTATACACAAGCTGTCTCAGTAAGATGCATAATATGTCTGGCCATTTAGTTGGATCACCCACCCACTGACTGAGGGAAGAAAGAAGGGATGTGGCAGGCTAGTTAGTGAGTTTATCTGCGTAACATATTTTATCTTGAGCAGACAAAGCATGAGAACATTCTGACCACGTTTCTCTACGAGACATGCAGTTGTTCAACTCTCTAGTTAGCTAGCTAAGATGTGAGATGCAGTACGACCGGTACGACTCTGTAGCACTTCAGTGGTTTTCTGCCACCAGTTAATGCGTGGCATGGGATTGGTCTATAGAATAGAATAGAGTGGATGTGGAGTTTGACAGAATGGCTACCACTGAACCATCAGAGACTAGAATGAAATAGCTAAGCACATTGAATTCAGTTCTGTCCATCCCTTCGTTTTCCATTATCTGACACTTACAATACCAGCAACTTTGTAACCCCAAGCTCTCGGCACTGTAAAAAAACAGTGCTATCCTAAACAAAGTGGCTTGCTGGGCCGTCTCAGCTTTCTCTGTGAACCCGGCGATGGCCTGGGAGTGTAATCTGTCCCCATTTTAGGATGTATGGCAGGCAGGGACCAAGCGTAATCTGGCCTGTGATAGCTGGCGAGCTAGCTTTAATCACTGGAGACGGGGTTGTTGTATTGAGGATGGGCTAGCGCCACCAGAACAAATCACAGAGGGGAGATTCATTGTGAGTGCTGTTGTGGAGCAACTATCTCTCTGAAACATGCCCGGCGCAGAGCTGAACGACATTTAAAAACCCCACAGAGAGGTGGGGAGAGAGCTGGATGCTGGATGAGTGTGTGTTTATGTGAGAGAGTGATGCTGAGAGCCTGGAGCATATCCACTCAACAGTCAAGTGTTTCATTGCTGCTTTTAGCAGAATGCTGGACTTTGCAGTTGAATGCAGTGAATTCACACCACGGAACCAGAGGATCAATGTGTGTGTGTCTGAGAATGAAGTGTTTGCGGGAGGCCTTGAAAGCAAAATGAATGAATGATCTGCCATTTGGTTGATGATTACATAATGGGTTCTGGGCAGACCACAGCATATCGAGTACATAGTTCTGGCAGGGAGGGAGAGAGAGAGATGATAATAATAATTATTATTATATTATAATGTTATTATAGAGTATATTAAAATAGTATTATATATTATAATATGAATTAATATAATATTATAATACTATCAATATCATATTATTGTATATATTTTATTAATCATAGTAATAATAATAATAACAATAATAATACTGTATATGTATTATAGATTGTATTATTTATGTTTTTTTCATGTGTTCATTGCTGTTCATACTAGTGTTGCTGTGCGAGCGAAAGAGAGAGAGGGCAAGAGAGACAGAGGGCGAGAGAAAGACTGAAAGAATGAGAGACTGATAAAGAGGCTAAGAGAGACAGAGATACTGAAAGAGAGGAAGACTGATAGAGAGGGTGAGAGAAAGAGTGAAGAAGAGAGGGATAGGGTGACAATGAGGGCTTGGGTTGATAGATACAAAGCCTATTGTCGAACATATTTCCTGTTTTATGAGGTGCTTTGGAGAGCCAGATCATCAGCATTTGTGATACGTCAAAAAATGTATTTCGATCAGACCCATGTATTGACGGATGACATGGATCGAGTGTAAAATATCACAAAAAGTTGAAACTAGTTGAACTTTTTATAGAGTGGAGGTGAACATCATCTGCTAATGGACTTCATCTGGCAGTGACATCTGTACAGAGGTGGTCTCTGTCCATGTGGGCTCTGCAATGCCCTGCAGGGGGAAAAAATGGAGGAACAGATTCTCAACGGTGTCCATGTTGGAAATGTGAAGAATTGGTGGTTTCAACGCACATTTGACAGATGTGAAATGTCCCACGTGAACGCCACCTAAGTTAACACATTATCTAAATATTTTGCTGTGAACAGGTGGAGTTTTTAAAGTCAACATAGTTTCGCTCACGCCAATCATGCTCACCCCCCCTTACCCCACCCCTCCACCTGAGCACCTACAAAGCACCAGCGCACTTGTTGTCTTCAAAACATAAACAAACGAGCAGCCTCGGAGGCCTGCCTCATTCCCGCGCGATTGAACTATAATGCTTGTGAATGTAAATAAAAAAATGCATTTCCCAGTCTGTATTCTTCCAGACATAAAGGTTGGGCCTCCGTGACAAGATAAGGAATTATGGGAAGGTTGTGAAGAAAGAAAGAAAGAAACCCCATTTGGCCCAATCCAATCCAGTGTATTGTAACTCCAAAGTGTGTTGCACTTAAACTTGGTCCCCAAATACTTTGGAGGAAATTGGTTGTTGCCTCTATGATTAAACTGATGTCTTCCTCAATCCTTGCGATGTAAGCAGGGTTGTAGTGGAGGATAACCCCACCCAAACACCTCTTTGTTTGCAGAGTAGAGTTGAACCACCTGTTTAAAGGACAATTCCGGGATGTCCTCTTCCTGCAACAACTCTCGTGAGATTTCAGAGTTGAGAGTTGAGAGTTGTTGGAAATGTGACAAAGGTGGTCTATGAAAGCAAGAGGGTTGACTTGTTGCAGGAAGAGGATTATGGAAACGTAAATCAGCGTTGGAGACGTGTGTTGGAGTATAGAAAGCGTAGAGTATTGTTTTTCCCAAAGATAAAAAACAACAACAATGGTTCGTTTTTGCGCATTTCCGAACTGTGCCAACAAAATGTTGAGGAAGACTTTGCGCAGCTTTCATAGAATACCTTTGTCAGGTTTCTACCATCCTCTTCCTGCAACAAGTGAACCCTCTCGCTACAGACTACCTTTGTCCACCGTTCATTTCAGAGCAGGACTTCTCCTTGAGCTAGACTTTAGTTTTCTAGTTAAAAAAAGTCTATTTCTGTAGCGATCCTTTCAGTAATGTTGTCAGACACTTGTCAGACACACAAATAACAATCTGAGCCTGTCAGTGGCAAAATCAAGCACTTTTAGTGGACGTACTTTGACCGCCTGCCTATGCCCCAACAGATTACATTGCAGCCATTGAGCCCGTTTCACAACTGCCGACTGAGCCGATCTACTGGAGCAACTGCGAAACTTTTGGGACCTTTTTTGCGGTATAATCGTCGATTTTGTGGATATAGAGGCCAGGTTGAAAAATCCCGGAATTGTCCTTTAAGCTGACACATGGCTTGAAATGAGTTCAGTTCATATTATACATCACAGTAAAAAGGTATCAAACATTATATGAGGATAGGAAATAAAACATATGTGCAGAAAGCAACGTTTCTGTGATGATGTCATAGTTTACCACAGTTTATTGACCTCATTTCACCAGCTGTCTAATGGTTGAAAAAGGAAAGAAAGTTGCAGATGGAGTGATAGAAATGAAGGGAGGGGGAAAAATGAGGGAGAGGAGAGCAGGGAAGAATCAGGTCTTGGAATGACGCCCCATCTAGTCCAGCCGCCCCATAACTGAAACGCAGGGAGCAGCATTGCGGCAGTAGTGCAGCAAATGTTGTGTGAATGTGATGTTTGAGGATTTCTATGACGACTGCATCTGTAACGTCTAGATATTTCATCGTCATACAATCTCCCATATTGTGATTCCAATGGGTTATGTGGCAGATTGGTTTTAGCTCCACCGCAAAATTATGACTCTCTCCAGCACTATTCAAATTATTATTAAACCAAATAATGTGGGAATCCGATCCTTCTAGCTTTCCAAATGGGCCAAATTAAAATGTTCGTTGTAACTGGAAGCGAGCCATTCAATTAAGTGAGGTCATTCAAATCGGAATTTAATTGCCAGCCAAGTCATTACAAAAAGTTGATGTCAGTTTGAACCCCTCACCTTGCCTCTCCTCTCCTCTCCCCCCTCCCCTCCCTCTCCTCTCCTCTCCCCCTTCCCCTCCCTCCTCTCTCCTCTCCTCTCCTATTTTTCCTCCGTCCTGTTTTATCCCTTCCCATCCCTCCCCTCTTATGCTCTTTTCTCTCTCTTCTCCCCTCCTCCTCTCCTCCATTCATCTCCTCTCTCCTCCCCCCACCTGTCTTACACACCTCCCCCCTCCCCCTTCTCTGTTTCAGGTGACAACGGGGTGAGAGTCTAGGGCGATGTAGGACAAATGAATTAACAGCATCAGATTAAATAGGATTACTCCACTCAGTGACTGAGAGGGGCTCGGTGCCCCTAATGAATTATGTAAGCACAAGGAGCCCTGACCAGATTTAATGGCATGCCACTGAGCTGCTCGTGGGATGTGTGTGTGTGTGTGTGTGTGTGTGTGTGTGTGTGTGTGTGTGTGTGTGTGTGTGTCTGGACCAGGTTGAGGGGTGGGAAGGGGTTGCAGTGTCAAACAGGAAAGGGCGAGTACCGGGTATTATGCTTTGGCAAGGAATAATGCAATGCAAAGGAATACAGAGATGCAAGTCTCACAAACAAAACACAATCCAGTGTGTGTGTGTGTGTGTGTGTGTGTGTGATGTGTTTTTGTGTGTCTTTACCTGTGGGTTAATTGTGTGTGCATTTGTGTGTCATGCCTGTTTGAGTCTGTGTGCAACAAGGTGCCATATGCAAGGATGAAAGCACAGAGCCTATATAGAAGCATACACAGGCATGGAGAAACACACACACACACACACACACACACACACACACACACACAACACAAACACATATGGCAAGTGTGCCAGGATTGCACCTCGTTGGCCTATTACGTTACATAAATATTGTTAGAATTACCTCCCGCTGGCCTTCTTCTCTAAATTCATTGTTTGATGAGGAAAGACAGAGAAAAACAAGAGAAGAGAAACGGAGACGACAGTGATGAAGTGAGTGAAACGGAAACAGCAAGAAAGTAAGGACGAGAGGGGAGGTAGATTAGAAGACGGGGATGGAGTCGAGAGAGGGTAGGGAGGAGGAAGGAGAGAGGCGTGAGAGGAGGAAGGGGAGGATAAAAAGATGAAGAAAGCAATCACGTTGGCAGAGAGGTGAGAGCTTTCCTTAGATTATTTTTCACGAATGAGGCATTCATCGTTTAGCTGAATGCTGATATATAATAGGAATATAGTGATAATAACAATGTATTACAGGCACACACACACACACGTGAACACACCAGTCCAATGAGTCAGAGAATGTATTACTATGCAGAGAGTGGCTTGTTGGTTTCTGCTTCATTTACCCATCCGTCGGCAGCCTGGAAAAATAACAGTGTCTGGGTGCACGCATGCATGTGTGTGTGCATAATTGTATTGGGTGAAATTTTGTGACTGCCTGGATGTGGGTATTGCCTGAGTGAGCGAGCGAGTGAGGGAGAGAGAGAGAGAGAGAGAGAGCGGAGAGAGAGATCAGAGAAAATGAGAGGTTATAATGAAATCATTGATTGCTGCACCCCCAGCTAGTGGGGTCATTGTGATTAAGTGTGATTAGGCCACACACACACACACACACACACACACACACACACACGCGCGCGCAGACACACACACTCACACAAACATTGATGTTGAGGACATGTGGCTAAATGAAGCTGAAATCAGCACGGCTCCGCCTGCATGATAATTCACTATGACTATATTACTGGTGTGTATTGCACATTCTCATCATTTCCTTTGATTGCACTCTTTTACAACACAAACAGACAGCAGGTCCTGCTTCACCCAAAACGAGGACTTCTGGATTTTTCTTTTTTTATTTCACACGGGGTTGACACAACAATCTGTTCTATTACTCTTTCTGTTGAAGCTGGGGTTTTTAAATGAAGACATGTTGATGTACTTTAACTAAAAATGTTCCTTTTGGTAACTTACAACAGCACAAAACAGCACAAAAAAACAGACTAACTGTGAAATATTTTTTTTCTGTAAAACACAGTATTAAAACAACATTTTCCATTTCATTTTTTTTTTTTAATGCAAAGTGCCTTACAGCTCCAGTGGCAGCAACAGGATTCTAACACAATTAACTGTCCATGATTTTGTTGTTCTTAATGGGATCCAGAACTGTACTGGAGTTGAACTGGAGAGCAGCCTATGTGTTATTGTGTTACAGTTTTTATTACATTATTATGTTCCAGTTAAGCCTGTGAAAATCATTAATCTCAGAGATTTGATACAGCCTTACCAAATGCACCACCTCAACTGCATTTTACTACATTTTCCCCTACAGTGGATATCCCGGCTCAGATGTCTCAGGTTATTCCAGACAAAATTTCCACATCGTGGACAAATTCCCTCGGCGTGAATGATGCTCGCTCATCTTGGTTTATTCAGTGAGAAAGAGTTATGGTGGATTAAATTCCTTGACGGAGAGTCTGACCCTCTGCCTGGGTTCTGTCGGTGTCAGAAATGTTGAGCCATATTCTTGCTGTCTGCCCGCGACGATGCTCTACTGGCGAGTGACTACTGTGCTGATCGCTCCCTGTGGTATGGTTGAAAATGACACCCAGCTGTGGCGGCCAACCACTCAAACCATATTACAAGGGGCTGCGGTTCTCAACACAGTGATGTGAGCAGCTTTGATTTCAGGGGCATCTTGAGGGAGCTGGTGGTGGGAACTACCCGGTATGGGGCGGGAGCTCTTCATACAAATACAGTCCAGTGTCCAAAATGTACTTTTTTTTGCTCACCTGCCAAGGGCTGGCAAACTAAAAAAATACCTGACGAAATTATTTTTTTACGAGGCGGCCTCACACCTGCTATGAGCCACATGGGAATAATGTTACGTTTCAATTAAAGTTAGTGCTAGTTAATCATCTAGACGGCGGGGAAACAGAAGTGTAACAGAAATTGTGTAGAGCCAGGTTAAAGGACAATTCCGGGATTTTCAGTTTTCTGGTTAAATAAAGGTCTGTTTCTGTAGCGATCCTTTCAGTAATGTTGTCAGACACTTGTCAGACACACGAATAACAATCTGAGCCTGTCAGTGGCAAAAACAAGCACTTTTAGTGGACGTACTTTGACCGCGCCTCTATGCCCCAACAGATTACATTGCAGCCATTGAGCCCCCGTTTCGCGACTGCCGACTGAGCCGATCTACCGGAGCAATTCCCAAACTTTTTGGACCTATTTTGCGGTATAATAGGCGATTTTGTGGATATAGAGGCCAGGTTGAAAAATCCCGGAATTGTCCTTTAACCAGTTGGCTTCCAGTCAGAGGGTCTATGGTGGCCAGAAGGAGTTTGAGAACAGAGAGGACCGAAGACTGTGCATGTCATTGTCTCATAAAAGGAATCAGATCTTTTGGCATGTGGAGCTTTGGTGGGTGTTTCATATAAAATACTCTCTCATCACACAAACACACATATCTACGATCTTTTGTACTCCTTCACACGCTGAAATGCACACATACACCCGGAACACAAACACGCGCCTATTACTGATAAGTGACGTCGGGTTAGCGCTCCAATGCTAGCCCCTGTGCTCTGTGCCATATGTGCTGCGTAGGGCCTGTCAACTTGATTTGGTTCAGAGATCACAGCGTGTAACACCACACCAGATGTGGCCCGCTTGCTAATTAACAGAGAATAGAAAGATCTGCCAGAGACAGTGAAATATGTGATGGAGGGAAAGAGAGATGGAAGGAAGGGAAAAAAAGGGAGAGAGAAGAAAAGAGGTTGGGGTGCAGAAGGGAGGGAGAATGTGGGTTTAGATTTCATCAAGCATGCAGACACATGTATAATCAATTGAACGAACTCATGCTCACACATACATTTACCCACATATATACATAGACATGCTCACACATGCACTCGAACTTGCACGTGCTTACACAAGATCACACACACACACACACACACACACACAGGCGGAACAGAGTGACGTACACACAGGAATGACCTTGCATGCCAACACACACACACACAAGCTATGTTTCCATCCAACTGACGTGCAGATGAAGCCATCAGCTGGGTTGAAGTGGATAGGCTTCCTTATTGCAAGGCTTTCAAGAATTGATTAGTATGTGAAGATGAAAAATAAGAAATGCAATATTGTAAAGTAATGTATTGTAAACTAATGACCATACTACCACGATGGACAGATATTTTACAGACGGTATTTCAGAACAGCCCAAAAAGAAAAATCTGCTTCAAGCAAGCGCAATTTTGAGCTATTGCGATATTGAGGATGTTTCATTGAATATTGCTGTTTCCATCAGCATTTTGTTATTCAGTATAAACCATAATTCCCCCAAAAAACAAAAATACTTGGATGGAAACCCAGCTATGCTCCCTCTCTTTCTCTCTCTCTCTCTCTCTCTCTCTCTCTCTCTCTCTCTCTCTCACACACACACACACACACACACACACACACACACACACTCATATGCACTCATACACACCATTTAATCTATCCAATTAAGGTTCTGTGCTGTCCTGTTGGAGAGCAAGCTGGTCTGGTCGCCATGATAATTAGAAAAGCTCATATATTGATAATCCCTTGGCTTGGCCTGTGATTTTTTTTCTCCTTTAAGCCACTCAAACAAACACACACACACACACACACACACACACACACACACACACACACACACACACACACACACACACACACACACACACACACACACACAGATAGAGAGAATGAGTTCTCTATGAATGAGTACCTCAGTCTTAGGCTTACAATCTTAAGAGGCCATTTGCCTCTGGTCAAGCCCTCATTAAATGACCATAGACCTGGATGGACAGTAGGATTCCACCAGTACACATTTCTTCATGCTGATACCGATACTCATATCTTTGGACTGAAGCTGCCGATAGCCAATACTTTGTGACAACATTCGATATTTTTACATTTTTCAGTTAAAAAGTATTCACTGTTTCAAGGCAATATATTTAGCAAAGTGGAAAAGCCTCTGCGGCAGCATTTACACCACGGGACAATACAACTCTAATAACAACAATAACAATAATAACTACAATCAGTTCAGCTCAAGGTTGAAGTTCAAGGATGGACGGACGGACGGACGGATCGATCCAAGCTTTTAACACCATGAACATGTGCTGTGACCCTCTAGACACAACCCCTTAGCCTACGGGCCATGGGACACGCAGTACCAGCCCTCACAAATCATACAGTGGTCCTCCCAGACAAACACACTCACTTAATAGACATCAGCGTTCAGCAGAAGGTCGATAACTTCAAGTCCTCCGCAATTGGAGGCACGCAAAAATGTCAGATGGAAATGTCAATAACCGTGTTTCCTGTTTCACTGTGGCCACCTTTTTTCACTCTCTCTTTGTCTCTTTCTGTACGACTTTCTCTGCTTTCTTATTCCAGTCAGGTAGAGAGAAGCTTCTCGTCCCTTGAATCAATTTTGGATCTCTCTCTCTCTCTCTCTCTCTCTGTCACTCTGTCACTCTGTCTTGTTCTCTCTTCATCTCATTCCCTCCCTGTTTCTCTCTCTTCTGTTGTCAATCCCTATGTCTTTTCTGTCTATCCCTTTCTCTCTCTCCCTCAGTGTCCTCTCTCCTCTCCCTTTCTCTCGCTGACTGTCTTAGATCAATTCAGCTTTGGCCGTTGTCACCTTCCAGCTCAGGTTGTATTTGAGTCTCTATGCCTCTCTCTCTTTCTCTCTCTCTCTATTTCATTCTCTCTGCCTCCCACCTCTCTCCCTCTTTGTGTCTTGGATCAATGCAGGCTTTAGCCATTGTCACAGTCTAGCTCAGGTCGTGTTTTATTGAAGTTGTCAAGGTACTGACCTTTCCCTGTCCAGGGAAAGAAAGAGGGATGCCAGCAGGTATGATGCAGGAAGAGAGGGATGACCAAGTCGCTATGATCCCAATCTATCAAAGGAACAGAGAATGGAAGAAGGCTTGGTGTGCTGCCAAGCTATGCGATTCTAACCTACAGCTCATGAGATTTTTTTTTTGTTTGTTTTTGTTTTGGGCGTGGGTAGTTTTAGCTTTTTTTTTTTTTTTCTCACTTCCGATCCAAAACAATGTCAAGGTGTGAACTCTAGGTCTCTATCCTTCCCATTAAATGATAGCTGGAGAAAGAGAGCTTTTAAG